>JAPQVY010000001.1:37551566-38041566 GCA_028535165.1 Quercus tomentella
ACCGCTGACATCCGCCACAGGGTAAACCGCCGCCTCTCAAGCCCCCGATTGATTCTACCATAGAGGCCAACGATGGACAATACGTTATTTATGTTGAACCCAAATTCTTGTGATTCTTAAGCTAGGGTGGTCAAATAGGTTAGTTTAGTAATTTTCTTTTTTGCAAGTACATATATACATTTTTTTGCAAGTCAAGGTAATCCTGTGACCATCCTGACATAAACTTGGAGTTGCCCCTGCGTGAGGAACAAAAAGAGAGAGAGCGAATAGATTAGCATATGTAGAGTGAAGAGACAAAGGAGACAAAAAATAGGAAAAGACTAAGCGAAATATTGACCCTTGTTTTGAAGGGTGGACACAGAGGTGGGTTACGATTGTATACTATAGTTAATCTTAGGAAGGTAAAGTCATGCTTTTTAAACTACGAGTAGACAATGTGCAAATATGCCAAACCAAATAGGGGTAATGTGTAATTATCTCTAAAATTTTATATTCACCTATGACGGATGATGAAATCTTGTGACAAATCACAGTTAGTAACCCCAAAATAGAGAATTAAAAAACAAGGCTGGATGCCTAGAGTATTGTATTTCAATTAGCACCTCCTAGTGTTTTCATTGAAAACGTCCATGGTTCAACTAAGGATCATATGAGAGAATAGTTTTAATGACTTATAGGTGGAAGAAGTGATGGAGAATAATGTGTTTATAGGGAGACAATGCATATAGATGCCTTTTCACCCCCCCCCCCCCCCCTTTTTTTTTCAATGAACACATCCAACATTCAACTAAGGATCTAATGAGAGAGTAGTTTTGATGGCTTATATGTAGAAGAAGTGTTGGAGAATGATGTGTTTATAGGGAGACAATGCATATGGATTACTATGTTGTGGGGAGATTTAAGTTGAATGATACCTTCTATTATGCATTACAAGCTGTCAACCAAATTGCATTTAGATATTAAAACTCAATTGGGAATTGTTGTATATATACGTATATACATGTAGGTTTGTTGTATATATATGTATATACATGTAGGTTATCGTATGCATCCTACCTAAAGAGTAAAAGGATGAGTAATGATTGAAAGAAGAAAAAAATTGAGATTAAAGATCTCGCTCGAGCAAGGTTACTTCTTGCTCGAGTGAAGGCCTTTAATTGAGAAAGGGACAAGCCAAGGTACAAGCGAACTTTTGGACTTGATCTTGTTTGAAGAGGAGGGGGGGGGGGGGGGGGGGGGGCTAGTGAAATACATGTGAACTTTTAGGTTTTAAATGAAATTTCAATTTCTAAAGAGCTTGCTTAATGAGATATTCTTGCTCGTGTGAGAAGGGTAGTTCACTTGAGTGAGACAATTGTAGTAAAAGTGTTTTCTACATATTTTTGTAAAAAGAAGAGGAAAATGATGGCTTTTGAGTCCATAATGACTAGTAATTGTTTTGGCAATGTTTTAGAGTGCTTGCCCCCAACTTAGGTGACCTTTCAAGGGTACATTTACAATGACAACTCTTCATTGTTTATGAATAGACTTTCATATTTAACTTGAGTTTTTTGCTTGTTTGTTTGTTTTTCCAGATTTTGTACACATTTTAGTGAAAATTCACAATATTCTCCTAGTTTGCAATTTGTAGAATCCTTGTGTATTTTGAAAATAATATGACCACAACCCTTTAGCAAACTTATTCAAGTGGGGTAAATATCATCTTAAAGATAATGATTCATTCGTACCTATAAGCCAATTTGTTCTTTGTTATTTCCATTGATTTCCCCTATATTCCCCAACATGTAATTTCTTTAATTGGTTATTTATTTATTATTGCGTAGATACTAGGGTTTATTTATTATTATTATTATTTTAAATTTTTTATTATTTGTTACATACACCGCTATTCAGTGGTGGCTCCACATTTATGTTAAAGTGATTACAGGATCACCTTGATTTGCTAAAAAATGTATATATATACACACACACACTTGCAAAAAAAAATTAACATATTTTGATCACCATAATTAAAATGTTAAACACTCTTACTTGAGAATCACATGAATTTGGATTCAACAAAAATAAAAGTAATGCTACACTCAAAACATTTTCACAATAATTTCACAACAAGTCCTATGTGGTAAGATGTTACTAATTCTATTTGGGTCCAATACTAATCTCACTTTTTTACCCACCAATAACAATTTGTCATATAAGATTTGTTAAGAAAATGTTGTGGACATAGGATTACTCCAAAAATAATTATGCCCTCAAACATAATCCGTAACCCCTTAAACTAAAAAAAAAGAATGCTTAGGTAACAACAATAAAAATTAACCCAAATAACAACAAAAATAACCTAAACAAAAACAATACTAGACCAAACAACAAGTTAACAAATTATCCAACAAAAAAACCTATTAACAAAAAAAAAAAAAAAAAAAAAACTCTAATCATTCAAATTTGTAACTTGTTAAATCCACTACATAAAAATAATTTGTAATTTAATTTTTCCTTAAAAAATGTACCAAGAGAAATATTGTGGTCATGAGTTCTCTTTGGTGATGTTGATAGTTATGCTCTCTTTGTCTTTACAATTGCAACAATTTGGCTCTCCTTAGTGACTTGTTTCGTAATTGTAGCAAATATCATCCGCCTCTCTCTCTCTCTCTCTCTATATATATATATATATATATATATTTCTCTTTTCTACTATCATTTTAAACTCTTTCTTACTTTATTACTCTCATTTCAGCATTCTTAGTTCTTACTTTACCTCTTATCAATCAATTTCTTTTCTTTTTCTCTTTGGTAGTAGAAATAAATTGTAGTACTTCATGTATTTGCGTGTTTTTTTTTTTTTTTTTTTTTTTTTTTTTGTGGGCGACGTTGGTATATTCAAGTTTTATCTTTATTAGATTTTGTATAATTTAAATTTCTTATTGACCACTCTAAAAAAAATTCTTAGAGTCGCCACCGACATTATTCATTTTATATGAATGGTTACTTTAGTTTTGAACTAACACTACATGTTAATTATTTTTAGGACTTTCATAATGGCAAATGCATGTAAAAATGATTAGTCTAAACAAGGTACTGTTTTTTGCTTAGAGCCTTGTAGCTTAATCGACAATTTCTAGTGTTTTCAATGGAAACATCTAAGATTAAAATTTCTCCCCTCTAACTATTGAATTAAAAAAGAGAAACATTTTTTCCCGTAGTCCTTTATATTTGTTTGCATCTTAACATACGGGGTCCTATTGTTCCTTTTTGTTTTTGTGGTCATTTTCTATTTTCATTGAACAATATTTCTAATCTTTTTGCAATTTTAGTTTGCAACTTCTTCACAAGATTTCAAGGAATAAGAACATTTAAGGGAAAAAAAAATTGATGAAGTTCTAGTGGAGATTTAAAAATTATAATTCGTATTCCTACATATTGAAAATAGAATCGTATAGCTCGACAATGGCCATAAACTATATTTTTCTACCAAATTCTTTAAGAACATTATGCCTATTGCTATTGAAGAAAAGAAAAGAAAAATATGATGAACCAATTTCTCAATTTGAGATTACAAAGGAAATTCAAGTTGAATATGACAATACAATGACAAACAACTCTAGAAATTCTGATTGAGTTCTCAAAAATTCAAAAGAAAGTAAGTTTAAAAAAAAAATAAAAAAATAACGGTTATTTTAGTGAATTTCACGGGCCTTTGTGAACACATGGAACGTGAGCCAGCCAGAAGGCTAGTGCAAATTCCTTTGATAATTTAATTAGGAAAAATGGACCATATAGGTACAAATTGATATCAACACATATACTTTGAGGATATAAAAGGTAACTTGACATCACATATCTTCTCCAAGCTATGCTACGCGGATGACATTATTTTGTTTTATAAAGCTAAATTTGTCGAGGTTGCCATCCTCAAATCCTGCCTGGAGAAATTTTGCTCTTGGTTGGGTCAGCTTATTAGCATGGAGAAATCTGGCTGTTTCCCTTCTAAAGGGGTAAGTTCCCAGTTCATTAGTTAGGTTAAGCATACGTGGAGACTCAATACGTTGCCTCAAAATGCCACCTATCTTGGGGTCCCCCTTTTTCTTTCCAAGAATAGAAATAAAGATTTCAGATTTATTAAAGAGAAGCTGGACAACAAGTTATGTGGCTGGAAAAGCAAAAATTTGTCTTGGTTAGGTAGAGCTACTCTCATCAAATTGGTTACTTAAGCAATTCCGATCTATGCCATGTCCTCTATTTTGCTCCCTAAAGGCTTGTGTGATCAACTTGATGCTTCAATTCGTAGATTTTGGTGGAATCCAAAAGCAAAATCAAGTTCGTACTAGACTCCGATGTCATGGTCGTCTTTGTGTTGACCCCAAAAGGAGGGAGGCTTGGGTTTCAGAAACTTCTGGGACTTCAACCAAGCTCTCCTCTCTAAATTTGGCTGGTGGATTGTTTCAGGAAAGGATTGCCTCTGTGTTCAGGTGTTGAAAGCAAAATACAAGGTTCGCAATAATTGGCTTTCCCTCTCCTTTTCGGGTAAAGCTTCTCCTTTTTGGAAAAGTTTAATGGGCATCAGACACCTTGTAGCTAAGGCAGCTTGCTTTCAAGTTGGGAATGGTGCCTCAATTCGAATTTGGTCTGGTCATTGGATTCCTAACCTCCCAGGCTTTATCCCTTCTCCTAAAGAGGGCGCTAACTCATATTTGGCCTTGGTGGTTTTGCAACTATTAACACCAGAGCAAAGAAATTGGGACATGGCCAAATTAAGTTATTTTTTTGAAGAACCAGTGGTTGAGCTAATTCTAAGCATTCCCATCCCTGTTTTCCAAAAGGAAGATTGCTGGGCTTGCACAGTTTTAAACTTCGGGTTGTTCTCTATTAAATCTGCTTATTGGCTCTCGAGAGTGGAATCTCCTCCCTCCAATATTGATGCTGTTAGGGGTCAGATTTGGAAGACAAAAATACATGAGCGTTTCAAGATGTTTCTTTGGAGAATTGCTACTAACTTGCTGCCATCTAAAGAGATAATTAGCAGATTTAATGAGAGTATGGATTTATGCTGCCCTCTCTATAGTTCAGCAATGGAGACAACCTTGCATCTATTCACGGTTTGTCCCTTTTCTAAATCATTGTGGTACCAAAGCCAATGGGGGTTGAGAATGGAAGTTTTGAATTTTGAATCCCCTACGGAGTTTGTCAATTTTCTTTTATCTCCGAATTTTGCGAGTAATCTGTTGCCTAGCCAAAGAGAGGACTTTTTGTTATTTGGTGCCATCCTCTGTGATGTTGTTTGGAAGTAGAGAAACCTTTCCATATTTGAGAACATGGACATAAATTTGGAAGGTGTTGCAGCCAGAATTTTCAACCTTTTTGTTAAGCAAAAAAGTGCTAGACCCCCCCTCTCCCCTTGTGAGATCTCAAGTTTCTGCATCAGCCTTGGGTTGGAGTTTTCCACTGAGGCATGGCTTAAAAATAAATGTAGATGCTGTGGTAGGTCCAAGATTCTCTGTCATTGCTGCGGTCACAAGAGATTGGAGAGGGACTGTGGTATTTGCTGGTTCAAGGAAAGTGAACACCACCATCCCTCTTCGAGCTGAAGCGGAAGCGGTGAGATGGGCGCTCTCTTTAGTTCCGGACTTGAGGTGCGATTCTGTCTCTATGGAAACAAACTCTTAAGTTGTGGCCAAACTCATCTTGAACTCAACAGCGTTTCCCCCTTGGAGAATCAGGTTTTTATGCTCTGATTTAAGGTCCTTTTTGTCTAGTTATAATAATGTAGCTGTTAGATGGGTGCTTAGGATCTGTAATGAGGCTACCCACATTTTAGCCAAGTGGTCTTTGTTTTGCAATTTTTATGGCTCTTTTGATGTCAGCTTTAGCCCGGACTGTTTCTCCTCTGCTGTGTTGAGAGAGTCCAGTGGCTTGTTGTAGTTTGTTTCCTTCTTAATAAAAGTTTCTAATTATAAAAAAAAAGACATCACATATCTTGAATTGTCCAACATGATAATACTACTTAAAGTGGATAGAACATTGAACCTAGCCAAAACCTTAGAAAAGGTTTAAAAAAAAAAAACTATGGTGTGGACTCTGAATCAATTTGGGTTTACCATTTAGAAAATGAGTTAAATTATAGTCTCATGTCACTCCCTATCACATCGAGTCACCTAAAAATGAACGCCCATTTCTCTAATTTGAATTTAGGCTTAAATGCAACAAAAACCCCTTAACGTTTGGGTTAGTTGCAAAACACTCCCTTGAGGTTTCCATATCCATCAAAGTAACTCTTGAGACTAACTTCCATTAGCTCTTAAGACGGAAAAATCACGGGACCTCATGTGACCATATTAAGAAAACCCACCAATTGATTTGTGCCATTGGACACATGAAAGTTAGTTCTATAATTCAACTTGGCAGATATAAAACTTTAAATAGTTACAGGCGAAAACACTATTTGGGTCCCTACGTTTTGGGGTTATAGTTAATTTGGTCCTAACATTTTAACAACAATTAATTTGATTCCTGTTATTTTCAAGTTACAGTCAATTTGGTCTTTACTATTTACTCACTAACAGAAAATGCCTATGTGGCTAACAGTATGCATTACTGGCACACTTGAAACTTACATGGCATTATAATAGTATTAAAAAATGCCATGTTAGTAATTTTTTTTTTATTTTAAAAGTCACGTCAAAAAGAGAAAACAACAAAATCAAAATTTATGCTAAACTAAACTAAAACCAAAGTGTAAAATAGCAATGGAAAGTGGAAACAACTCGCCACTGTAGAATTTAACTTTCACTTTTAAAATCAAAATTAGCTTAAGCATTCCAACAAATTCACACAAATAGCAAAATCAACCTCACGTTCAAAACCGAACAAACAATTTTTAAAACGAAGAAAAATTAAAAGGAAAGAGTAATAGTGGCACCAGAAAAGAAAGAACAGAACAATAGAGACGAAGAAGGTAAAAGAAAGAACAAATCCGGACATGCAAAATGGATAGAAACCCATGGCCACTGTTGTGAAATTTTAAAGTACTCGCAAGTGTACTTGTCAAACTCACAGGGACTTGAATGAACGTTGGAAAATTAATTAAATTTTAACCAAATTAATCCTAATCTAGTTTAATAAAAATTGGTTTTTTTAAAAAAAAAAAAAACTAAACAAATAATTAAATTAAGCAAAGATATAATATAAAGCAGTAAAGAGATGTAAACAATCTAGAGAAAGGAATTAAGGTTTTGGAATCCACCTTGTTAATTCTTATCAGTATATATTTACGATCATTAATTTTTCCCAACCACTACATGATAATCTAGAAATCAATCTTGCTACCATGGAGAATATTATCATTCAAACTTCTATTTAAATATCTAAAGCATGTTCTTCTTCACTTTCTAGGTATAAAACCAATCATTAATTGTATCTGTAGCCAAACAAACCACAAGAGATATCCAATTTTAAAATCAAGAAATAATAAACCAAGCATTCAATTAATTAAGACAAATCCTAAATCATGAGAAAAACATGATTGAACTCATATTTAGAATCTCATCTTAGTCAATTGATATGAAACAAGAACAATTTAAATCATTAAAGAACAAATATTGTGGGAAAAATCAAAACACATAAATAATACTAATAATCCTTAACAAGATTTCATCCTCAACCCTAATTATAAATTTCTGCCTCTTGCTCCAATTTTCTGTTTTGCATCCCAGCCCTAGCACTAGCCTCCCTGAATTTTGCCCTAAAGAGCCTTTAAATAGGTCAAGGAATCCTATTACAAGTTGAATTCCTGTTTGGAGAAAATCCTAGATTTTTAGGCTTCACTTAACTGACTATTTTGACCCATTTAACGTCAGAATTAGGACTTTTGGTAAACTAAAAAGTTGTAGCCCTGTAAGTTAACTTTCTAGCCCAACTTGAATCATCTCGATTGGACATCTGAGCCGAAAGTTACGCCAAAAATACTAATTGATGTACATGCTGGAATCCTAATCCTAATTGGAATTGGATTTCGTGCAAATTTCCTTTGATTTCTTGCTCCAATTGGACTTAAATTTAATTGGGTTGGTATTCTTTAACTTCATCATGGCCCTTGTAAAAGTAAAGTTCATTAGCTTTCTTCTTTGCACAAATCTACTTATTTAATTCCATTCTCCTACAAAAGACAAATTCATGCAATAAGATTCAATTAAGCACAAAATTGATTATTCAGTATTATTCCAAAACTAAATATAAAATGCATGAATTAACTCAAAATAAGTATGATAATACTTTCTAACAATGATATAAATATGCAAAATTAAGTTATTATCAATGCACATCAGCCACCACTCCTCAAGCTCGTTGCCTCCGTTCACCAGCACTAGATATGGTGTTTCTTAAAATCAAATCTTCCTCTCTAATGTTTTGGCCTTACCCCCTCTCTCTTTGGCCGTTGACCACCACTGCCACGAACGGCGATGGGTCTTGGTTCTTTCCTCTCAGTTCCCGTGATTATGGTTTACTATGGGCTTAGTTTGTTGGTTGATTTTCAAAATGTTTATGGTGGTCGTTTGTTTTTGGGTATGGTTTCTAGGTTTTTTGAGTTCCATTGATTGTGGGTTTGGGTAATTTTAGAAGGTGGGTTATGCTAAAATTCTATGTATTTGTGGGTTTGTGAATCCTGTGTTTGTATTGAGTTCCATTGGTTATGGGTTTATGGTTTTGGTTCATTTTCCAATCAATTAGTGTTTGGATCGCAAGAAAATTTAAGAAAAATAATAGGGAATTTTGAGTTTTTTTAATTAAAAAAATTCATTTTACTATTCTACATGCCATATAAGCTTCAAGTGTACCAACAATGCACACCGTTAGCCACATAAACATTTTCCGTTAGTAAGTTAATGGTAGAAACTAAATTAACTGTAACTTGAAAATAATAAAGACCTAATTGACTGCTATTAAAATGTAAGAACCAAATTGATAATGACCCTAAAATATAAGGACCAAAATAATATTTTCGCTATAGTTACAAGGAAGAATTGAAACTTCGCAGGGTGTTTTCATAGTTGACCCAAATCCAAGTAGATATGTTTGCATTTCAGCCACCCATAACCTAAATCCATATCCCTAAGCCCTTCCAAATATGCCTTGGAAAACCCATCTAGCATTTATCATTGGGCCTTCTCCATCATCACAAAGCCCTAATACCCAAAACATTAACACACAAAAAAAAAAAAAAAAAAAGGTGGCCCCACAATGTGCGTAGGCAATAATCTACTATAGAGCCCTAAAGGCTTCCTTGGTCATGCATAAATCTTTTCTTTTCACCCCTGCACGCCCCACACTTGTCACCGACCCTATATTTTTATATATAACGTCACCAACCCCTCTCTTACATTTTTCATTTTTTACAAATTAAAAAATATAAATTTTTTAGGTTTTAAGTAAAATATTTTATAAATATAAATATAAAATTGAAATAAATAATTTAAATTTATTTTTAAAGCTTCCAGTTTTTTTTTCTTTATAGAGAGTGTGGAAAGGAACATTTCCAAAAAAGGCCAAAAACCCATTCTCTCTTTCTTTCTTCCGACAAATAAAAATAAATTTTAATTAAAAAATATGTTTTTTTATTTATTACCAAAAAAATAAAATAAAATAAATACCATTTTCTTTTTTGGGTTCCGTCTTTGCTCTCTCTGTCTCTCTCTTCTTTCTCTTTGTGCTGCTCCTTCGACCTATCTCTCTCAAAAATCTCAGAGCATCTTATTGGCCATTGACAAAGCTCTGGACTTCGATTTCCAGGTTCGTATACGCATTCGATCTATGCGATTGCCCTTCTCAATTTCATTTTCCATGTCTTATTTTTAAAATTTTTGTTGGCGTCACAAGGTTTGAATTTGATCGGGGTTTTTATTTGGGGAATATTTATGTACGATCTTTGGGTTCGGATTGTTGTGGGTTTTTAGGCAATTGGGTTCGGCTAGATGGCTTTGTTTTTTGTTTTTGTTTTTTTTTTTTTAGGGTTTTGGGGGTTAATTTCATTGACCGTTTAATTTGATTTTGTTTTTATTGTGTTTGATTTTTTTGCAGTTATTTTTTTTCTATTTTTGAATTTGGGGTTTACTGTTATTTGGTTTTTCTCGGGGTTGGGTTTTGGCTTAGAGTATTGTGAAATGTTGGGCTTTGTTTGGTTGCAGAGAAAATTGAGGAAATGAGAAAGAAACTGAAGTTTTTTTTTATAAAAAAATTATCATGCTTTGAAGCTGTGTTGGGGTTTGGGAAAAAGAAAGAGCTAACAGAATCTGAGCCAAACGGTTCTTTTAGGATCTTTGGAGTGAAGGTTTTGGTTCTTTAATGTCCCAGTTTGTGGAAAATTTATTAATTCAATTTCAATTCTTTTGTTTTACTACATTCCCAGCAACGACAAAGAATGATTTTTTTAAAGTTTTTTGTACTGTAGAATTGGCAATTCATGAGCCTCGGGCATATACAAGTAATTTTGGTCCGGGTTTTCTGTTATGTTGTTGTCATGCAAAGTGTGGTTTGAGATGCAATATTGACAGTTCTATTGTTGGCTTTCTTATTCTGTAGTGAGTAAATTCAGGAGTGTGGAGGAAGGAGTTTTGAAGTGGGAAATGGCTGGCACTGCGAGTGAGGAGTCTGGAGTGGGAAGGTCCACGGAGGGATTTTCAAGTGGGCAGCGTTGTCAATCCGGGGAAGCATTGGCGGAATGGCGGTCTTCTGAGCAGGTGGAAAATGGAACCCCATCAACTTCACCTCCTGATTGGGAAACTGATGATGATAATGATGGAGGTATGTGTTTTGTCCCGTTACACCCTTTTCTCCTCAACTATATCTACATATACAAATGACCAGAAATGGTTGAGCATTCTGTCTACCGTTGTTAGGGTCTGTTTGTTTAAGCTTATAAAATGGCTTATTTTTCAGGCCAACTTATATACGGCTAATTAAGGCCTCCCTTTTTTTTAGGTACAACTGTACTTTTATACAACTTATTTTTTAAGCCAAATCAGCCAAGAATTTAAGCTATCCTAAATGTGGACACTTAGAAAGTGTTTATATTATTTATCTAACACATTCTTATAGCTTATATCCTTGACAAACTTACCCAACACTTTCTGCGTGTTGTATGATTTCTTCTTCTTTTCCCCTCCCCTTCATGTTATGTAAGAGCTTTTTGCTTGTCTTTTTACCTGTAATGGTGTGCGCAAGTACCCTGTCTTCCATTCTACATTATTGTTGTACTTCAACAATACTTATGAAGGAACTGTTGTACTTCAAAAATGTAGTTTGGGCGTCCAACACAGTGACATAGCCATGTAAAACTTTCTTTTAATGATTTTTCCTGTTTTTCTTTTGTGTAATTTATTTTGCACACTTTTTCACTGCAGTTATAAATCTTCAAACTTCTTCTAATATTATGAGAAATAAGCAAGGAACTTTTTACCTATATCTTCAAACTGTGATTTAAAAAAAATCGTACTGCATGATGCTCCTCCCAGGGTTTCTAAAACTTGTACTACTGGTCTTATTTTAAAGTTTTTTCCTAGAATGAAGATGTAAACCATCACTTTAAGAGTATTATGAGAAGATTGTGTTTGCTTGCTTCTTGATTTTAGCTCAAATGGCACTTTCTACTCCCAGTGTGTGTGCTTAACTTACCAATCCAAAAAAAAAAAAAAAAAAAAAAAAAAATTCTTGAGATGCAGATATTTCATTTATGAACTGTCATTTTTCTTGTGTGAGGCCTCTCGTAGCCTTATACTTTATATATTTTTTTGGTTGGTTTTAGCTGTCTTTGCTGAAGCATATTACTCACAATACACATCCAATTCAATTATTATTTATTACTAAAAGGGAAAAACTTAGATACGGTACCTTAGGTATTCCTCTTAAATTATTGCCATCTGTCTAGATAAATAACTCAGAAAACGGCGTTAAATAATCTCTTTATTTTTTGTTTTTTCAATTGTATAAAATTTGTGGAAAAATATTCCTAGAGAATAGTGAGATTCATGGCTCTGCAAATTGCTTCTCCTTCCCCCCCCCACCCCCCACCCCCAAAAAAAAAAAAAAAATCCTTTTGCAAATTGTAACTCCAATGGCTGACCCAACTCTTCATCCAGAAACCAAACCCTGGAAACAAATCACCGTAGACTACACCCCAAAAACCTGCATCTATTGGCCAATCCCACACCATCACCCTCACCTTTGATCACCACGGCTGTGCTAGGTGGTGCACCTCCGCTCTGCTTTCTCCACAGCACCTTCAGCGCCCTCATTCAGTGCCCCACAGCCAATGACCCATAAGGTTCTCACATGGGTCAAGGGAAGAAAAAAGAAGAAAGAAACAGGAAACAGTAGGATGTTAGTTTTAAATGCTGTTTGTTGAGATAATTAATTAGAAAGATAGAATAATTTAAGAGGGGTACCTAAGGTATTGTATCTAAGTTTTGCTCTTACTAAAATACAATTGATAAAGTTGGTGATGCTATCTAGTGAATATTAGGTTTGTTTGTCAAATAATTGTTGTTTAGCCATCTTACTAGAGTTAATGATTACTTCTTCTTGTTCTTTTCTCCAATCAAACCATTATATAATTAATTGTTCACAAATATGTTACGTTTTTATAGGGCCAAAACCTTCTGAACTATATGGAAAATATACGTGGAGGATAGAAAAATTTTCAGAGATCAACAAAAGAGAACTTCGTAGTAATCAATTTGAGGTTGGCGGCTACAAATGGTACGAGCTCTTGAATACGTTGTTTGTCATACTTTTTTACTTCGTTTTCTTCATGTAATTGTGAAGTGTACAAATATGCACGGAAATATACTATGAATTTGCATATATGTATATAAGCATTTATAGATATGTTAATGTACTTTTTCTGTACTTTATATGTACGTTTTATGCATATTACTACATACTTAACATTCACATGCCTCAGGCAGTTTCATCGTCTCTGAAACTCATTTGAATTTTTTTACTTAATTTCCTTTATATGCTTGTGTAAATTCTAACCTCTAGTCTAATGGGGAGAGATACTTTGAGAACGTTTGTACCTCACATTGCATGCAACTTATCATTCATTAAAAGTAATGAATCTTTTTTTTTTTTGATAAGTAAATTGAAAGTAATGAATCTTAGAGCCTGTTTGGTTGGGGAGATTTAGGGAGGATGGAAAAAGGGGAGGAGAAAATAGGAGAGAATGATTTTTTGTGTTATTTGGTTGGGAGAGAAAAGGGCAGGGATTTTGGTGGGGCCCAAGCATTTTCTCCCTTGGCCCACAAAAAATTGAATCTCTCCAATTTGGAGGGGGAGGAGAAGAGTAGTTTGCAGTCAAATGACTGAACTACTGCTCTTCTCACTTTTTGGCTGTATATAAATACACACACACACACACATACATATATTTGTTTTTTCCTGAGGGTGAAACTACTGCTGCTTCTCTTTTTTGGGTTTGGTCGTTTGGTTCTTCTACTATTTAAACGGTTTTTATTTTTTGTGTGGGGGGGGGGGGGTTAACTGGAGTACTGGATCTTAATGTGATTGTGTTTGTTTGTTTTTTTTACTGGGCATGATATTTTTTTTCAATAAACTCGGGTGATTGCTTTTTTTGATTGGTGTTTCCTTTTTATTTTATTTATTTATTATAATAAGTTTGGCATAGTTTTTTTTTTAATAAGGGCATATGAGTAAATTTATATAAACTCTGTTTTTTATTCTCTCATTTTTCATCCCAATCAAACAAAAAAATTTGCCGTCCCTCCACTTTTCCATCCCTCCAACCAAATGAAGCCTTAGTGGTAAAATTGAAATCCTTCTATATATACTCCAATTTTTACTATTAATCACAGAGAACGATTGTTTAATTATAATAATGTCACTAGTGGATAATTTCTACCTATTTGTAAATTGTTTTTTTTTTTTCCTTTTCTTTTAATCTTAATTAATATGCATGCTAGAATGGAATGCCTGATTTTGGATGTAGATGATTTGTATTACTTTGATGTAGATATATCACATTATTATTTGTACCCATCACAATGAAGCTACATCACATGTTCATTTTTCAAAAGTCTTCATCCTCAGTAATGTGATTTAGTATCAAACAATGATAAATGCATCCGTGTCCTTGCTAGTTTCTACAATTTGGAGGGTTTGGTAAATACAGTAAATATAGAACATATATTGCAAAACTCTTAACTACATTAATATTGTCAGACAGTTTAGTCTTCTTGACCTAAGCATTCTGCTGTTTATGGCAGGTACATTTTAATTTATCCCCAAGGATGTGATGTCTGCCATCATCTCTCTTTATTTCTGTGTGTTGCTAATCATGACAAACTTCTTCCAGGTTTGATATATTTAAAAAGTTTGGAATTTTCTGGTGATTGCTATTCTTGGTTGTGTGGTTGTAATCATGTAGCTTCCTTTTGGTTGTGAAACAGGCTGGAGCCATTTTGCACAGTTCACTATAGCTGTTGTTAATAAAGATCCGAAGAAATCTAAATATTCTGGTTGGTTGGTTAATTACTGGATTAGTTGTGTGGAGTTTTTATTCTTTTCGTCAGTGCAAGTGAGTAAGTGAAAATTTTGCAGATACATTGCACCGATTCTGGAAGAAAGAGCATGACTGGGGGTGGAAAAAATTCATGGAGCTGACAAAAATGTCAGATGGGTTTATTGATGCCGACACTCTTATAATAAAGGCTCAAGTTCAAGTTATCAGGTGTGCTATAATTGATAGATTCGTGAATCTTTTGCCCATTAGCGTTTGGTCAACAATGTTTCATTTTCTGACATTTTAATTGGTATTTATACTTATTTATAAAATTCTGATATTGCAGATGATTCTTTTTAGGATAGTATTCCTTATTTGTTAACTCTGGCATTGTAATGTATGCATGGCCTGTTTAGAGTTATTAAGGTGTTTTTTTTTTTTTTTTTTTTTTTTTTTTTCCCGACTTTAAAATCAAAAAAAGAAAAGAAGGGAAAAAGAAAACACTTGCTGAAGTTTGTTTGATGTTTTCAAATATTGGTTCTCTCTTTTTAAGATAAGAAGATGCGGTAATTTTGTAAATAAAATTGCCACCGGCCTTGAAATCCTTTCTTCTACCATTTGACTTATTCTTCTTTCAGGAATCAGGTTGCCCATTGTCAATTTTGTCGAACCCACCTGAATCTGTCGTTGCCGTTCATGTTGAACCCACTTAACCTCTTCATTGATATGGCATAATAGGTCCTCTAGGTTGTGGGTTGCAACCATGGATTGTCAAATGGGTTTTCCTTTTGTCTGCCTTCTCATCTACCTGAGCTCCCTCCTTTCTTTCATTTATCCCATATCTGTTTGAGAATGGTGTCTTTTTCGGCCAAGATGGCCATGCACATTAGAGGCTTGTTTTGGGATGTGTCACTGTGACTTGGGTGGTCCTTTTGGATCTGGTGGTTGAGGTGGGTTGTTTTGGGTGGTCTTCTTAGATGCAGAATGCAGTGGTTGGGATGGTTCACAGGGGCCTGGGTGTGTGGGTCAGTCTGGCCAGATTTGTATGGTGTGATGCTGATAGGTGCTTGGTTACTGTCTATGTTGTGCTGCTGATTGGTGGATGTTTTGGCTGTAGCCGTGCATGGTGGCCTTAGAGGTCAAGAAAACAATGGATGGCCTTGTTCTTCTGTGGTGGTGTCGGAGAGCTCACACTTGACCCATCATTCTGGGTCAGTCAATTTCTGCAAATTGCTTTGCTGATAGTCGAAGATGCTGGTACTGCTCTACTATTTGGACTGGAACGCGTTGCATGGTTTGAGTGGTGCTGATTGTGATGGTTTGGGGGGGGGGGGACCAGGAAAAAACACATTGCCAAACAATTTTTTAGTGGAGAAAACAATTATTGTTATTATTTTAATTTTTAAAATAAAGTTTTTTGTTGCCAAGAGCCTTTTCAACAAATCCCCCCCCCCCCCCCCCCGATTGAAACTAATGAATTATAAAAAAAAAAAAAAAATTTCTTGTTGTTTTTCAAAATAATTTCTATAAATACAAACCAAACAGAGCTTTGTTTGGAAATAGTAACGTCTCTCTTTTGCTGTGCGTTAGCTTGATATGGGATCATTTATGAGTTTTTATAGCCAATTGGGGTCATGTTATTGCAAGTCATTTGAACAAATGAACTTGTGGGATGTTTCCTTTTTTTATTTTTTGCCATCAATCATCTCTGTATTATGCTTAAGTGGAGAGGGGTTAAATATTAAATGAACTGAATACATAAGGAGAATTACAAGGCATATAACTATCTCACTCTTTGCATGACCAACCAATGCTTCCGCATGGCAGTTGCACATCTTTAATTCATTCATTTTGTATATTTGATTTGCTTAGTGTGCCTTCTATGATTATACATCACCTTCCCATGGCAATAAATTAGTATAAACTAGACATTATGCATGCACAATTGTGAGTGAAATATACTTAATTCGAAGCTGGTGCATTCTTGAAGTCTTGAAGCTTTACTTTTGGTATTATTATTGAAGTATATCTATCATTATAAAGTCTACAACTGATTTTGCATGCATCTTTCATCCAAGTTGATCTGGAAGGTGGTATCTTTCACTGGGATTTCGTCCTGATTGTACATATGAGTTTTGACCCGAATCATTTCCCTTTAGAAACTTGTTTGCTTTACTGTGATCTATCAAAAAAGAAAAAGAAAAAAAGAAACTTGTTTGCTTTACAGATTTCGAGGTGTAATTGTGTGGGTGTGTTGTATAATTGTATTACCTTCTATGTTTAATTTGCTGCAGTTGTTAATATTTATAAGCATTTCTTTTTTGCTTCTGGTTTGTAGGGAGAGGGCAGACAGGCCTTTTCGTTGCCTTGATTGTCAGTATAGGAGAGAACTTGTTAGGGTATATCTAACAAATGTGGAACAGATTTGCCGGCGATTTGTGGAGGAAAGAAGAAGCAAGCTTGGGAAGTTAATAGATGATAAAGCTAGGTGGTCAAGGTATTGTGCGTTTACCTTCATCAAATATAGTCTAGAACTCTGGTTATCAGTCATTACTCAACAAGTCAGTTTTGGAGGATATATATATATATATACACACACACATTTTTTTTCTTTAGGATTTCTTAGGAAATGATCATTTGGTTTGTATGCCGATGGATATGCCATCGTGTTGCATCTGCTGTGTGTTTTGGCATATGTATATATGTCTTCTTGTTTTTTTGAAAATATTTAAAGTCTACCTTAATACTATTATTGATCCCCTTCCCTGGGTAATGCTTTATGTTGTGGTGGTCATTAATTATCAACTTTAGTTACATTTCTGTTCAGTCTAATTTTTTTTTTTTTTTTTTTTATTGTTGCAGTTTCCGTGCGTTCTGGTTGGGAATTGACCAAAATGCTAGGCGTCGAATGTCCAGGGAGAAGACAGATGTGATTCTAAAAGTAGTTGTGAAGCACTTCTTTATAGAAAAGGAAGTCACATCTACTTTGGTAATGGATTCCTTATATAGTGGATTAAAGGCACTTGAAGGCCAGACTATTTCTAAGAAAGGGAGGTTGAAATTGTTGGAGGGTGAAGAAATGCCAGCCCCCATTGTTCGTGTGGACAAAGACATGTTTGTATTAGTTGATGATGTCTTATTGTTACTTGAGAGGGCTGCCATGGATCTGTTGCCTCCGAAAGATGAGAAGGGTCCACAGAATCGTACAAAGGTGAGTTTCTGAAACTATTTTTTGTGTCAAAACTTTTATTGAAATTGTGGAGTTGTGTATGGCTGATTACCATGAACTTGAATGTTGGGCAGGTTCTGGTTTTCTTTTGCAATTAATATCTTTCTCTTCTCATTCTCCCTGTGTAAATATAAACTAATAATTTATAACCCTGCATAGAGATAGAGTGAAGAAAAAATGAGTATTAGAGATTGTTTTGATATTTTCATGATCACCCACTCTATAACTTTTTTGTATTGTAAAGCTATAATTTATTAAGAGAAAATGAAGAACAGAAGTGAAAAGTACTAGAGTTTCCAAGAGTACAAAAAAAAAAAAAAAATGAAGTACTGACCACAAGAATTCCATCACCCACTAACTTTTTTATTATATTGCTTCCTATGTACACCCCCGCTGTACTTGGTTTGTTTTTTTCTTTCAACAAAATTTTCTCGTTACTAATAAAAAAAAAAAAAAAAAAAACTCTTTGGATGGCTGAGCTACCTTTTACCTTTATTTGCAGGATGGAAACTCTGGAGAGGACTTCAACAAAGATTCTATTGAGCGTGATGAAAGGCGTCTTACAGAATTGGGTCGCAGAACTGTGGAGATATTTGTGCTTGCCCATATTTTCAGGTTGTTCGTTTGATGCTAAACTTTTTCTTGTTTACCAATAACGAAAAACTGTACTATTGCTTCTATGAATCCTCAATTGGAGGGGATCCTCTCCTGAGGTGAAATAGGATTGCAAACTCAAAATATTTGAAATTTTTTTTGGTGTCTTACACATTGGCCATTCTGTTCCTGAAAATGAGGTTATTATTTTGCAGTATCCACTTTTGTTGTCCTTTTTGTTTTATTTTCAATTTTATGTTTTAATTGAGCTATAGAATGAAACTAGTCATGGTTTTATGCCTACACATACTTTGTTCTTACTGATGGAATGCACTCTAATGGGTCATAATGGAAAATATCTATCGACTACTCCCTCTATATCCCTAAATATGACATTTGAAATTGCTAGGTTTTTAATGCAAAGATAAAAGATATAGTGATCTTCATGAAATGTCTTTGTTTTATAATAGGCTCTATATCCCTAAATATGACATTTGAAATTGCTAGGTTTTTAATGCAAAGATAAAAGATATAGTGATCTTCATGAAATGTCTTTGTTTTATAATAGGTGGCATGGGTTTTAATATGAATCTTGTTTGCTTTTTTGAAAAAGACAAGGTAGTATAGAAATTTAAACTTTTTCTTTTGGAAAGTTTCATTTATTTTGGGATAGCCCAAACTGGAATTTGTGGTACTAAGGGAGTAAATTATTTGATGATCTAATCCATTGGGCACCAAACTTGTTTACTTGCTTGTGTGTTCCTGTATATACCCTAAGTTTTTTTTTCCCCCTACATGCAGCAATAAAATTGAGGTTGCCTACCAGGAAGCTGTTGCATTGAAGAAGCAGGAGGAGCTCATCCGTGAAGAAGAGGCAGCTTGGCTTGCTGAAAGTGAACAGAAGGCGAAACGCGGAGCAACTGAAAAGGAAAAGAAATCAAAGAAAAACAAGGTTTAATTTTTTTTTTTAAACATCTAAATCTCCAAAGAGTTTGGTCATCAACCGAATTTGAGTTTTGTATCTTTAATGGTTCAATAATACAGATGGAAAGGTCAATTATGTTGATGACATTGCAGTTGATGTTTGTCAATGCAGTGACATTTAATCGTGTAGAGTTGTAATGATTTGTAGCGTGGTTATTTCGTTGTAGAAGCAGTTTCAATATAGCTAATCCCTTATAATGAATAATGGTTTGAAAAATTAACAAAATGTAAAGGCTTAATTATGTGGGGGACACACTTTGCTCATTATTTAAATGTTTTATTCATGTAACCTGATTTTTAACATTACTGCCTACGCCTAGGACCCTTTTTCTGGAGGGTCAACACAGGCTGTGCAATATCAGATATTTTGTTTCATATTTTTCCTGATGCTCTGTCCATTCTTACGTATTAATGATCGAATTCGCCTATAGAGTGATATATTATGCAAGTTGTATTGTTGAATGGAAATGTATTTAAGATTCTGATAGGGTTTTTGTGATGTTTGATGAAATGATTTGTGAATTTTTTATAAGATTCAATTTGGATGTTGATATTTGTCCTCTTAATGGAAGAACTGTTATTCCAATTTAGATTGCTTTGTATTTAGATATTGACAAAAAATGTTTCTTGTTAAACGAAAGCGAGGCTAAAAAAATTAGATTGCTTTCTAATTTAATCGCTAAAACATTTCCTTATTGACTTGTACTACAGGCCAAACAAAAGCGAAATAATCGGAAAGGGAAGGAGAAAGGGAGAGAGGAAAGGTCCAATTTGGTGGTACAAGACAATCACCTGCAGGAAGACCCCAATGATGAAAAACAAGACAGCATTATGGAGGATGTGCAACCTATGGTTGAAAAGCCTGATATATTGGACGATGTTTCTGATGAGTCTGATTCAGTAGATGGTGTTCCTGAAGTTCTTCAGCCTGATTCAGATGACAGAGATGCTAGTCCTGTCAATTGGGATACTGATACATCAGAAGTTCATCCTCCAATGGAAGTTGGTAGTAGTGGAATTAGTTCCCTGTCATCTGTACAAAATGGAGTTGCTGAAAGAAAGAGCCATTCGGTAATGGATGACAGTTCTTCAACGTGCTCTACAGACTCTGTACCGTCAGTGGTAATGGTTGGGCCCTATAAGGGGAACTCCTTCCCAAATTATAAACACCAAAAATCACCTAGCAGGTAACTATATGGCTACCCATCTTTGTGTACTCCCTTAAATCAGAGTACAAGGTATTTATGATATTTTCCCCTAACTTTGTAGGGGGAAGAACCAACGAGGCAAGGCAACCTATGACGGTAGTAGTTGGGCAAATGAGATGGATAATCAGCCTTCTGGGCCTGCAGAGGATGCAGGGGATCTAAATGATGTATCTGCTAGTTGTAAGGCTGGTGAATCTGAGTCTGAGTCTGTTCTCTCGTTGCAGAATCGGATAAAGTCGCGTGAGCAGCATGTGGTAAAGAAGGTTAAGTCCACTATATATAGCATGTTTAGCTATGTGAATATTATCTCCTTTGATGTTTGGTGCAACTGAAAACTACTAATAGAAAACATTTTCATGGTCAATAGAAATTATCCCAAAATAGCAGAAAATGGTTATGCTTTTATATAACATAACACATTTTCTGGACAAAACCTGCGCCCCCTCTGCACCTACCTCCACTCTTCTATGCTGCCATCACCACTACCTCTTATGTTGCTACTTAACTTTATAAAATTAATCATTTTCACATCCTAGGAATAGGTTTTTATGTTGAAACAAGTGGAGCTTAATTTCTTTTCGCTTTCTATTCTAGACAGCCATTTTATTCCCATGGTTTCAACATATGCCTTTTTTATAGAAAAATTGCTATAAGCCTGGCATGACTGGAAGCTTGGTTTTCTATGTAATAGGAAGAAGAAATTTTGCTGCAAAAGAAACTGAGCACCAAAGAGCAGGTTGATGTAGAAAGACCCTCTAAAGATAAGATGTCTGCAGTACCATCCTCTCCCAGAAGTCCACCCAAGAATCCAGCCTCAACTGTTCGATCAAAGATGGACAACCATAGTAATGCTGTAGTGGATTCTGTTACACTTGGGAAAACTTTTTCAGGCGGCACTCAACAAACCGATAAATCTGCACCTATGGTTACTTCATCCCAAACAAGCAGGTCCAAACCTGAGATCCAGAAAGCTGCAAGCCCAAAACCCACTGAAAAAGCCGTGGCACAGCAAGTGCCTATGATGTCAAGGCCCTCTAGTGCTCCTCTAGTTCCTGGTCCCAGGCCAACTGCTCCCGTTGTATCCATGGTTCAAACAGCCCCTTTACTTGCCCGTTCAGTGAGTGCAGCTGGCCGGTTAGGTCCCGAGTCCTCACAAGTAACACATAGTTATGTTACTCAGTCCTATAGAAATGCCATTGTGGGTAACCCTGTGGCTTCAAGTACTGGTGGTTTCACTCAAATTAACTCTCAAAGTTCGGGGGTGAATCAATCCTCAGCATTCTCACAATCAGCTACCTTTGCATCTGCACCAATGTTTTTACCCCAAAGCTCTGAGAGGGTTGACCCAACCTCTGTCAAATCGGGTATTCCATATGGCATGGTAATGCGGGACGTTTTACAGAATGGACCCCACTGGATGGAGACTTCTCAAATGGAAGCCAGCAGAAACATGCACTATGATCCTTCTTCCCTGATGAATGATGTTCAAAACCTGAACTTGTACAAGCCTCTACACAGTGGATCACGGGAGCAATTATCCACTCAATTTCCAGCCTGTACCTCTGGCCGGCAGACCCAAGGTGTGTTGGCAGATTTCCCACATCTTGATATCATCAATGACCTGCTCGATGATGAACATGGTGTTGGGAAGGCAGCGAGTGGCAGCCCTTTTTTTCAGTCTCTCAGCAATGGGCCACAGCTATTGAATAGGCAATTTACTTTTCCAGGTGATGTGGGGTCCTCATCTAGCTCTTGCAGGTTTGAGCGAACTTATAGTATGCATGATGATGGGTTTCAACAGGGCTATCACTCTCCTGGCAGCCAGTTTGACTCAATGAGGGATTTCATTCCGCAAGCCAGTGCATTACCTTATGTAAATGGGCAGGTAGATGGGTTAATTCCAAACCAGTGGCAGGTTGCTGGTTCTGATTTGTCTCTACTTGGCATGAGGAGCATGGAGGGGGATGGTTACTCTTATTATAATCCAGATTATTCAAATATGGCATGTGGTGTCAATGGCTATACAGTTTTCCGTCCCTCAAATGGGCAATGAAAGGAAACTATGACGGCGTATGCCTACAAATTTGTAGGTTCTTGTCCGTTGTAATAATGTATCTGAGGAAATTGTTGGGTCTTAGATTTGGAGTGAGGTTATATTCGTTGACAGGAAAACATTTTGTAAAGAGTGTTTCTGCAGTTGCTTCCAGCTCTGAAGTAGTTTAAAAATGAGGCTTTTGATATATCCCCTGGGGTTTCTGGTTACTTGTTGAAATGGGCGTGAAAATTTGCATCACAATAATTTGACCCACATTGTCATCTTGAAAATCCTGGTCCACATTTCATTTTATGCTCCTATGCAGTTTGAGCTTTGTGAATTTAGCATGCCTACAACAGCTTCTTAACCTCATGAATCCTAGTCTCGGTCCTCTCACAGGGTCTCAGTAGTTTATCCTCTCACGTGGTCTCAGTAGTTTTTTCGAGATGAGACGATACATGGTCACTTGGTTATCTTTTTACAAAAACACTTGAAATAATGGGTGTGATTTAGTGCAAATAATGGAGAAAAGTGGTACTTGCCAAGTAATAAAACCTGTTTGAGCATATTTAGTTGCTTTCTAATGTGAAATTACCTTGCTGCGTAGCCTGTCTGGCTGTCTCCTGCCCCTAGGTCGATAACCGCTAGGCAAAGCATAACCCTTCTCCTTCAATGTTCTATGCATTTCCTTTCTCTGCTATCAGAATTCATGAGCATCTCAGTTCGGAGAACAATTTTATTTTTGTTGAAGGTTTTTGGTGAACACATTCGATAAGCCAATCGTGTAGCTTCCAAAAACCATTAAGACTTGCCTTTCTAAACCGCCATTCTTGTGGTCCTAGTTTTTATGGGAGTGTGGAATATGCTCCTGATAATCAACTCTAGCCTGAAACAGCCAGTACGATTTTGAACCTCACAATTGGGCTATTAAACCTGCACTTGATATTGTAAAAACTCATTTGCTTCCACTTTCATTTTTGAAGCTCCTGGAAGGGTCAAGAGTCCAGAGTCCAGATTGTGTTTGTGCCTAGTTACTAGACAATTACGTGTGTTTTATTTACTTAAAACCGCATTAGTTTTTTGACACTCGACAAGCGGAAAAAAGAAAAAAAGGAGAAAAAAAAAGAAATAGTGTAACATCCTGAGTCCTTCAAGCAGAAAGACTAGATAATAAGTCAAATGCTTCATTGAATTAGATAATAAGTCAGATACTTTAGTGAATTTCCATATTTGATACTTGGATAGTATAGAATTTGTAAATTCTCGTCTCTATGGTCCCTACCCAGATAACTTATGAACCAACCTAAAATAAGTTCACAAACCTCTGGAAATAATAACAACTTCATGTCAAAAGTCTTATAACTCAACTGATTCATACCTTTTGGTGTAACATCTCGAGTCTTTCAAGCTTGAAAGGCTAGACAATAAGACAGATGCTTCACTGGATTTCCACATTTGATATTTGGATAGTATAGGATTTGTAAATTCTAATCTCTATGGTCCCACCTGAATAACTTATGAACCAATCTAAAATAAGTTCACAAATCTATGGAAGTAATAACAACACGCCGAGTCTTATAACTCAACTGGTTGACATCTTTTGGTGTTTTCAACAGAGACATTTAGGGTTCAATTTCTCTCTTTCCAACTATTGAACTATAAAAAGAAAAAAGAAAAAAGAAAAACACCTCTATAGTTCTAATCAAGCTATCACTTTATACAATGATGAAGACCACAATTTTAAGTGCTCGGACTCAGATCATGATTCATACCCAATTTTTACTTCTTGGTGGATCCATGCATGTCATTTGCTGTGCCATGTCATGCGCCGTGTGTGTGAGAGCACATATGTGCAGGACCATATTGACTAGTGATGGAGATGTAGAGAAGTTTATAACTCTTACACTAAATTCTAGAATCTAGATCAACTATAAACTAATTTATAGTTACTGTACTTGCGCCACAAGTATAATTATAATTACTTTGTTGGTACTTAATGTAGGATTAGTTACAAATTAGCTTGGTCTAAATCTTGAATTTAATTAGTTGATTATATGCTGGGTGATCTGTAAATTAAATGAATGTATGCTAATGACAATGACACTCATTAATTAAATGTGCATAAGGAGCAATGGTACTCGTACATCTATTTGCATAAGATAATTTTTTTTTTTTTTTGGCGCAACTGGGGTTGAGTGAGAGAGAAGAGTCCCAATTGGAATTGCTAATGCTAATGGGATGACTTAACTGATTACACCATCTCGCTAGACTTCTTCCACTTTCACACATATATAAGTCTACAAGTAACTGAGAGAAGTCTGGTTGAAAACTTGGCCAACACACACACATTCCAATCACACTTCAAAGTTCATACATTCTAAGCCCCAAGCAACTAAGCTATCACGAAATTTCCTTACGCAATATCTCCCACAAGTTAAAGTTGACAAACGAATTGATAAAAACCATTAAAGGCAAACCCAAAACAATCAAAACTCAATTATTATATTCTTTAAAGACCATATCAATAATTATTTAATCAGTATTCTTGCATAGATTAGGTGAAAAAGTAAACCTTCGTTTTCAAGTTCAAGACTCCTTCCTTTTATGACCTATTCAATTACATCTGGTGGTCAACAGTCAAATACTTCAACAAATAAAATAACCACCACCCTCATTATAAAAACTTTTAACTCCATCATACGAAAACATTCACACTAGTTTATCTTTCTTGTCACCCAAGGTCATGAGGCTTCTCAATAAGGTTTTGGCAGTGCTGCTAGTGCTGTTTCTTCTTCAACATGTTCAAATTCAATCATGCAAAGCTAGCAGAGTATTGTACAAAGGAGGAGAATTGCTGCGAAAAGAGATAGGGTTACAGTCTCTTCAGAGGGGTCCTGTCGCTCCCTCTGGGCCCTCTGGGTGCACCTACATCCCTGGGACTAACGGACCAGGATGTCCAGTCAATGAAATGCACTACGCTCGTAATGCTTTGCCACGAGCTAGTCCTTACCCACGTCTCATGGGCCCGTTTGGCATGGCTACCAAAGAGAAATGAAGCACACCATTGAAGATATATATACGTACTTGATATTCATCCATGTTCAGAAAATTGAAGCTCGAGTTCTCATTAGACGATTGAACTCATGAGAATCATGACATATATGCACCAAAACTACGGTTCCTTATGTAGTATAGAATTATAAATTCTTTGGTTTTATTCTTTTTCGTATTTGAATGTTCATTTTTGTACATAAACATGTATCCTTATTGGAGCAGTGTTTGTTTGTTTTTGTTTTCAAGTAGAGATCGAGGAAGGTTTTAATTTTTTCTGTTTTGAAGAATGATATCCAGTGAGAATCTGAGAATGTCAAAAGCATTATACTCTTACAGGTCCTTCTATGAAATGTTATAAGAAATTGTGGATACAATACCTTAGCCATTGAATTTATTAACATGCCTTTCGAATTATTTTCTATAATCATAGCGTTTGCTTATTAAGTTCAAATATTAGCGTGTGTTGTGTGGCCATCCAATTTAATTTTCACAAGTTGTGGTTTACTACTTAATTCAAAAAATCAAAAAAATAAAATTTATAGAATTATTTTCAATACAACTTAGTGCATGCTAATGAGTTCTGGGAATGACATCTTTTTTGATATCTCTAATGGAGACGTAAGATGTCCACGTTCAAATTCCCCCATCTCACCTTAAAAATTGAAAACCTAGCATATGTCCCAAATTCACCCCAAATGTGGGGGGCAATATATAAGTATTTTTTTAGCTAAAAAGAAGGAGATGTACATTTTTTTTCTTCACTCTTAAAAATGCCCAAAAATTGAGTGATCTTAAAGATACTACAAATTTTATTATATAAGTTTTATAAATTGATGTGTCACACTTAAAACAATAAAAAAAAAAAAAAAATACAAATTGATGTTTCACCAATCATAAGAAGTAATTTAAATATTCATTTATTATCTTGTTAAAGTGTCAACAATCACATGTATTATTTCATCAGTTTGTAAGTATTTTGTAGTAAAATTTGTAATAATTTTAACATTCCTCCAAATGTTATAAATTAATAGAGATCTAACTCAATTACCATTAAGTGAATTCGTTGTATTGAAAAGTAAGAATAGTGGAACTTAAATAAAAATATTATAATATAAAATATTAATAAAATATTATTTAAGTGATATTTTAATATAAAAAAACTCATTTAAAATTATCATCTTGGAGACTTAGACCTCAAATTGTATTGAGCTAGTCATAATCTAAAAAAGTATTTTTAATTGAAAAGGCATGAAAAATAATAAGGAAGCATTAACACATACAAACCATTATCTGAAACTCACAATAAATATATATATACATATACATACATATATATATATATATATATATATATATATATATATATATATATATATATATAAAATCATCAATTTGGTTATGCAACTGTGCGAATATTATCTAAGGTAGGTTGCAAAGTCCAAACATCCTCTTCAGGCCAGATTAATTTCTTTTGTGGGCTATGCCTAATATTTTTTTTAGGCACCTTTAAGTGGATGGATACCTGAGAAAGATGGCTTCAACTTATTGTTTAAAGCGTAACGTAATCGGGGACTTAAATTACGTTTAGGAAAAGCAGAAGAAAACGGTGCTCCATAAACCGGACCATGCTATTGCTACATTGATTGGTTGCTTTTTAATTTTTATTGACAAAACCCTAGTCATTTGGCCAGCTGTTCTTGACCTGATCTGGTCACCTTTAACACGTTACTTTTTTTTTTTTTTTTTTTTTTTTTTCTATTAAATGATAGGATTTTGTTAATATATATGTCGAATGCGCAGTTATTAAGAAGTATTTAATGTTTTATTAATACATTTTTCTCTTTATCAAAATGTAAAGTTAACTATATATATATATAGATATATACAAAACACATAATCGTAATGAATTTGTGTGTATAAGCAAGGGTGTCATATTCTGACTTCTCTTCTCTGGTAAAACATACATAGCTGATGGTATAGTCTGAATAATGGAGTTTTAATAAGTTTCTAAACTAATACAGTACTAATACTTGACCCACAAAAGGTTGACAATCAAATACAAATACCAAACATGGGGGAGTCTTTCACTATGTTTGTCCCCAAAGTCCCAACAGATAAAGAAAATAATGTAGGAAACTGATTTTTGTTAAAGCTATTTTGTGCGCCTAACTACTGACAAATTCCGCTATTTCAAAAACAATATTAGGAAATGTTTGAAAATACAATAGTTCAAGTTCAACGGCAACAATATTGCGCGGTGCTGCCATAAGTCAAAATGTTTGAATTCACCCAAGGTAATCTGTTCATATATACATGCACATTTTTTAAGAATGGAATTTGACAAAAATATTATTTGCTGGCTATTTGGCTGACCTTATTAGTTAAATTATCACCAGATAATCACTTGAATTATGGTAATTGATGAATCCAATGGTTTATAGTGGTGCTGGATCCATTGTAACAGAAAAATATAAGCATAAAGAACACCGATTTTGTTTTAAATGACAAAAAAAAAAAAAAAAAAAACAAACAAAAAATTCATATAGGACTATCGGAATATATCTGTACATTCTAACTACGGATGGCAATTAGACGGGTTGAATAGGTTTTAAATTGGATTATAAATGAGTGAGGTATATAATTATTCATTTACTAATTTACTACCTGTTGAAATATATATTAAAACTAATTATTCACCAAACTCATTTAATTTGGATTGGACTCAACTTGCCCACTTAACCAGTTATTGGATTCATATCATAATAATTATTAATTTATTACAACTTACAACTTACAAGCACCAAAAATTTATTTAAATAATTTTTAACATTTATAAAAATATAAAGCTAATTTAAATAAAAGCAATATATTATCTTAAATATAAATAAAAAAGAAAAAGAAAACACACAAACTCTATTTCAAAGAAAAAAATATTTCACAAAATTTCGACCATACTTGATCTTATCAATAAGATTAAGACCCAAACAATTCAATGTTTAGATCTTCAATTTTTTATTTTTTTTTATATTTTTATTTTATTTTAATTTTAAGTGAAAGATTAAAATTCTTTAGAAAACTTCTATTCTACATAATTCAAATCACTGGAAACAAAATTCAAACCATTTTCTTTAATTGGGTGGGTAAAGATTTATTTAAAGTAAGGGCTAAGGACGGGTTAATGGGTGGTTTTGGTTCATTTTTGCCACTTTTAATTCTAAGTTATTAGGGCCTGTTTGGTAGAGTAGTTTGAGTAATGTTGTTTGTATTTTTTTGAAATATGTGTGGGTAAAAAATTGTGTGAAAAAGTGTGTAATGTTGTTTAAAAACTGAAAACATGTTACTAAAATGCTCTACCAAACGGACCCTAAATTCTTACAATGTTAATACTTCATACTTTTTGATAGATACGATAGGATTTCAACTTATGATATCCGCTCCATAATGCCGAATATGATTATCTAATAGTTTTAGTATAGTTGATATTGTTGAGGCTCAATCAAAATATGGTTTTTGGGGTTGGAATTTGTGGCGTCAACCTATGGGGTTATCATTTTTCAAATTTCTTTCCTAGCAAAATGTGAGAGATTACCTTTTGAGGGAAAAGGAAAGGTTGAGGGTGAGTTTTAAGGACGAGTTGATATGGACACGATTGAGTTAGACTTGGGTGAGTTAATTGGTGGTGGGTCGCAGGGGTGGAGGAAATAGATGGAGAGGGTTAGAGGAATGTTTGGTAATTGGGAAAATTAATGAGAAATTTTCTCGTTAGGGTTTAGATTTTCTTTTTAGAGAGAGAGAGGATAAGGAACCAACAGTTAGGTTTTACTTTTAGGGTTAGATTTTGTTTTTTGTTTTTTATTTTTATTTTTTAACTTATTTAGTTTAGACTAGATTTTAGTATATATAGGTTAAAAAAGAGAGAGATAGATGGGTACTCAGTGACTTTACCCCTTAAAACTCATTTAATTGGGCCACCAATAAGTCCTTACCCATGTAACCTAATTTTTTAATTGGATGGGTAAAGATTTACTCAAAGTAAGTAGGTCATAAATGGGTTAATGAGTTTTGATTCATTTTTTCTACTCTTAATTCTAAGTTATTAAATTCTTATAATGTTAAGACTTTATACTTTTTGATAAATACAATAAGATTTCAACCTATGACGTTTGCTCCATGATGTCGACTATAATTGATAGGGAATATTTTCACCAGTTAGAAAATTTTTTCTATCACCCTAGAGTCTTTGATCACCAAAAGCATCATGAGCTTACCAAAAGAATCTTCGGTCACCAAAAGTATCGTTGGTCACAAAGGGAGCGTGACACCGCGCGATGTGTTCTACCCTGATAGTCTTCATTTATCAATGGGTCGTTAGGTACCCAGCGGTCATTAGGTACCTTCCTTGACACCGCACGAGACGCTCCGCCTTGACAGTCGTCACGTATCAATGGGTCATCAGGTACTAAGGGGTCGTCAGGTACCTTCCCTGACATTATGTGACATGCTCCGCCCTGATGGTCATCACGTATCAGTTAGTCGTTAGGTACCAAGAGGTCGTCAAGTACCTAATGGTCGTCAGGTACCTTCCCTGACATCGTGCGACACGTTCCGCCCTGACGGTCGTCATGTATCAATGGGTCGTCAGGTACCAAGGGGTCATCAGGGACCCAGCGGTCGTCAGGTACCTTCCTTGACACTGCGCGACACGTTTCGCCTTGACGGTTGTCATGTATCAATGGGTTGTCAGGTATCAAGGGGTCGTTAGGTATCCAACGGTCGCCAGGTACCTTCCCTGACACTGTGCGACACGCTCCACCCTAATGGTCATCACGTATCAATTGCTCATCATGTACCAAGGGGTCGTCAGGTACACAGCAGTCGTTAGGTACCTTCCTTGACATTGCACGAGACGCTCCGCCTTGACAGTCGTCACGTATCAATGGGTCGTCAGGTACTAAGGGGTCGTCAGGTACCTTCCTTGACATTGTGTGACATGCTTCGCTTTGACGGTCATCACGTATCAATTGGTCGTTAGGTACCAAGGGGTCGTCAAGTACCTAGCGGTTGTCAGGCACTTTCCTTGACACTGTGCGACACGTTCCGCCTTGACATCGTGCTACACGTTCCGCCCTAACGGTCATCATGTATTAATGGGTCGTCAGGTATCAAGGGGTCGTCAGGGACCCAGCGGTCGTCAGGTACCTTCCTTGACACTATGCGACACGTTTTGCCTTGATGGTTGTCATGTATCAATGGGTTGTCAGGGACCTAGCGGTCATCAGGTACCTTCCCTGACATCGTGCGGCACGCTTCGCCCTTACGGTCGTCACGTATTAATGGGTCGTCAAGTACCAAGGGGTCGTTAGGGACCCAGCGGTCGTCAGGTACCTTCCTTGACACCACCCGACATGCTCCGCCTTGACAGTGGTTACGTATCAAGGGGTCGTTAGGTACCTTACTCATCGCCTAGAACATGCACCACTAACTCGTCTAAATCGATGAGACACCTTTGGTAGATGACCCACTATACTCGTCCAATTAACAAACCAACTTGCACACTAATAAGGGTATTTTCGTCCAATAAAGTCCTTCAAGCACTTTGACCCATCAAGATGGAATACTCCGCCACTAACTTGTCAAGGTTTGTGCCTCTTCTGGTAGGACATGCCAAGTATGGACCTGTCGGGATGAACTCCTCACTTGACTTCCTTGAAGTCTTTGCAAATTAGTGCTCCGCGTATGTGCCCAACGGATGGTTGCATATGTACCCGACGAATGATCACGTCTTATCCTCCGTATTCATACTGACGAACAGATGGTGATACTAACGGACAGATGGTCATATCGACGGTTGAGTAACTAGGTCTCAAACCTTTACGTATTCTTCACTCATGCATCCCTATATGGAAATAACTTGCACTACACGCCCAAAGACCATACTCCACGCTCGTGTCTTCCTTATATGGGAAGAAAAGCTCAAGATCTCGAGGTCTTAACTCCAAATCTTCTCTATAAGGAAAAACCCTACATTCAAGGGATCTTGGTTAGCTCTATGCTACTATATAATCACTAGGCATCCTCTTTCTTAAGGTACGTGAATTCTCCCTAGCTCTTGCACTATTGAGTTCTTGGACATTCTTTCATCACTGACTTAACCTTCGGAGGGTTTTTGGCTGGTATCCCATTGGTGCCCTTTGATTGGTTCTTTTCTTTTGTTCTTCAGGTGCACCCATTGGCACGTGTGTGGACGACCAACTCACTGACGATTTTGTGCATCATCAATAATTATCTAATAGTTTAAGTAAAGTTGATATTGTTGAGGCTTAATCAAAATATGATTTTTGAGGTTAGAACTTTTGGTGTCATCCTTCGTTTTTCTATTTTCTTTCCTAGCAAAATGTGGGAGATTACCTTTTGATATATCGGAAGCAAAAGAAGAATTAGTTGTAGGTTATCAAACTAAATATTCAAGTATCAAATTTGGTTTACTCTTTATCATTAGGTCCAAGACTTTCGCTAGATTTTGGTGTAGGCGAAGTTCGAATCCAAAATCTCTCATACTTGACTTTTGTATAAGTTATTATTCACTTTTCATAATTCATACTGGAGATTTATAGTCTAGCTTCTATGATATAGTTTTGGGAAATTATGGGGGCAAATCAAGTTAAAACAAAGAATTGAAGTATATTTAGAGGCAAAGATTAATCATTTTCTTTAAGATCATGTTTGTCTCCACTCTATTGAATTTGTAAAAGGATTACAAGCAAATCTTTTCTAGGATACAACTGAACCATGATTATACCGGTAGCAAATTTGAAAAATCTTATGCATTTCTCAAATAGGTGTGCCAACATTTAAAAAAAAAAAAAAAAAAAACCTGAATATAAATGAATATTAATTTAATTATAATCAACGAAGAGTTCACATTGATAATGCACTTTAAAAGGTCATTTGTGAAGAGACATAACCTTATTAGGAACACAAAACATTCACTTTGTCTAGTATTTCTTGTAAAATTTTGCAGAAAACTATCAATATGTCTCGATTGTGCTCTAATGAAATTGAATTTTGCACCAGTGAAATTTCTTCGGACTAAAAATTAAATTTCCTTTCATTTGATTGTCACTTGCTCAACTTTGTTTGAGCGAACCTAAATTTTGCTCAAACAAAATTCTAATAGCATGCATTCTTCAAACCAAATTCTTTCTCCATTTTCCCACTTTTTTTTTTTTTTTGGGTAATTGTTTATTGCAGGGGATAGAACCCCACGCTAACGGTTACAAGGAGAATCGGGTACCACTAGGCTTATAAAGCCGGTGGTCATTTTTTCACTTTCTACTTCTAAAATATTTGTACAAATTATGGGGAAAAAAGGTCCCAAAAAGAAAAGAAAAAACATAAGATCATATACTTTATGGATCAAAGGTGGACTATTATATAGAGCTTCATAAAAAAGTTGCTGCCATCATGAAGTACTGTTAAATCATATATATATATATATATATATAACTCATTATATGAATCAACTTCTGAATAAAGTTGATGTTATAACTCAGTTAGAGCTCATACATATAAGCATGGCCAGATTTTGGGATAATTTGAGGTAGGGGAAAGGGACTTGGTAATCATAGCACACCGAAATAATGTCAAAATCACAGCAAAGACATTTAACATTTTCATACACAGGGCATGATCAAAAAGTTTGAAAAAAAAAAAGAGATGATGGAAAAGTAAAGACACACCAAGGTCACAAAATCACACACACACTGATACATTCCAAAGACAGCAAGTGATCCATAAAATCCACACTGAATTGAAGGGCTTGCTAACCAATTTTAGGTACCAAAGTGACAATGTCATGCTCATCAACCCAGACTCGGACCCTGTCACAACGGAAATCTGCAGTCACTCTTGATCCTTCTTTGAAAGTCCCAGCCCTGACCCTCTGGTTCTCTCTCATGATAGTTGCTACAGCGGCCTCTCCATTAGTACCTACTAGCTCTGGCCATGAACTTTTACCTGTAGTTTTCATTAACACCCACGTATATGCTTGTTATAGTTATACACAATTAACTCAATTAAACTTGTTGTGCATGAATGGTTAATACAAAGTAATCTCACCGTTGCAAGTTGCCATCCTCAGTTCTTTTCTATCTTTTCTTTTGTGGAAGAAAATGGGTATTATAGCCGGATGGGAGTATTGAGGTTTGATTCATTATTGAATGTAGGCATGGGACCTAATTCCGGGGATGGAGCTACAGTGTGGGGTTATTGAAAAATGCATTCTTTTTTTTTCTTGAAGAAAAATAATAAATTATTTTATGAGGTCTTTTCTTTCAAAGATTAAAAAAAAAGTAGTTCAATTTTTAAAATTTTAACATTCAAGATTTTCCAACGTTTAATCGAGCAAAGGTGATGTCATAAAGGAGAATAAAACGATATCATAGTGACAACAAATGGGTTAAAGTTTTGTTAAGATCCTTGTAATTCTATAATAATACTATCTGGTCTTAATTTTTTTTTTTTTAAAATTTTATGGGGAATTAGGATTTGAATCCCTCCTCTCCACTTGTTGCAACATTTGAAATATTAAATAAAGTACAATTCGATAATCTTAGTAGGATATTTGTTTACTCAATTTTCAAAAAAATTATATTTTAATATATGATATTAAAGTATTGTCTTCTAAACAATGCAATATAATCCTCTCCAATTCAAGTACTCTCTATTTTACTCAAGCCATAAGCCATAGATGTTGGTTCTGCTTAATCCCTTCATGGTTTTCCTTTTAAATATGCGAAGGTCATGTATACACTAGCTAGCTAGGTCATATGGTCCTCATCCATAAGGAATGCAAATTATCTGTTATACTTTTATATTCCATTTTATGCTCCATCAATTATAATTTACCATGTATTGGTTTGATTTTTCTTATAAAATAACCAAAATTAATGTAAAAAAAATCAAACACATGACATATCATGATTAGTAAAGAATAAAGTGAGACATAAAAAATAGGACAGAAGAATTATATTTCATGCACAGGCATCCCAAAAGAAAAAAGACAAGCTTATTTCCTTTTTAATTTCCTACTGTAATTGTGTTTGGCCCCCATTGATTGTGAAAGAAAAACAAATGCGAAATTACAAATTCAAAAGACAAACAAACAGGAGTGGTTTAATCCATAATTGAAGCATAAAACTTATCTTGTTGTCTAGACAACAAAAGAGGTTTAAGAATCTCACAGTTGCTAATTCCCTGTCCAACCACATGTTAGGTTCTTAAATCTTGTCCTTTTCTTTTTGTTTTTTATTTATTGTTTTCTTAAGTACATGCATTCATAATTTCATGATTTCAAAAAGTATAGAGACACAAAAATTATTACCAACAATTTCACATGTGAGGGATTCAAATAAGCTGAATAGTAAGGAGAATATGAAATTTTATGTGCCTTTTGTCGGTGCCTAGCAATGCTCTTATAATTTATCTTTTGTCTGTGCCTGGCAATGCTCTTATAATTTATCTTTTCCTAGTAAACATGGAGCAATAGTTTAGTATCATGAGTTCCGTGACTTGTACCTAAAGTTCCAAATGAAATCATTACAGTTAAGTTGACTAGTTAACAGTGGTGAACGGCAAATTGATTGGGAGACATTTGGTTTGAACTGCCAACAACTTTTAGTTAGCTGGAAAGGATTTGCATGTATATGAGGAATTATTTTTGCAAGAGATAGGTACCCCTTTCTCTCTCTCTTCCAAATGATTTTTTTTTTAGAAAAAAAAATCTATCTACTTTCCTTTCGTTAAAATAAAGGGAAAAAAAAAAATATAGAGAGATAAAATAGAAGAGTATTAACATTATTCTGATTAACAACCTGTATATTGCAAAAAGTGTCAAATGACTACGTCCATATCATGTTGAATTGTTTATTGTAATGAACCTAATATAGGGTATATATACATATTAACATCTTTAGTTCCATTTAATTGGAATGATAGAAAAGTGAGAGAATAAAAAAGATGTCAGCACCAAAGAATGAAAAGAAGATTAGGGGTTTTCTAGGTTGATATGAATATATTAGTCAGTTTACATACAAGAAAATCACAACCAATGAGCCTATATTGTATTGCACAATATTTTCAAGGGATAATCAAAATTAGATATTGATTACGGCCGAGTATTGTGGGGTATCTAACGAAATCCCACGAATAACAAATCCCTTGAATTTGTGTTTATGGTTTGAGATGTGGTTTGGCTTATCTTAGGGTTAGAGGAACTAAACTTATGAGAAATCAGCTTTGACCAATCACACTTTAAAAAATCTAAATGATTGGTAGCGATTCCATACATTCCTCATACCCCTCACACACAGTTAAGCACCTCAAGCTCAAGTAGTGCGATTTATACACATAGAGAAGAGACCACCATCTCATCTCTCACAAACTAGTCACCATTCTACCCACAGGTATGTTGTCGACCTCTCGGCCTGAATGTTGACATAAAAAAAACACAATAATAAGCAAAACTTAATCACTCTTGCACTAAGAACCAAGGGAGATTTTGACCAAAATGAAACTCAAAAAAAGTTTTCTAAATAAAGAACTCCATTTATTCTTCAATCTTGACATTTTGTACTGATTTTTCGAGTGTTTGTTGATTATCCCCAAAGGAGGGGTGATGGGGATTTTTATTGATGAAAATTTGAGTGCAAAACTCATTCCCAAGCAATGTGGGATAAATTTTGCGTTAGATTTTTGACAAAATGTTTCCATAAACAACTCCACAATCTCTTAAGTACATACACAAAGAACAATAATGCGTACTAAAGAATATTTCCATGCGTACCCATGCTTAGGGTTTTTGAAAAATATTTGGGATTTTATGTCTTATATGGCTTGATTTTTAGCTTGAGGCTTCTTATACTAACGTCATTGGGGAAAGGGAGATTTAGTCATATGGTACAAAATGGGTTTTTATAAGTGCAATCTTTGAGTACTTGGAGTGTTGGAGGCTCTAATTTGTGTGTACAAGGTTTGTTTGTGGAGAAGATCTCTATAGAAGTATTCCCGAGATTCTTGGACTACTACAGTAGGAAGGAAAGTTAGGCGTTTGAAGAGGTTATATAGATAGTTTAGGATTGTAAAAGTTTGGTGAGTATATAGTATTGGAACAATTCCTTTATAGAGGACTTACAAATGGGATTGTATTCCTGGAGTGATTTTTCCTTTGAAGAGGTTTCTTCTTACTTTTATATCCTTGTTAATAGATTTGGTTTTTGATTACTATGGTTGAATTACTTGTTGGGATATCTGTTTGGAAAGTTTGCATACCTTGTTGAACCAATCTAATTAATCCATTGCTTAATTGTTTGGGGCTTTTAATTGGTAATTTGGTATCATAGTCTATGTACACTTAAAAAGCACTATCCTAAGTCTGGTCCTTGACCTCTGTTAATTATTAGGGATAAAAGGCACAGCCTCCTACTATTCCCCTTGTTTTAATGGGAACAAACAGCTTTATTGGAAGGTTTGCTTGAGAGCGTTCCTCATATCACTTGATTAGAGAGTTTGGATGCATATATAGAAAGGTTGGACTAAACGTGATATTTGTGTATCAGTGTAGTGCAAAGGTCAATTAAATCAATGAGTGCAACTGGAAATAGCAAAGGTCTAAAATCATTATGGCAGCGTACCAAAAGGAATTTAAGAGGATATCTATGGGTGAAACCGCTAAAGAAGTCTAGCTAGCATATATTAAAAATCATTCATAAGGACACCGGGTTAAGAACTCACTACCAAAAAAAGGTCCTGTAGCCACGTTTTTAAAACGAGGCTATAGGTCAGAAAAACGTGGCTATAGGACGATTTGGCCTATAGCCGCGTTTGTTTAGGCCGCATTTTCAAATGTGGCCTAAACCTCGTAACTATAGGCCTGAGGGGGTCTATGGCCGCACTTTTCAAACGTGGCCTAAAACCAGGACCTATGGCCGCGTTTAAAACGTGGCCTAAGACCAGGACCTATAGCCACGCTTAAAACGTGGCTATTTAAGCGTGGCTATAGGATCGGACCAATGGCCGTGTTTAAAATGTGGCTATAGGTCCTCAATCTACGGTTAAATACCCTTAAATTATTAAAAAAAAAAAAAAAAAAAAAAAAAACTTTGATTACCAAAAATTAATTTTCCGTAATCAAAAGTTTTTTTTTTAAAATTAAAATTAAAATTTTTAAAATTAATACTTTCAAACTTTAAAATTTCAATTTTAAATAAATTAAGAAATTCAAAACAAAAATACAAACCCAGCAAATTCAAATTCAAACAAAAACCCAGAAAATTTCAAAATTAATCAACCACAACATGCTCACAATACAAACACAACATGCTCTAAAATACAAGAAAACAGTACAAGAACACAAACAGAACATCTCCTTCAACGAAATCAACCCAAACTGAACACACAAACTATTCAAGGAAAACAAAAGCACAAGCTCAAAAATACAAAAATCCCCATAACAAAAACACAACCAAAAAGAGTCCATATGCTCAAACCAAAAATTAATCAAAACACAATCAAACAAAAGAAAATAATTTTCGGCCATGGGTCAAAGAAAAATAAAGCAAAGAGAGATAATTTTTTGAGGCACTTTAGCTTCATTGATTCAAAATCTTCAAATCTAAAGCAAAGAGAGACTCAATCTTCAGATCTACTGCAAAGAGAGACAGAAAGTTAAAGGGAAAAAAAAAGAACAAAACTCCATATTTTCACAAACCCATTCATACAGCATTAGCAAGAAAGAGAGAGATTGAGAGAGTTTTGAGATTAATACAAGTGATTAAGTCTGTGAGAGAGTTAAAGAGAGAGACTGTGAGGGAGCTTTTTTTTTTTTTTTTTCCTTTTGCTAGGACCATACGAGTGGTTAAGTCTGAGATTTCATATTTTGAAATCTCAGATTATTATTATTATTATTTTTATGGAATATTTTGGAATATGCCATAGAATATTCTAGGAATATTCTATGGCATATTCCATATTTTTGTTTACGGAGGAAACCATCCGTTTTTTTTTTTAAAGGAGGACCTATAGCCACGTTTAAAACGCGGCTATAGGTTAAGTCTATAGCCGCGTTTTAAACGTGGCTATAGACTTACGTAAAAAAAAAAAAAAAAAAACACCTACCGAATGGGTTCAGCACTTGTAAACAAAATTTTATATTTTTTTAAGGAGGACCTATAGCCGCGTTTGAAACGCGGCTATAGGTTAAGTCTATAGGAGGACGAGACTTTTAATGAATGAATTTTATACTTGATGATACTGAAAACCACCAGTGAGTCACACGGTCCTTGCGAGCTCGAAACAGTCACACGGTCCTCGAGAGCTCGAAACGACACTTGCGCAACACAGAAAAAAGAGAAGACCTTATAGAGAGCACCAGTGTGATACCGGCCAAATACCCTCCGAAGGTCAAATTAGAGAACTTTCGCAACTCTAGAGTGTCAGAGCTGGGGTAAAATTATGCGTCGTTTTCAGTATATGTGTGTTGCTCGTTGGTGTGTTATGGACTCGTCTACTTTTTGACTTAATAATTTTGATTCGTTCATTTTGAACTCGTCCATTTGTGGGCTAATAAACTTTATAAAGAATTCGTCCACTTTTGTGGACTAATAAACTTGTTCCTTTGTGGACTTTGTTAATTTTAAGGTCTCCTCACGTGATGAACCCGTCCAATCGTGGACTGTATAATGAATTCATTCATTTGTGGATAAACTCGTCTACTTATGAATCCGTCCACCTGTGGACAACAATATTAACCCATCCTTGTGGGATAAACTCGTCAACTTATGGACTTAATCATGAATCCGTCCACCTGTGGACTTAACAATATTGACTCATTCTCGTGGGATAAACTCGTCCACTTATGAACCCGTCCACCTGTGGACTTAACAATATTAACCCATCCTTGTGGGATAAACTCGTCCACTTATGGATTTAATCATGAATCCGTCCACTTGGGGATTTAATAATACTTAACTCATCCTCATGGGATGAACTCGTCCACTTATAGACTTAATTATGAATCCGTCCACTTGGGGACTTAATAATACTTAACTCATCCTCATGGGATGAACTCATCCACTTATGGACTTAATCATGAATCCGTCTGCCTGTGGATTTAATAATACTTAACTCATCCTCATGGGATGAACTCGTCCACTTATGGACTTAATTATGAATCCGTTCGCTTGTGGATTTAATAATACTTAACTCATCCTTATGGGATGAACTCATCCACTTATGGACTTAATTATGAATCCGTCCACTTAGGGACTTAATTAACACTTAACTTATCCTTGCGGGATGAACTTGTCCATTTATGGACTTAATCATGAATCCATCCACTTGTGGATTTAATAATACTAACTCATCCTCATGGGATGAACTCGTCCACTTATGGACTTAATCATGAATCCGTCCACCTGTGGACTTAACAATATTGATTTATCCTTATGGGATGAACTCGTCCACTTATAGACTTAATCATGAATAAGGATGTAGAATAAACATGTAGAAACAGATAAATATGCCTATCATATCTAAATAAACTCCTCTTATTATGATAAATGCATGCATACGTAGAAAAATTGTTCTTTAAAGAAAAAAGTCCTGCCCTTAGGGCTTAAAAAGTATTGTAGCAAAAATTAACTAAAGTAAACTGGGAAATGAGGAGTGTCACTCTTCATGCTATCTTCTACTGGTAGTACTTTCGGAAATGCTCGGTGTTCCATGGATGGTGTAACTTCTGTCCGTCTATCGTCTCTAGGTGATAGGTGCCTTTCCTCTGTCATGACGTGATTCTATAGGGTCCTTCCCAGTTAGGGCTGAGCTTTCCTTGGGTAGGGTCTTTAGCTGCTCCCATTACCTTCCTCAAGACGAGGTCTCCAACCTTGAAGTCCCTGTGCCTGACTCGGGAGTTGTAGTGCTTGGTCATAAGGTCCTGGTATCACGCGAGTCTTTGTTCAACTGCCACCTTGACTTCATCTAGTAGATCAAGCTGTAGATGCATCGCCTCGTCGTTCTTTCTTTCATCGTGGTTACCCACCCTGTAGCTTCCGAGCCCGACCTCTGCTGAGATGACTGCCTCGCTTCCTTATGTTAATCGAAACGACGTCTCCCCTGTAGGTGTTCTGGCCGTTGTTTTATACGCCCATAGTACGCTTGGCAACTCTTCTAGCTATACACCCTTTGCCTCCTCGAGCCGAGTCTTGATGATTTTAAGCAAGGATCGGTTCGTGACTTCAACCTGCCCGTTGGCTTAAGGGTGGGCGAGGAAGGAGTAATGGTTCTTGATTAATCTAACTGAGAGCAAAAATTCCTGAAGGAGTCATTGTCGAATTGTTTCCCATTGTCTGAGACCAAGACTCTAGGGATCCTATACCTGCAGATGATGTTTTTCCAAACAAAACTTCTCACATTCTTCTTCGTGATGGTGGCCAAGGCTTCTGCTTCTACCCATTTAGTGAAATAGTCTATGCCGACTATAAGAAACTTCAGCTATCGCATTGCTATCGGGAATGGACTCATAATGTCGAGCCTCCATTGAGCAAATGGCCACGGGGCTGTCATCGGGGTTAGTTCTTCCGTCGGTTGTTTGATGACATTGCTAAATCTTTGGCAATTGTCACAGGCCCTAACATAAGTCTGGGCGTCCTTCTGCATAGTAGGCTAGTAGTATCCAGCTCTTATTAGTTTGTGAACCAACGACTGTGACCCTGAGTGGTTTCTACAGATCCCTTCATGGACTTCTCTCATGACATAGTCTGCCTCTTCGGGGCTTAAACACCTTAGGTATGGGTGGGAGAAGCCTCTTTTGTATAAGACGTCACTTATCAAAACGAACCGTGTTGCTTTGACCTTCAGCTTCCTTGCGGCTTCCTTATCGTCTAGTAGTGCGCTACTTTTCAAGTAGAAGACTAATGGTGTCGTCCAGTTGCTTTCAGAACCTATCTTCTGCACATGGATGGGATCTATCAATGGCGAGAGCTGGACGAAGGAAAGTACCTTGTTGGGGGTGATCACGCACTCTGCTGATGCGGCCTTGGCAAGACGGTCGGCTTGCTCATTCTCTCCTCTGGGGATTTAAAAAATCTTAGCTTGTAGATCATCCACCCTTCTCTTTACTTGCTTCAGGTACTTCTTCATTCTTTCGCCCTTGCATTCGTAATCACCATTTACTTGGTTTGTGACGACTTGGGAATTGCAATGAATAACCACTCTCACGGCCCCTACTACTTTAGCGAGATCTAGTCTTGTAGCGAGGGCTTCGTACTCTGCTTCGTTGTTGGTTGTAGGGAAGTCGAGACGTATCATGCATTCAATCTCGCCCCCTTCTGGAGAACGAAGTACAATGCCCACCCCACTAGCTTGTCTATTAGACGTTCTTCTTGGGCTTCTCTTCTCGGGCCAGTAGCGCGTCCTTCGCGTTCATGTACTTGGTCGCCCTATAGAGCACATCTGACATAGTCTTTGAGTCGTTCTTATACAGAGAAAATAGGAACTTACCCTTCCGTAGCCCGTTCGTGAATGCGGCCAAGAGTATCTTGTCGTCAACTTCGTCGATCGAGAAGGTCTCCTTGTTAAAGGGGGTTATGTAAGATCTCAGTGTCTCGTCTTCCCGTTGCCTAATGTTCATCAGGTAGGTAGTGGACTTCTTATATCTGTGTCCCCCGATGAAGTGTGAGGCGAATTGGGCGCTTAACTCCTTGAAGGTACTAATGGAGTTGAGCGTCAACCTGCTGAATCAAATCCTTGCGGGTTCCTTCAGCGTGGTGGGGAAGGCTCTGCACATGATCTCGTCCACTACCCTTTGAAGGTGCATCAGGGTCTTGAAAGACTCCAAGTGATCTAAGGGGTCCTTGGATCCGTCGTAACTTTCCACTTACAGTATACGAAACTTCGACGGAAGGGGGAACGAAGTGACGGACGCAGTAAATGGTGAATCAGTTCGATGGACCAAGTCATCGAGGTCGCTAGACACCCGTCCTCTAAGGGCGTTCATCATAAAGTCCATTCGCTCCCTCATCATTTGCATCTCGGCGACTATGTGAGGTGGAACCGTATCGGTGATGGATGGCCGGCTCGTGTCCTATCGTTCTAGCCTGCTTGGGGCATTGCTACCCTCCGGCCTTTCTTGGTTCCTTCTTTTACCGCTGGTGCCTTCTTGGTCTTCCTCCTGAGTGTTAAGGCCTGCGTTCTTTTGGCTCAACTGTTCTTCCAGGTCATGGTTTTGCTTGGTGAGTCGCTCCGCGGCAGCGACGAGAGTTTGAACCTGTCTCTCGAGGGCGGTCGTGCGTGGTTCGTCTCCTTGAGCATTGTTGGTGGTCGCCATTGAGCGAGTGAGTACCATGCAACTCTTTGTCTGGGAAGCGATAGTATGGTTTACAAGTCACAAGTCGATTTCCCACAGACAGCGCCAACTGATGATACTGAAAACCACTAGTGAGTCACACGGTCCTCGTGAGCTCGAAACGTGTGACTCGCTGGTGGTTTTCAGTATCATCAATACTAAACTCAGTGACATAGTATAAAGTTAGAGTTTAAACCTAGGAAATAAGATCTCATGATCAGAGCATAGAGAGGTTAGAAAAGTAATGAGGTCTCTCCTTGAAAGGTTCCATCCCAAAGTCACATGCAATAGAGGAGAGTAAGATCTTGAGAGTAAGTAAAAACTTGTAGGATCTTTTAAAACCTTTGAGCTGCCCATTATGCCTCAACCTAAGAAGAAGAATATCGTACTGAAAACTATGAAAGAAGACAATAAAATGACTTTTCTAAGTGTCTGAGTAGGGCTGTAAATGAACAAAGTTATTCATATTATTATAATATTAATATACGTCTTTAAGTTATTCATAAATTCTTATTCGGTTATTCATCTTATTAGAAAACGCGCGATGTCCATTGGCCTTGGGAATAGAGTGTCTGCAGCTTTGCCTTAATGCACAATAGGGAAGTTTTACATTGATCAGATACTACATTTACATATCTAATCATTTGCTTAAAGACATCATGCATGCAAGAGTGGCTTAAATCTACGAGGCAAGTTCGCCGGGTAGTCACAAATGAGAACTTACATCAGGGGCATCAAACTTACACGAGACAGTGAACCCATTACCCACGATTTGCAAATAATTTGTTCATATTTGCTCAGGCAAAGGAAGAAGATGCAAACAGTATCATGAAATTCCTTAATACTTTTCTTTTTTGTTCATATCTTTCTTTTCTTTTTTGGGTTCTGGCATTACCCATATTTTGTTCCCCAATTAAATTAAGAAACATAGTTACATAGTTACACTAATTAATAAAGAAAAATACTTTTAATTTTTTCCAAGGACACTAAATTCAAAACACAATTTTTTTTTTTGAAGAACAATTTTTTAAACTTCACTTTTGAAAGTGTATAAAACACTTGTGAATGTTTAGACCCTCAAAAACAAATTTTCCAAAGCAAGCTTATATTCAAACAATATATGTGCGGAATATGAAATATAAGCAATACCCAAATTATCAAACTACTCTAAGCCATTAATTAATCACAACCAGCAAAAATTGAAAGCTAAGAGTAAGGGAAAGAGAGATGCAAACACAAGATAACACTGGCACGTGTTATCGAAGAGGAAACCGAAGAACTCAGCGAAAAACCTCTCCACTGCCCTCCAAGCAGTAAACGATCCACTAGAAAATCAGTTGGGATACATGAATAGCAATAGACCCTCCAAGCCTAATTTACCCGATGTACTTAAGCCCTTCAAGCTTCTTGCTCCAACAAGGTTACGCTGAACCGTGTCTTCTCTAGCTTACCGAATCCCTCAATTGGCCCATTGCATCAACCAATATGAATTGGTTCTCTCTTGAACTGCTTCCCAAACACCAAGAACCTTCTCACTACTTTGAATTGGGTGAAGTAAGGATTTGGTTTATAATCCTCTCATGGGTACGACAATGGAGAGGGTGAGAGTAGAGGAATTTGGAGAATCAAGTGTATAAGATTGTGGATGAATCAATTGTTTTTCTCTAGGGTTTATCTCTCAAAATTCTCTCTGGAAGCTCTCTATATTTCGTGAGTATAAGGGAATTTATAGTAGGGTATGAGATGGAATGTGAAAAGTCAGTTTTTAGCAAAACAGGGTGCACTGGCGACTTACTTCGCAACTGGGATGAGTCACGAGTTTCAGTTGCCAGTTATCAGACTGGCTAGACTGTACTTTTTGTCATGTAGTGATCCAACTGTCCTGATCCTTCAACTTCCTGCATGCTTCACACGTGTGCTACATTTTGACGAGTCACCACTCGCGAGTCAATCGTGAGTTCTAGTTGTGAGTCACTTCTTGTTGCACACTCTTGATCAAATCTTCACACTCTCTCACATACAACCCTTACATTATTTCCACCTAAATACAGGGTTTCTAAATGCTGAATTACAAGCAAATTTGGCATGGAATAAAGCCAACACATAGTTGAATAAATTCAACTTTACAACTTTTTTCTATGTACAAAATTTTCAAGCTACCTCATTTAAAAAAAAAAAAACTAAAAAATAAGTTGTACGAAACTAACTCTTTCCTACCTTTTACCTTCTCCAATTAAATACCGCATTTTTTTTATTTATTTGCAGTTGTTTTAAACTTCCCCTTTTGTTAAGTACAAAATTTTCAAACTACCACATTTTTAAAAAGCTGAAAAAATAAGTTGTTCTAAAAGAACTCTTACCTTACCTTGTATCCTTAACTTAACTTTCCAACTCCTCTGTTCATGGGAAGAAAACCTTTTGATACTATTGGGGGGACCACAATTTGACTCCCTACAATCACTCTAAAAACAAGCCAGCGTGGCGTGATGTCGAATGTCACAAAAGATTTGAGTGTGTCTTCCTCATCACCAATTTGTTTTGAGGTGGAATGGCACAGCTCACGGTCCAACAAATGGTATCAAAGCCAAGGTCATAGGTTCGAGTCACGGGAGTGTCATTGTGAGGGAGGAATTGTTGGGGGGACCATAATATGACTCCCTACAACCACTCTAAAAAAAGGCCCGCGTGGTGTGATGTCAAATGCTACAAAAGATTTAAGTGTGTCTTTCTCATCACCAATTGGTTTTAAGGTGGAATGACATAGCTCACGGTCCGACAAATGGTATCAGAGCTAAGGTCATGGGTTCGAGTCACGGGAGTGTCATTGTAAGGGAGGGATTGTTAGGGGGACCACAATTTGACTCCCTACAACCACTCTAAAAACAGGCCCACGTGGCATGATGTCGAATGCCATAAAAGATTTAAGTGTGTCTTCCTCATCACCGATTGGTTTTGAGGTGGAATGGCACAGCTCACGATCTGACAGATACAATATTAATTACCAAAAACCATAATTATTATATTAGTAATGCAAGGCACATGACAAATTTTTTTAAAAAAATTCACAATTGTTAAGGTGGAAAACTATAATTTTAGCAATATCACTTTGAATAGAGGTAAAATTCCGGGAGAATTTTTGGAACCCTTTCTCTCGACTAAGAGAGAAAGGTCTCGGTGCATTTAACGGCATGACAAAAATACCAATATGACACCGTTTTGTGACACTTAATGGCACCCTTATAAAGAAATTAGACAGAAATACTAAATCGAATAAAACTAAAATTTAGAGTACTAAATTGAATGAAAGTGAAGTTATAGGACTAAATTGAATTTTGAGTAAAGTTAGAGGGTTCAATTTGTAGTTTAGCCTATTTACTATTTTATGTCCCATAATTCTTCAAACATTATTTTTTTGTTTTTGTTTTGTGTATATGTGTGTGTAATGTAACCTAGTAATTATTCTTTCTATCTCAATGGGTTACATAAGGCAGACATTGTATAATGGTTTAGTTGACACCTCATCTTTTTTAATATTGATAAAATACTTTTTTTTATCCCCATATATATATATATATATATAAATAAATAAATAAATAAATAAATAAATAAATAAATATATATATATATATATATATATATATATATATATATATATATATATATATATATAATTTAGGTGGATGGGTCAATTTTTGGTGGGTTAGAAACATCTTAACCTGTTAGTCAAATTTACTTGCTGTTTTGAAAGCACCCAATCCAACCTGCACCACCTTACATAATAGACATGCATGGGTCAAATGGGTTGGCAAGTCAGGTAGGTTTTTTGCACAGTCCTGGTTACTAATATTATAAAAAAATGTAACAGAAAATTTAAGTGAAAAACTCATAAATAAGCTAGGAATTCATTAAAAAGAGTTAAAACACATAATGAAATAATTATAACAAAAAGTTAATAATGAGAAATATCATATTAGAGTCCAAATTTGATAAGGATGTGGTGTAAACCACCCTTCAATACCAACATACCACATCATATTTTTACAAAGTTTCACAAAGTAATGAATAGAGTCTATCTCACAAAATCCTTGCTCAATATTTTCCTATTTTAGAAAATCAACTCTGATAAAATTAAAACACATGCTAAGTACCACTGCCTCCAACCCACCATAGACATTGTCGGAGCTATTGCCAGAATTTGGAAAATAAATCGAAGTCAATCTCTTTCTTTCTCTCCTACTCTCCCTCTTCCTTACCTAACCTAGGACCATAACAAGTCAACAACCCCAAACCAGACCTAATCGTCCACCATGGATGACTTAAACCACCATCCTGTCAATGCCCAGCCCGAAAACGGAGAACCGTTGGGGCCTTTGTTCGACCACCTGTCGTGGCGATGCTCCCGCGTGCGTGGGGCTCGTTGGAGGCCCCTCTCGAATGATGGTGTGCGCGTGTAGTGTGTGGTGTGGTTTGCGCGGGACTTTGGGTGCTCTCTCTTTCTCTCAGTGGAGGAAGGTAGGTCTACCTTTGGCATTATGGCAGGAATCTGAGCCAAATTTTAAGGGATTACCAAAGGTAAGTGGAGTTACCACCAATCATTGGGGTTTTCTAAGGTGTGATTGGTCATCTGCTTCTAGTTGATTTTATTACCAATCCTAGGCTAAGAAAAATGACATTTTTCCTAATCTAATGTGGATGGCAAAAAATCTTGATTCTTGAGTTCGGAAGTTTGGTTACATGTGGGGAAGGTGTTAGGCACCCCACAATGCCTGTCCAAGGATAGTCCTTTGTTATAAAACCTTAATTTTCAGAGATTGGCAGTAAAAAACATGATTTTGGCATTGGCTTTCGGGGTTTTGCATGTATAGGGGTTTTGAGGTTTGGCTTTTGAATAGGTGTGGTCCCAATCTATGCTTTCTTAAGGCATTTGAGCAAAGTGCCAGGTTTCTACGGTGAAAATTTGGTGAGATGTCACCTTACCTTCGTAGCGAAAATTAGGCATCGCTTTGCCTTAGGTAACATGGACTGTGACAATCACACCGAAGGGGGCGAGCATGTATATATATATATATATATATATATATATACATACATCATGCACAATGCAAGCACATAGAGCAGTAAAGTAAATGCCTGCATCCCTAGAGCATGACCCAAAATATAGGTGCAGGAAAGTAAACATGGGTCGCCATACTCTAGAGATGAGGATGAGTAGTACATGGTATGATGTACCTAATACAATCCATCTAAGAGAGAAAGGGAGGAGGAAGGAAGGGGTCTTAAAAGAGTACATAACCAAATGGGAGGGGCTAGACCCCTAAAACTACTAAATATAGCCGCTTGGCTTATATCGACATGCTTGCATCCTCGCCTCTTTTTGCTTGTGCTTGGGAGACCGTGCCCTAGCTCTATGTGTGTACATGCAAATGTAAAGACAAGCAACCAGCAGATAAGCAATGGAAGGAAAAGATGCAAAGTGCATATGAAGGAGACATAAAGCAGATAAGCCTGATAGACATGACAAGCAAAGAACAAGAAAGCAAGCAAACAAGTGAGAAGACAAACAAGCAAGAAAGCAAACAAAAGGTGGTATCCGCGAGGGACAAATGTAGGTTTGGATCGAATGTCCATAACTTCATTGTGTTGAAGTATGGATAACACACTAGCAGGCAAGACTCATGCATGAACATGTAAGCAAGGATGTGAAGATGCATAGAAAGCTAACGGGTGGCACAAACAAGCATGGTAAGCATAACATCGATTTGAGTGGAAAAGGGAAGGGTACGCATGAAGCAACCTGGCATCCGGAGATGCCTCCCAAATGGTTACATCTGAACAATGCCTCATGGGCGTCGGATGTAACCACACAAGGTCAAGCCCGTGGAGGATGCCCAACATGGCAAAGTCTAGAACTAGAAAGGCTAACACATGCATAATGTATAGAAGCAAGCAAGCATAGACATGCAAAAAGGGGTGATCCAAACCCTTTGATGTGGGCCTTGGTGTATGGATGATGACAAATACCATAAGGTCTAGATTGGGTCCTAACCATTAGGCCAAAACACAAGAAAATGTGATAAAATGAACAAAAGAGCTACAATAGCACATGGTGTGACAAACAAGGTCTAGGCTTAAGCACATAAACAAGACATGGAGCGCACAAGCACATGGAAGGTGGCATAAAGTGTGTAGAGAACATAGATCCAAGCACACAAGCATGCGAAAACATAAATCTAGACATCTAGGCATAGAAACATGCATGTAAACGTGTAGAAACTTAGCACATAATCATGGAAGAACATGAATCCAAGCATATAAACATGTGAAGACACAGATCTAACCATCTAGCATGGAAATAAACACATAAAACACATAGATCCAAGCAAGGCATAGCCAATGACATCATACAAGCATGTGAGCATGTAACCTTAATATCAACATAGAGTAAAAAGAGGAACAAAACATAGGAAAACACGGCATAAAGCATAAAACATGTAGGAAAGACAAATAGACATGTAAACAAGCATAGAAACATGTGGATCTAGCCAAACAACACATGGGAAAAATAGATCTAAGCATAGAAAGCATGGCATAAAGCATAAAGCTTGTAGATCTAAACATATAAGCATGTAAGGATGTAGATCTAAGCATAAAACATGGCATAAGACATAAAAAGTAAGGAGATTTAAGCTAGAAGCACATATAACGCAAGAAACATGCTAAAGAAAGTATTAAATCATGTTATTCAAGCAAAACGAAAGGATAAAAATCTTGATGAAGCTTTAAAGAAAAAGGAGTATGGATAGTAGCTAAAAAGCTACATCCATACCCCTTAAACCTCAAATCAAAGGTATGGAACCAAGGAGAGGAAGATGGAGGGTATGAACACTACCTCATATTCTTGGAGAAGAGAGAAGAATCAGGAACTTTGATGTATTTTTGTGTTTTTTGGGAGAGAAACAAAAACGCCCAAAATAGCTTCCAAAAACCCAATTTTTCAGTCCTCCTCCAATCTGAGGTGCCAGGCTCGGCGCACCTTGTAGGGCCGCCGTGCTAATGTCATCGTGACATCGGCAAATTTGTCCTGTTGCACTTTTTCAGTTTTGACTTCGGATGTGTATTTAGAGGTCTTCCTGGACTCGGATTGAGGAAATCTTGGTGTGCTTGGAAAGCTTTGGATGTCTAGTTTTCAGAAAGATAAAGAAATTAAAATTCCAACGGTTGGATCAAAAGTTATGACCTCGGAAATCATGCTGATGCGCTTTTCACGGTTTTCTTAATATCTCAATCATTTTAACTCTAATTTCAACCCATGAATAGTCCTTAGAATTAGAATTTGATTATCTTTAAAATGGAATTGGTTTCAACTCGTTCTGACAGCCAAATCAAAATTAGGGTTTTTGGGGCCTACTAGAAGTCAACTCCAGGTTAAACTTGGTCAAAGTGGTTAAACTTGGTCAAAGTTGTTAAAAATCTCAGAGGAGCTCAAATTTGATATAAAACCATGAAAAATGTTATTTTGTGAGGATTTTGACCTTGTTTGACCTTTGGTCAACTTAGGGTTGATTAGGGGCATTTTGGCTGAAAAAGGCATTTTGAGTGCTCCGGTGTCCGAACGAGTTGCACCACGCCATTATATATGTTTTCGTGACCCCATGGAGAGAAAATGATATTTTTGGATTTTTCAAGGTCCGATATGCAAATCGAGGACGGACAAAATACGATATCAACACATCATTTTTTGATTTCCAAGTTCGAATAGACAACCAGAGAGAGAGAGAGAGAGAGAGAGAGAGAGAGAGACTCTTGAAAAGCGAGAAAGCAAAGTCTCACTAGATCTTGTGTCATCATCTTGAATACCTTTACACCTCGTCATGTCATCTTGATAAACCTGATCTAGAGTGAGACAAACAAAGAAAAATAATGGAGGCAGGGGGTTCAATATATTCAGGCGGTTTAAATCATCCATGGTGGACGGTTTGGTCCGTTTTGGGGTTGAGGATTTGTGGTCATCTTGGGTTAGGGGGGGGGGGGAGAGAGAAAGAGAGAGACTCCGATTTATTTTCTAGATTTCGGTGACAACTCTAGTGAAAATTATGTTGGGTTGGAGATTTAGTGGTGGTAGGAAGGAGGATTGAGTTTCAACTTTCAAGTTCCAAACGTTTCTAAAATTGGATATTAAGAGAAATACTTATGTGTGGTAAATCATATTTATTAATTTGTAAAAAGCTGACATGGCACTTTGGCATTGGAAGGTGTAAACAAGAGGTATTACACCAAGTCTTTATTGAATTTAAAATCGTTATATTAATTTTCAAACTCAATGGGACATTTTTCATTGTTATGATATAATATGTTGTACAATAGGCGATTATGATTTACGACCAAATGGCAAAGGCCAATACAAGCAGCATAGATGCCAGGATTTTTCTAAAGTGAAGTAGCATGGATTGGAGTGATCATTCGAGAATGCCAAGGAAAAGGTTGGCACACATGGTCGGAATCATCCCTCTCCCCCTAACTGTCATAGAGCTTATTGAAACTTTGGCTATATCAAAGGCTTTACAGTTTGATGCTAATCTGAGTTTGGAAGATGTCACCCCAGAGGGAGTTTCAGATATTGCAATGAACGCTTTGAATGCAAATTCGCAGTCTTTGGAATCCTTTGGTTTACTTAGTCGTGATGTTAAATGTTTTGCAAGTTTATTTCATTGTATTAGGTTTTCACATGTTCGTAGAGAAGGATTGTTGTATTCTCACATTAAGAGAAACGACAATAGGGTTGCTCATAGTCTGGTTAAAAATGTATTATGCATACCAGATTTTCAAGTATGGATGGAAGATGTCCCATCTTATATTGGTTCGATTTTACAATTGGATGTAGTTGAATTTTATTAATAAAATCCATCAGTTTCTTTCTCAAAAAAAAAATAAATAAAAAAAGTAGCATATTACAGGATGAATTGCAAGCTAATTAATGGATAATTTTTTATGTCAATGATGAAGGTTACATGTTTTCGCTCATAATTGTGACATCTTAACTTCGTTTTATTCGTCCATATTCACTTTTTCCGGCCTTTTTGTTATCCCAAAAAAAGAAAAGAGAGTAGAGGGAATATAGGAGATTCGAGCAAAGTCCAATAACATGAAAATTATCATCAACTTTATAGAGCAAGTCTTATTAATTAGCTTCATAAACAATACAAATGCGCAAAGACTATGAACTCCTATATATTTGGTTTCATATAATGCACGCGGAATAGGAACTTTTTATTTCATTTTAGTAGGAATTCGTAGTTTAATAATAACATTTCTAGGAGAATAATAGAAGGCTGTAGCCCTTAAGTGCAAGCTCTTTGAGTCCTAACCAATAATGGGGACCCTAGTAACAATGCCATTTTTATCAACCCAAACCCAAACCCTGTCACAGCGGAAGTCCTGTGGGACAACTGATCCTTCTTCAACGATTATAGCATCAACAGAAGGATTCTCTCGTTCAATTGTTGCCTCAGCCACCGTCCCTTGCACTCCCACAAGCTCCGGCCATGAATTCTTACCTACTCATAGTAGTTGGCCAAAAATAAAATAAAAAACAAATTACATTAGATCAAAGACAAATAGACAATATAATATGTAACTGGCACATATTTACAACTTTAGAAAATATGTTCATGTTCTTTACCTTCACACTCTGATGCCATTGTTTTCGTTTTCCTTTACTCTCTTATGGTGTAAGTGTTTCAATTTGTGATGTATTGCTATGGCGAATAGATGAATTATTTATAGAGTATCATTATGATAGCTTGTGGGGTTATTTATTTATTTATTTATTTATTTTTGGCTGAATACGATAGCTTGTGGTAGATCATTTTTGACTTTCTCAATTTCATGCATTGGGTTTTATTATTATTATTATTATTGTTTATCCTTTTTGGATATGGTTTCAAAGAAAATTAAGCTGCCCATAGACGTCACTGATCAGAACAGTTTGCTCAAGGAAAATTCAAGAAAATAATATTGTGGTTCAAAGATTAAAAATTAAAATGAAAGAAGAAAAATGTGATCACTGACCGTACTCCGTTCATGTATAATAAGGTCGTAAGCTTTGACATTCGAGTGAATTCACATGAGAGATTACAAAAGATAAGCGATATTTCAACCCAACAATATCGATGTCTGGCAGAACATTCATAAGTTTATCTTCGTTTACCTGCTGGCCGCTGAAGGATTTTTCTTTGGCCAAATCAATCTCAGCTTGTTTATAAAGTACAACAGAAAATCGTATAGCTAAGGTGGCTATGCTTCATTATTATTCATTAATGCATTCCAAAAACCCTAATAAAAGAAAAAGATGAAAACTAAAGATATCTTTGGTTCATACGCAATAACTTGAGAACAAAGTCAATGATATAATATAACTGTAAGATATCTAGTACGAAATGTGTACTTGCCGGCGACTAATCTTATGGACAACACAATAGGAATTGTCAAACTTGGAAAAGATTTATATGTCAATTTGAGTGGTCTTGAAAAATGAACATGAGATATGCTACGTGCAATTGCGGTCATCACTCATCAAACAACGTACAAGAAGCTGGAGCGAGGGGAGCCAGCTTGCCTTTCAATTGTAATTGTAATCTCCTTTCACAAGCATCCACAAGTAAAAACAGTTAAATGGACAATGGCTTGCAGTTAACTCATCAAGCAAAGCAAATTGTTGTCGAATAAAGTATTAGGGTTCAAATCCTGACAATATAAAAAACCAATTGATTTCGAAACTTGATGATTAAGAGAGCTTATCAAAAAATGGAAGCCATAAATTTAAATCATATCAAATTGTTGGGAACTACAATTGAGCTCCCTATGACCGCTTTGGAAACAGGTCTAGGGGGTGGGATGTTGGATCCCATAAGATACTTGAGTGTGTCTTTCTCATTACCAATTGGTTTTGAGGTTGAGTGGCATAACTTATAATTCAACAAATGGTATTAGAGCCAAAATCATAGGATCGAGATGCGGGAGCATCATTGTGAAGGTGGTGGGCGACTACAATTCAACAAAGAAGCCTGTGGAGCATAGTATTTAATGCCATAAAATATTTGAGTGTGTCTTCCTCACAATTAATTAGTTTTGAGATGGAGTAGCACAGCTCACAGTTAGACACACATATCTATAAAAAAAAACAATTAATATTATATATATAAAAGCAAAGAACTCATGTGGGAAAGCATGAGGTTCTGCCAAGTGACACATTCTTTGCAAAGAGAATTGAAATATTCACAAGTGTCACATTAGAGATAAGAACAACTTAAATATTGACTTTTTGTTTTATTTGGTTCAACTTAAAAATTCTTTGCATTTCAGTTCACAATTTTCACCTCTTGCACTTCTACTATTTTATATATATACCTACCCATAGTCTTTTATGTCATCCCATGTCAAATACACACGGACATAAAAACGATGTCATTTACCTTTAAACTTTCGACAACACCTACCTAGCTCTAACATTGTTGTCCCATTTAAGCCTACCTCGAATGAGTTGGTTACAACCAAGGAATAAGGCTTGCATTTTGTATTGAGTGACAACGGTAATTACGATTTTGATGTTAAGGTTGAATGTTGTGGACTTGTGAGTTTTGTAAAGGCCGTGATTGATCGTGAGTGTTTGGGATGTGTATGTTGTTTTAGAATTAAGGAGAAAAAAAATGACACATTTTATATCAACTTTTATTCTACAATATTCCTACAAAGTTTTTTTTTTTAAATTATTTTATTTCTCATTACTTGAACTAAATAATTATAATGGATATGTGTGTGTAATTTACAATGGTTACTTCTTATAAACTCATTACTAACAAAGTTCTATAATAGTTATGTTATAATACATGTACAACATTTTCTAAAATCATCTTACATAAAACATTATAATATTATTTGTGCATTGCACGAGTAACCTACTAGAAATTGAATAGAGGCAGAGCAAAAATTTTGTGTGACGGATAATAGTGTTAAAACATGATTAAACTATAATAAAAAAAAAAACTATATATAATATATATATACCCACACACACATCGTACATGCATGCATACAAAGTCCCTCTCCATGCACAATGCTCCCTAACATAGTCAAGGGAGGTACTCATTGATCAAACCACTCATCAATACCGCTAAGACTTCAAAGGAATACCACTAAAGTCTTGAAGACTGAATGATGTTCTAATGTGGTCAGGAAATACTTCATGGACGTATCGGTTAAGAATGCCTATGATATACTCTAAATGGAATACTTTTGCGCTACATATGGCTAATCTTTGTGACGTATGTGAAAGGCCACAAGAAAAACAACACGTTTACTTAAGGATGATAATGTTTAAAATTAAATTCTTAAGGGGTTCTTTGAATTCACCAGTAAAATAAAAGGGAAAACTCTCTAAAATTTTGTTAATGAAAAACCTTGGAGGCTACAATACTTTTAAATAGGAAAAGGAACCCTAAGCTATCATCTCATTCTTAAGGCGGCTAAGAGACACTAAAACTCCTAATTTGCGTTAGACATTGTAAGGTTGAATTTATTCAACCATCTAATTGGCTTTATTCCGTGCCAAATTTGCTTGTATTTCAGCATTTAGTAACCCTGTATTTAGGTGGGCTTGTTGTAAGGGTAGTGAGTGAGATAGAGTGAAGATTGCTCAAGAGTGTGCAAGAAAACAGAGACTCGCGGCTGGATCTCGCGGGTGACTCGCGGCTGCAAGCCGCCAGACGCAGCACACGTGCCAAGCATGCCGGAAGGTGAACAGTCATGCTAGCTGGAGCACTACAGGACAAAACAGGACAACTGGCCATACGGTTATCTCGCGACTGGATCTCGCGACTCAGTCAAGCCGCGAGGCCAAGCCGCGAGCCAGCCCTGTTTTGAAAAACCTGACGTTTCACATTCCCCTCTCACCTCAGTATAAATACCCTTATACCCATAAATGAGAGAGAGCTTCCAGAGAGAATTTTGAGAGAGAAACCCTAGAGCAAAACAAGATTGAACCATCTACAATCTTTACATTAGAGTCTCTTCAAATTCCTCAACTCTCTTCCTCTCCATTGCCAAAATCCTTGAGAGGCCTTTTTACCAAAACCTTGTTCTCACCATATCCATTACTGTGAGAGGGTTGTTTGGTGTTCTGGGAAGCAGTTAGGAAGGAACCAATATTCATTGGTTGATGCTATGGTCTAGTAGCGGAATCTGGGAAGCTAGAAAAGAAAAAGGTTCGGCGCAACCTCGTTGGAACAAGAAGCTTGGAGGGCTTAGGTGCACTGGGTAGATTAGGCTTGGAGGATCTATTGCTGTCCTTGTATCCCAACTACATTTTCTAGTGGATTATTTACCGCTTGGAGGGCGGCGGAGAGGTTTTACACCGAGGGCTTCGGTTTCCTCTTCGATAACACATCGCGTGTTGTCTTTGTGTTTGCATCTTCCTTCCTTTTATCTTTGCCTTTTATTTTCTGCTGAGGTTGTGATTTTAATTTGGCTTAAATAGTTTTGTCCAATTCTACATTATAGCTTATGTTCATTTTCCGCACACTATTTGTTTGACATAAAACTTGAATTGGTTAATTTGTTAATTGGGGGTCTAAACGTTCAAGGGTGTTTTTACACTATTTGAACTTTCATTTGGTATCAGAGCGGGTACACTTTTATTGGTTTCAATACCATTGTGTGATCCTTGACTCCCTTTTGAGATGGATCGGTCTCAATCCCTAAATGCACCTCCATATTTTGATGGTAGTAATTATGCATTTTAGAAGGTTCGCATGAGAGCATTTCTGTGCTCCATTGATGAATCTGTTTGGGATGCTGTTGAGAGTGGTTGGGCCAGACCTGAGGCAGCCAAATCCACATGGGATAAGGCAGCACTCGCTGCATCTAATGGTAACAGTAAAACTTTAAATGCTATTTTCTGTGGTGTGTCTCCAGATGAATTTCACAGGATCTCCCACATCACCGTTGCCAAAGAAGCATGGGAGATATTGGAAACCACCTACGAAGGCACGAAGAAAGTGAAAGACACCAAGTTGCAAATGCTGACCACTCGGTTTGAGGAGCTCAAAATGAGTGAGGATGAGTCCTTCGACTCTTTCTATGGGAAGCTGAATGAGGTGGTAGTCAGCAAGTTCAATTTGGGGGAGAAAACGGAGGATTCTAAAATCGTAAGGAAGATCCTTCGATCATTGCCGGAAAGTTTTCGTGCTAAAGTGACAGCGATTGAAGAGAGCAAGAACCTCGATGACATCAAAGTCCAAGAGCTTGTTGGTTCTCTTCAGACTTATGAGATGTCGCTGCCCAATCAACGGAAGAGTAAATCTCTTACTCTTAAGACCATTAATGAGAAGGTAGAAGTCCATGACTCATCGGAAGATGATGTGGTTGATAAAGATGTTGCATACCTTGTGAAAAATTTCCGAAAATTCTTGAAATTCAAGAATAATGGAAAATTTGGTGATAAAGGAAAATTCCAAAGCTCAGGAAGGGAGAAAAGGGAATTTAAAAGGAAAGATGGAAAAGAATCCCAATCTACACAAGGTGTGACTTGTTTTGAGTGCAACGGACATAGACACTTTAAGAAAGAATGTCCTAATTATTTGAAATCGAAAGGCAAGGTGTATGCCACGACATTAAGTGACTCGGATTCATCCGACTCAGAATCAGAAGAAAGCTGTGATGGAGAGGGGAACTATTCAGCCTTTATGACTATTGCACATGTTGAGTCTTCAGACGAATTGAATCAGCTTGTATGAGACCTTGGAGAACATAGTGATGAAGAATCATTGGGAGTTGTCGAGGAATCAGATGTTGAAGAAAATGAGAGCACGGCCAATCTTCAAGAGAATTATAACTCACTCCTGGAAAAGTCGGGTGAGTACACAAGGGTGGCCAAGGCAGCTGTGAGAAAGATGAAGAAGGCAGAAGAGGACTATAGAAGTCTCCTAATTCGCTATAAGGAGGCCAAATGTGAGATAGAAACTTTGAATGGTGAGCTGTCAGAAGCTTACTCAAAAGTGAGATTTCTTGAGCAAGAGGTTGTGCAAACTAATGCCAAGATAGAGAGGGTCACCACCAAGAAGCTAGATGATGTTATCTCATCTCAAAAGAGCTTTTCAGACAAATCCGGGTTGAGATATACCGGAGGAAGTAGCTTATCTGGAAATGTCACTAAAGAAGTGAAGTTTGTAAAGGCTAAAGAGCCAGTTGAAGTTGATCCTACTGCTGAGAAGCCCAAGATAGAGGAGAAGAAGAATGTGGAGAACCAACGGTTGTTGAATCCCCGCAATCAGTATGTGGGCAGATCAGAATCTCGAGCCAAGTCTCGTCCACGACCACAAAGAGGTCCTAGATCAACTTATGTGTGTCATCATTGCGGACTTCAAGGGCATACTCGACCAAATTGTCAAAAGCTGAGAGCAATGAATGGGGCAACTCCTCAAAGGTCACGAGGACCTAGAAATGACAGAAGAAATTGGGCAGGTGAACAATCTAGAGATCAAAATGGTGATCCCGGAATGATGAATGTGATGAAGATGATTGGTGCATTCACCAACTGCTTGGAAAGCTTCTCACGAAGGTTTGAAAGCCCTAACTCCCGTACCCAATCCTATAAGGAAATCACCCCAAACGCAAGTGACGTGTGGGTGAAGAAGGGTACTCATGCATAAGCATTACAACATGTCCATACATTAATACTTCCTATACTTTGCGACGATGTTTGTTTGTTTGCTTATTGTTTTTGCTGCTGGTTGTTTGCTTGTCTACTTGTGCATACTTTTGTTTTTGTTTTGTTTTTGATCAATTTTTTTGTCAAAAATCCAAAAATCACATAAAAATTAGAAAATCAAAAGTTTGATTGACATTGTTGAGCTTTTGTCTCAAAACATGTTTTGCCTTGTACCTTTGTGCTAATGGCTTTGTGCATTTTCGAGCATTGCTTGTTTCCTTGCACTCATATCACTGTGGGAGAAATCTTGAAATCTATGTGATTGTTGTAAATAGATCTTCAAACTTGTCATGAATGATTAGTGAATGGTTTTGTTGATCTTGAGACATGCATAGACTTGTGTTTATATATCTTCCCACTCTTTATTTTTGTTTTTGCTAAAAAGAGCTCACCAAATGTAAATTTCCAAATGAAAAGAGATATTGAGCTGCAAAAGCCTATCGCACATACTAGTATTCGACTAGGAAAAAGGGAAAGCGACTAAAAATTAAAGTGAATGTTTATTTAAAAGGCCAAAGGCTTGTTCTTTAAAGTGAATTGTCAAATATCACTCTCACAATGAGAAGTAATTGTTTCAAAAAGATCAAAAAGATCAAATGTTATATTTGAAAGTGGAGTCAAATGTAAAGCTCCAAGATATGTTATCAAGTTTTGTGGGAGGTCATATATGCATATTTCTATAATTGAGATAGATCACATGATCTAGTGCTAATTGTGTATGCCTTGGTTGAATTGATCATTGAAGCTTCACATTAGACTAAGGACTATCTCATTGTTGATATCCACACACAACACACAAGTTTATGTTCAATAAATGCCATATTCATTTGTGTGATTGTACTTGTTGAAATATGTTTTCACATACTCAATCTTTGTTGATTCAAGCACAAAAAGATTTTTGAGTATTTTAGGTGTTTTTGGAAAGTATTTTGTTCTTAAAAATGAAAATTTCAAAAAATTCATTTTTGCCCTGTTTTGGCGACTCAGTCGCGGGTATGTCAAGTCGCGTGACTCAGTCGCGTGTTCGCGGGTCAATTTTGGCGACTTGTTCCCGAGTGAAAGGTCCAGTCGCGAGGTTCCTCAGAGATTTTTGCGGCTTATCTCGCGACTCCCTCGCGGGTAGACCTTCCAGTCGCGAAAAACACTTAGAAAATTTTTTTCAAAATTTGGTCTTTGAGTGTTTTGGCGGCTCAACCTGGCGACTCGTTGGCGACTCACTTCAGTCGCGAAAAACGCGTGTTTGGCAAAAATAGGGACAGTTTTTAAAAGCGATTTTCAGTTTTTCCCTCGAACTTTTGTGACTGTTCATTGTCTTTCTAAAACTGCTCTTACCCATATACACTGTGCCTCCATTTTTGGACTCCATTGTTGCTTCCTTTCAGTTCGAAATCTTCAAGTAACAGGTATGGGTTTTCTTTCTTGAACTGTATCTCACTTGATTCTGTGATTTTCCCTCTTAATTACTCGCATTTGTGTGGGTTTTTGTTATGGGTTTCTATTCGGCTATTGCTCTTTGCCATTGCTTAGTTTGTGTAGCTTTTGTTTTAGGTTGCATTTATCTAAGCTATTGGTTGATTCTTCTTTATGTGCTTAGCTAGGGCTTGCTAGTTGTTGGTCTCATTTCTTGTCTGATATTATGCTACTATGTTGTCTCAAAGTGTTCCTATTGTGGCTGTGAGGTTTACTGTGCTGAAATTGTGCCTGTCCATCTCTTGTGTGCACCTGTCTTTTGTTCTTTGAGTTTGGTCATACACATCAATCTGCATGTCTCATTAACATATATTTGTCTTTCGGATGTCTTCAAAATCTTTCCCATGAATTATACCAATTTGTTCTTGTGTATCCAATTTTAAGTCTGTTCATCTGTGTGGTTGTCTTAAGTAGCATGAAGTTTAATTGATTTTAGTTCATCTGAGTGGTGGCATTTTTGTCCTTGTCATTAACATTGTACTGATTTGGTCTACACATGTATTGTACTGTGTTGTTGTGGTCTCTTCTGATTGTTCACAGATGGCTCCCTCACCTCCGAAGAAGAAAACTCCTGCAAAGAAGGCTGACAAACGATTGAAAATGGATTCGAATCTGTTTCGGTCAGTTCAACACTTTGAGAGATACAAAGATTCTTTCATGAAGGGAACCATAATTCAAGAAAGATTTGTGGATTTAGTGGACCTCAAAGATACATTTATTCCCACATGTTTTGAAGGCAGAGGCTGGGAAAAGTTGTTAAGTGGATTACCGGGTGTGTGTGAGCCACTGATAAGAGAATTTTACTCGAATGTGAAGATTAGGAAGATGAGCTAGATTGTTGGATCAGAGGGCATGAATTCACTCTAGATGCCCATGATATTGATGGGGTCCTTGGTCTTGAGGGTTTAGAGGAGCATGAGTTTACCAACTACAAAGACAGAATGTTGTCTTTAGAATCTGTTCAAAACAGCATTGGAGGACAGAGAGAAGGAAAGTGTCTCAATACCACAGCTTTTCCAGTTGACATGAGGTGCCTCACCATCATCATGATGTACAACTTGTATCCTGTGACGAAACTCACTACAATCAACAATGCCAGAGCCATTTTTCTTATGGAGTTAAAGGAGAAAACATTCATTGACATCAGCTCTCATATATTTGATACAATCATGGAAGAGACCAGAACAACTTCCCGTGCTAAGCTGATTTTTCCTAGCCTTCTCATGCGGATCTTCAGGGCAAAAGGAATTCCAATTCCTCAAGACCTCAGTCTAATGCCAATACCCTCAGTAATCAACAAGCAAACCATCATAAGGATACAAGTCCGGCTTCCGGGTGATGTAGATGAAGAAGGGGCTGAACAAGATGAAGGTGCTCCAATGGAGACTGAGACAGAGGCAGCAGGCCAGGCATCAACTTCAACACCCAGAAGGAGTGGCAAGAGGACTAGAGTATCAACTTCTTCAGCTGTACCTCAAGACGCATTTCAAATAATTCTGGACAGACTTGATGGACTCAGAGAGGTCCAGACAGAGCAGTCTGAGAGGATGATAGCCATGCAGGACCAGCTGGATATTCTCTCTGCAAAATTCGACAGCTTCGCCACAAATCATGGGAACTGACCCTTTGGCCATTCCGGTCAAAAAGGGGGAGAAAGTTTTGAGAAATAGACCTTGAGGGGGAGCATTATGTTGAGGGGGAGCATTACTTTATCTTATATCTTATGTTTTTGGTTAATGTGTTGTTTATATAGGTTTGATACACTGAGGTTTTGGTGTACTTTTGTTTCTAACTCATAATTTATAATCTTGGTTTATTTTATATTGCTGATGCTTTTTCAGTTTATATTGTGACTTGTACCCATGTTGCTTTTGTAAGCTTTTAGGGTTATGTCTTATGCATAAGTTTGTAGGCTTTATGGTTTGTACCATGCTTTATGCAGCCTTTTATGCTATGTTTAAATTAGTACTTCTATTTAAATGTATTGCATTTTTCTTTAAGTACTGTCACTCTTGTGCCCTTGTAGGATTGTTCCTAGATGCATATACGTAGTGTATTATGCATTGGTTGAGTGTTTGGGATGCAAGTGACTTGCATTGAGCTTGTTTGCTTGTATGCCCTAGTGTTCATTCCAAGTGTGAATGAGCATTGTGGTCACTTCCTTCTAGTGATTACTTGGTTGATCAAGCCATGGTTTGTTTCTTAACTCCATCTTTGCTTGATCACATATTGCCTGTCTCATATGCATTTCACAATTTTCTGCTTACAATGATCATGATGTATTGTTGTGTTTCAGGAGTCTTTTGTTCATATGATTCAAGTGCTTCATAGCTTCTAGAGTTAGGTGTGAGTGAGTTTTGATCAACTGTTCCCAACTCACATGTTAAGTCTAGAGTCTGTTTTAGGGTTTTGTCACGGAATAGCCAAAGGGGGAGATTGTAAGGTTGAATTTATTCAACCATCTAATTGGCTTTATTCCGTGCCAAATTTGCTTGTATTTCAGCATTTAGTAACCCTGTATTTAGGTGGGCTTGTTGTAAGGGTAGTGAGTGAGATAGAGTGAAGATTGCTCAAGAGTGTGCAAGAAAACAGAGACTCGCGGCTGGATCTCGCGGGTGACTCGCGGCTGCAAGCCGCCAAACGCAGCACATGTGCCAAGCATGCCGGAAGGTGAACAGTCATGCTAGCTGGAGCACTACAGGACAAAATAGGACAACTGGCCATACGGTTATCTCGCGACTCAGTCAAGCCGCGAGGCCAAGCCGCGAGCCAGCCCTGTTTTGAAAAACCTGACGTTTCACATTCCTCTCTCACCTCAGTATAAATACCCCTTATACCCATAAATGAGAGAGAGCTTCTAGAGAGAATTTTGAGAGAGAAACCCTAGAGCAAAACAAGATTGAATCGTCTACAATCTTTACATTAGAGTCTCTTCAAATTTCTCAACTCTCTTCCTCTCCATTGCCAAAATCCTTGAGAGGCCTTTTTACCAAAACCTTGTTCTCACCATATCCATTACTGTGAGAGGGTTGTTTGGTGTTCTGGGAAGCAGTTAGGAAGGAACCAATATTCATTGGTTGATGCTATGGTCTAGTAGCGGAATCCGGGAAGCTAGAAAAGAAAAAGGTTCGGCGCAACCTCGTTGGAGCAAGAAGCTTGGAGGGCTTAGGTGCACTGGGTAGATTAGGCATGGAGGGTTTATTGCTGTCCTTGTATCCCAACTACATTTTCTAGTGGATTATTTACCGCTTGGAGGGTGGCGGAGAGGTTTTACGCCGAGGGCTTCGGTTTCCTCTTCGATAACACATCGCGTGTTGTCTTTGTGTTTGCATCTTCCTTCCTTTTATCTTTGCCTTTTATTTTCTGCTGAGGTTGTGATTTTAATTTGGCTTAAATAGTTTTGTCCAATTCTACATTATAGTTTATGTTCATTTTCCGCACACTTTTTGTTTGACATAAAGCTTGAATTGGTTAATTTGTTAATTGGGGGTCTAAACGTTCAAGGGTGTTTTTACACTATTTGAACTTTCAGACATGAAATTAGGCTAAAAAATAGGAAAATTGCCAAAAAAAAATATTGCAAATTTGAGAAAATTGCAAAATCAAATCCTACGATTTTTAGGAGACGTCCTAGTACAGACGAAATTATTCTGACATTTAAATTAAAATTTACAAGAAACAATTACTAGAAATAGCTTTTTACCAAAAAAAAATTACTAGAAATAGCAAAAAGCCAAAAACAATTAATTAATTAAAGGCTAAAAGAAATAATTTTTCCTAAAAGTGGCATAGGTCATGGCCAAAGGTGATGAGTTTTGACTTTTGATCCTTGTGATGATTTCTTCTAGGTCAGCAAATTTCACATCATTCCATCATTAGCTCTGATGCTTTCTATTTTTACTTTTCTCTATTTCCTAGATTTTTCGTGCGCTGATTTTTGATGATCTCTTTGCTCAAGGATTTTGTGTTGTCCATTCTACGTCACTTCAAACCAAGCATGCACTCGTCATTTATGGAAGCATCAGTGGAATCTTAGAGCGGCAACAAGATCAAGGTTATTTTTGTGGAGAGAGTGTGAGTGACATATTCCCTAATAAGAGCACAGTAGCATAGAGGCGTGGAGGAGAAGTTGCTTGAGTGAAGTTTTTTAAACCTTATACATTATAACTACACGGATGTCCTTTATAGAATGTCAACCTCTACAGGAGCCCGAGTTTGAGATTTTTTGTAAATGTTAAACCTGTAAACAGACAGTTTTTTCTTAAGGAATGTATCGCAGACATCTTGGTTTGGTCAATGGCTGATTACGGCCAAAAAGCAAAAAACAATACAACCAGTATAGCCAAACCTGCACCTTTTAAAAGTGAAGTTGCATATATTACAAGATTGCTGCAAGCGAATGGATATTTTTTACGTCAATGATACAGATTACATGTTTCCGCTCATACTTGTGACATCTTAACTTCGTTTTTCTTTTCCATATTCACTTTTAGTAAAAGTAATGTTTTGACTTGCATAAAAAAAGAATGTATGAAATAATGTTTTCACTTCGTGCTAGATCAGGAGAAGGCATATATATTTATTCGTATCTATTCCTCAAACAGGCATGCATTATAGGAGATTTGAACAAAATCCAAAAACATGGCCATCAAGTTTATGGAACCAGTCTTATTAATTAACTTCATAAGCAATACAAATGCACAAAGATCCTTTGAACTTGATTAAATAATAATAATAACAACATTTTATTTGAGTAGGAATTCATAGTATAAGAATAACATTGCTATGAGAATAATAGTAAGTTGTAGCCATCAAGTAGTGCAAGCCCTTTGAGTCCTAACCAATGACGGGGACCTTGGAAACAGTGCCATCTGTGCGGACCCAAACCCAGACCCTATCACAGCGGAAGTCTGCTGTGACAACCGAGCCGTCTTCAACGATTATAGCATCAACAGAAGGATTCTCTCTTTCAATTGTTGCCTCAGCCACCGTCCCTTGCACTCCCACAAGCTCCGGCCATGAATTCTTACCTACTCATAGACCAAAAAAAAAAAAAAATTTATAATAGATCAAAGACAATATAATAATACTGATGTAACTGGCATATATTCACAACTCTTAATACATGTTCATGTTCTTTACCTTCGCAACTGGTCATTGTTTCCTTTTTGCTTCACTTTAGCACTTTAATTTGTTGTCAGTGTTTCAATATGTGATGTATTGCTATGGTGAAGAGATGGGGTATTTATAGGGCATCATTACGATAGCTTGTGGTTGATCATTTTTGACTAAATGAATTGGGTTTTGATTTTTATTTTTTTTTCAGGTCTCCTGTTTGAATGTGGCTTCAAAGATAATTAAGCTGTCTTTTTGAGGTCACTGATTGCAACGGTTTGCTTGCTCAAGGAAAATTCAAGAAAAAATATTGTCGTTCAAAGATTAAAAATTAAAATGAAAGAAGAAAAATGTGATTCGTACTCCTTTCATATATATATATATATATGCTCACAAGCTTTGACGATCTAGTGAATTCGCATAAGAGAAAACAAAAGATAAGCGATGTTTCAACCCAATAATATTGATGACTGGAAGGACATTCATCAATTTTATCTTCGTTTACCAGCTGGCCACGGAAGGATTTTTCTTTGTTTATAGATTACAAAACCTTATCGCCAAGGTGGTCTATTCTTCAGACTTCAATGCATTCTAAAAGGCCTATATATGTACAAAACATGTAGTCTAAAGATAACTTTGATTCATACACAACTTAAGAACAAAGTCAATCGTGTATAATTGTAAGATATTGCGTACGGAATGTGTACTTGCCGGGCGGTGGATCTTATCGACAATACAGTAGGAAATGTCAATTTTTTTTTTTTTTTTTTTGAAAAACAGGAAATGTCAAACAAGAGGTATATGTCCATTTGAGCCATCCAAATCTGGTTAGATAAGTTTAGTCTTAAAAAGCGAGCACGAGATATTCTTCGTGCAATCGCGGTCATCACTCATCAAATAATAAGAAGCTAGCGTGGGGAGCCAGCATGGTTGGATAATAGAATCAGTTGTTTAAACTTTTAATGATTATTTCCGGTAATTCTTTGATCAATCTCATTTTCTAGGTTTTATTGAAGAGAAACACTCTTAAGGAATCTTCTAAATTTGTGGGATGTTATCAGAACACATTAAATAAATGCCAACCTATTTTTTTTAGCTTGAGGTGCTTCGTCTTTCGAGTTTTATGATAGTTTCGAATTTTGTGGGAAATACAATAAGGCCAAATGTTGCGTTTGTGGCTAGCACATAAACTTCCTCATGGATCCTAGGCTTTAAATGTTGCAAATAGAGATGTTAGGGTCATATTTTTATGTAGTTGACATATCCTTTGATAAAATGCACTTTATTTGTATTTAGGTAATTTTAAGTGGATTAAAAAAAACATGAAATATGTTAAATAAATTTTACAAGTGGTAGTATTAAAGATAGAAAAACTGCACAAAGAAACAAGTGTGAAATGCTGAAAATTGGTGGCTTAACACCTAGCTCGATACACATATCTATCAAAAATTAATGAATCTCGATACCTCTCGATCTATCGAGTTTTGCAAATTCAAAATTTTCAGATCTGATTTTCGGCTCATGATGACTTGGCTTTCTAGGGTTTCATTCTCTAACCTACTAGATGATATAAAATAATTATTTTATAGTCATCATCATACACAGAGACTCATATAGAGATTCTATATACTCATTGTGAAGCTACTACGTTCTTATGTGCCTTAGGATTTTGTGAGACCAAGCGTTCTACAAGTGTGTAGTGAAGAAATTTGCACCCAACAACAAGTTTCAAGTTGTTGGGAGTTAGTCATGTATTGTGATCCATGCAAAGAGAATAAGTCTTTACAAAATCAAGTTCAATTGGGAACGTAAGTATTTTACTATAGGTAGGTACTATGGGATAGGCTAAGAGGCTAAGATTTCTTGTACTTGTAATCACTTGATTTTGATTAATGGATTCTTAAGAATGTTGACTTGAAATTCTTCTAATGGGGTTTTTGCGTTGTGAAGGTTTTCCTCATTAGTCAACAAATTACAATGTCAAATTTACTTTATTCTACACTCTAGATTATTTGGTAATTTGCTCGTGCTTCCACAATATTGTATGAAATTTGATCTAATTAATCAGCTTGGGTAATTAATTTAATTAACTGTGGTCAATTTATAACCTATCAAGAAATATCATGCCCATTAAAATAAATAAATAAATAAATAAATAAATAAATATATATATATATATATATCATGCCAACCAAGAATTTGGACTTTGCTTTATGCGGCCTTGTAGGGTTTTTAACAAAAGTGGTCATCAACATGCTTTTAATAATAATCTAAAGATAATGACATCTTTTTTGAATTATGTTGTGTCATATTTGTGTTCGAATAAAACAAAACATTTATTAGTGACCCTATAGTGCTTGTTGTCAATCAAATATTCTCACATGAAGGGGTTCTCAGCATAAAGTTGATTGAGTATGAGATTATTTATTAAGTCAAATTTCAAATGATGATCATCACCTTAAAAAAAAATCTACAAATAGTTCGGGTAGAGTTTCTCAGCCCACAACACCACCTGCACATCCTGTACGTATCGCCATTTCAAACAACCATGTCATAGTCAACGGGCTTCATTTGCATCAAAAACGCTTACCTATTGCTATGAATCACAGCTCTATCCGATGGGTTTGGGTTTTAGAGGTAACTGATCATTATTGTACTGCTTAAGAGCCCCTAGATAGTCTCTTGTTCTCTTATGTTTTTTTTATTAAAATTAATCGTTTTTAATGTTCAAAAATGTTTTTATTTTTCAGTTGTTAACCGTAGTATATGACAGAAGGATAGATGTAACCAAACAGTAGATGTAAACTTAAAAAACTAAAATGACAATCAATTAAACTTAATGAGTTTATAATTTATATTTTTTACCCTTTTTTCCAAAAAATTATTATGGAAATAAAAATTTAAAGGTCAAACTCATACGTATGAATAGAAGAAATGTTCAATTAATATTTTAATATATTCACAATTGGATCATATGTTTTTGTAGGGACACGATTTTTAACGACCCAAGAAGGACGTTGGGCTCGTGTGTAAAGGGCCCGAACAATATGATTTGTAGAGAGTGGGTTTGGAAAGGCATGCCCTTGAACGCTGGGCAACGGTTTGGTCCTGGTTTCACGAGAGCTAATACAAAGGCCGGTTTGGACAGTATGACTGAGCCTTACATCGGTATGGTTTGAGAGATTTGGCTCCTCGGAATTAGTCCGAGGAGCATTACATTCTCACCATTCTTCCCCCTTTTGCTTTAGGCTCTCTTTCCCTTTTATACTAGTATTTCCCTCCCGTTCTTCATCTACGTGTCAGTTTTTTCTAGTTTGGGGTAATTACTTGTCCTGTCAATCCATACGTCAGAATATTTGGAAAAAGCTGGATAGCATGGTATGAGTATGGGCTTGTCAGGTGCTGGGCTCCACATTATGGTGTCGGCAGCTTTCTCCCGCGTATTGCTCTTGTACTAAGCTTGTCCTTTTCTTCATGCGTTTTTATGAGGTGTTGGGCGTGAGATTGTCCTCAGCCACATCCTTGAGCCTTCAAGGAGCTTTCATCGCGCGTCCTCGGCAGTAGGGCTCCTCAGCCTGGGTTTTGAGCCCTCAACGCAAAGTGGGCCGGGATGCCAAATTTCAGGCCCCACAGTTTTCATTCTTTCTAATATGCAAGTTAAATTTTGTATCAATCGAATGTTATTTTATTATTTGATTTATAAATTCATTGTTTTGATAATTAATTGATTATTATAACAAGCAGAAATTGGAGATTCGAACTCTGGTTCTTAAAATAAAAATGAAGCAATATTATTGAGTTACAAGGCCATAAATTAACATCTTATGTATACTTTAAAATAGAAAAAAAAAATGAAACTTAAACATTCTATAAATAAAGATGATGGAACAAGGGATATGAACTACTAGATAATGGAATTATAAATATTTTTAACCTTTTGAAACTGAAAATCTGTTCCATCGGATGGTGCCTAAATCAAAAGACACCTCAAAAAATAAAAGGATGAAGTGTAATATATTATAAATAAAAGCGATAAAAATTAAAACAACTTATGTCATTAATTAATTTACAATCTAGCACTTATCATTTCTAAGTCCGGGTTTTAAAAAATAAATAAATTTAATCTTCGTTTAGAAATAATTAAATACTCTTTTTGTTCTTCATATTACTCTAATTAAAAGGATATGTTAATAGAGACAGACCAGTTTTTACTTCAAAAAGTACGGTCACCCTATCTAGTCAATAGACTCAACTCAATACTCAATGCGCAAATGCCAATACTAGAAGCTAGCGTACGTTGCACAGACAGCTTATTTAGACAATGAGTTACATATCAGAATTACCAAAGGTAACGAATAACTTGTATATTATTTAACTTCGAATACACTTAAAAGTTACAATCACGAAGAATACGATCTCTTATTTAGTTTCCAACACAATGCCACGCATGGATAATAGGAACTCCTTATTCATTTGAGTAGGAATGGCCTCTAACCAATGGTAGGGACCCTATAAACAATGCCATTTTTATCAACCCAAACCCAAACCCTGTCGCAGCGGAAGTCCAATATGACAGATGATCCTTCTGGTACAATCACAGCATCAACATAAGAATTCTCCCTCTCGATAGTTGCCTCTGCAACTGTCCCTTGCACTCCAACTAGCTCGGGCCATGAACTCTTACCTACACAGCCATGCATGCATATATAAAACTTGTATCAAATCAAAGATAGATCATAGATATATATATATATATAATATGTAATGTAAGTGGCATGCATATATTCACTAACTCTTTGTCTACGCTCATTACCTTTGCACTCTGATGACATTTTTCTTCCTTCCTTCTTTCACTCTCTTGTATTATTGTTAATGCCTGTTTGTGTTTGTGATGAATTGATATGGTGAAGAGATGGGAGTATTTATAGAGAGTAGAGTATCATTACATTAGCGTGTGGTTTGTCATTATTGACTTTCTAGATATATATGCATGACAGCTTAATTGTCCTTTGAGATAGCTTCAAAGGACAATTAAGCTGTCATATATTGACATAACTTCTAGTCTTTCACCATGAGGTGCTTTGACTTTAGCTGCAGTTTTCTTTGATTTTTTTTTTCCTTTTCTTTGTGGCTTCGTTGCTCTTTTCTTTTATATGATAAGCTCGATAACTTGTTTAGATATATATTTCATTATATGACCATGAAATGCCATAAACCTGTTGTTCATTGTATCAATTTATTTGACGGTTTTTCTTTTTAATAATGTTTTTGAGTTTTGAAAACTATTTTGATAAGGTTTATGCTTCAACATATCCACGATAATCTAATTAATTGGAGTGTAGAAAAACATAACCAAAATCTCTAACAATATTGTGAATTTCAGATCCCATAGTAATATTTATAACTTAAAAAAAAAAAAAAAAAAAAAAAAAAAAAAAAAAAAAACTTGTCAATGTGAAAGCCACTTTGATTTTAAAGAGTGACAGCTCATATCATCATCCAGATTTTCAAGATACATTTCTTCAATTTTTTAAACAACGATCAAGTCTTAGTTCCAAGATATTGTAGTTAGTCGGCTATAGATCCTAAGGTAGTTTGCTATTTACTATTTGATCAAGGAAATATGGCGACTTCCAGCAACTAAGAAGAATATAGCAAAGAATGGGATGTTAAAGCGTCCGTTGCTGTGACAAGGCTTGCTGAAGACGAAGAAGAAGAAGAAGAAGAAGAAGAAGAAGAAATGACAATAATGTCTATTGTGGAAGAAGGCGAAGAGATGATGCTACAATAAGTTAATTATAGAAAAGATTGGATCATTTATTCGAGATGCTCAAACCATATGACTGGCGACAAGAAGAAATGCAGAACATGTCCAAGTATTTAGTAAAGAGATTAGTACAAGGCTTCCGATACCTCACATTGGCAAGATGTTGCTCACACCTCACTTCAATGCTAAGCAAGTACCTTTGGAGAAAGTATCATGTGCCTGGGGTAAAGAAGAATTTACTTTGCAGAACCATAATGGATTCAAGTAATTGGGTGCTATTTAGTCCTAAAGATGTTAAGGTGTACAAGTATCTGAATCAAATTTGATCAAATCAAACAAAAACATTATATAAACTATACATTTATATACAGTATTATCTGAATATTGACTTTTTAGAATTAAACAAAAACAAAATTGTTTATGTCAATTCAGTCACCGACTCACCTATAACTATTTCATAATATCAGTTTTAAACTGCAAGCAACCCCTAAATGAGAGCAGATGCAATCACGAGTGGTGAAGCTGTTTTGTCCAATCAAAAGGTTCCCAGTCTTGGACAAAGCTTTTAACTGCTTCCTTTTGAACCTCAACAGAATCATATCTCCGCCGACCATTCATATCTTCCACTGGCAATTGGAGCATACCTCTAATGACATTAATGCCAAGGCTGCTTTTAAATTCATCTTCGTTATCAATGACATGTAGAAACCCTTTGTTCAGACCAAACTGAACAAGAAAGTATGGAGAGTCCTAGGGAATTGAGGCTTGCAGCCCCTTTTCAGTTGTGTCAATAAGCTTCTTTGCATTGTGTTGGCTCCACTTGTCTTCTGCTTCATCAATTGCCTAAAACAAAGTACTTTTAGAAAATTGTAAAACATATACATAAATACAGTAATTCAAAATCAAACAGGGACACACAGAGATATATTTGTATATATATAATATATATATATATATATATATATATATAATAGTGATAAATGCCGATTATCACCTTCTTGTGAAGAATTGTGATTTTTCTTATTGGGTTTATAAGGACAGATAATAATATCATTATCAAACATTTAAAAAAAAATAAAAATAAAAACGCCATGGACAAATAATGAACACAAATGAAGTATTGCATGGAAGTGTCAATTGGTTATATAAAACTAAAGTCCGAAACTCACAAAAGTTTCCAAACAGATGTAATAATAAATAATTGGAGGGAATATGTATGCTGCAGAATTTTCTGCCTTATTATTTTTCTCTCCTTAATTTTTATTTTTATTTTTAAGTGGCTTATAATTTTTATCTTGAAACACAGGTTCCATCTTTTTCTTCTTTGCACTCAAAAAATATGCATAGTAAAATTTACCACTTATGCCATCAAGATGTAGAAGAAGAACATTACCCTTATGAAAACACAAGTATATTACCCACAAACTAAAACCAGTTTTTTTTTGGAAGCCCAAGAGGTAGCACAATCAGAGAAGTCCATTAAAATGATATTTCCCTTCCCTTTCTCTTGAGGCCAAACTCACTCATTAAAAAAAATGTTCAAAAGGTTTTTTAAGTTTTATGTTTAACTCCAGTTTCATGTTGACATTTTCTCAACAAGCACGATTAACACAAATGTATGAAATTTGTCAAATTCTCAAAAAAAAAAAAAAAAAAAAAAGTATAAAATTTGTCAAAGTTGCTCTCCGATGATTTGTCCAAAGTGATAGCACTGCTTAAATAAAACACACTTTTTTCTAGCTTCCCTGCCCTGCTAAATAGTTGCCACTTGATTTCTAAGCTATTTTTGAAGACCGAGCCTTTCACTAACTTAAAGCACAAAGATAATTCATTGCACACCAATAAGGCAGGGGTTGAAAGAAAGAAGGGTACAACTTTTTATTTCGCACAAACAACTTCACAGACCCTAGCTCAAGAAATAACAAGCAATCAAATTTCAAATGCTGCAATCATAACAAAATTAGGAAAAGGAAAATGCCTTTTTAAAATATAAAGGAGCTTGTTTGGCAATTTGTTGGGGCAATGGAACACAATCAATCAAGCAATGGCAACGTTGTTGCGCCAACCCCAACACTGTTTCAAGGAACACTACATCCCTCCCTTGCTTTGCAAACATCATAATGAGGCATTTTTTGAAATTGCGAATTTCTTCCCACACATTAGGCGAAGTTCTTGTGGCTAATTCATGCTGCATGGCAAATAGCTATCCATTAGGGGAAAAATATTTTTCATATTGAAAAAATCAATAAATTTAACAGGAAATAAACTAATTTAACATTTAGGAGAAGGAACCAATTTAATCTCACCTGCAGTGGCAAAATGCAGCAATGACCAGGCACCACAGGCTTCGAATGCGGCAACATCAAATACGTGAAATTAGCTATTGATACAATAAGATGATTTGTCCATTTAGCATTCTGAAGGCAGAAAACACAGCGCTCTTGTTGATGGGTACCCTTGTGATCACCTCCACCGATCTTCCGAGTCTTGTCTTCCTCTACCTGGCCATTGTTAATACAAAGAACAAATAACAAGATTAACTCCAATTAATCACTGAAGCACGAGCTCATGTTCTTAATAACTAATTTACCAATTACAATAACTATATTCAAAATATGAATGCTTTCCTACCCACCCCCATTGGAGCAGAAGTTTGCATCAACAACTTTTTTTAAGAAAAACATTCTCAGTCTGTATTGTTAGTGTTTAACTAATAAAGGTCACCTTCAATTTCTAAATATACCACTCCAAATGTAGGAAAACATAAATTTGACACTAATTAGGATGAGATATAGAAATGCCTGTCACTCTTACCATAAGTTTATTAGCTTCATCATTTTGCAGCAGAAGAAATTTGTGCATAAAGCTTCCATCATTGTCAAACTTATTAAAACTCGACACTGCAGCTGAGATAGGCAATAGATTTTGACTTTTCTGCTTTCGCCAAGATAAAGAATCTCAAACTTTAGGTTCCCGGAAAGATACACCCTTCAAGTAAAAACATAAACATGTAACTTGTAAGCATAGAAAAGTAATGCATCCAGACACCCCAAAGAAAACAGTTATGAACTAGACAATGGCCAGGTAACTTGATATTCCTCTCACTTACTTCTGAACCTGTTTTCTGACCCTCAGTTGGTACCCTCTTACTATGAGCATGAGATAGGGCAGCCAGTTCATCACCAGAAGTAGAACCCGACCGTTCATCACCGAATAACCACAGCACACATTTAGTGCAATAGTCAGTTCATAAGTATAAGTGCTTGTGGGGTGTGGGGGGTAAGAGTCAAGATTCAAGTCTCTAGGAGGGAGTTTCACACACATATACACTTAGATTAAAGTAGAGTAGAATTTTTATCTTATATTAAAAATTTGAGTAAGAACGTTTGTCACTTTCACATGTCATTTTTTAATGTAATTGTGAAAGGAAAAAGTTGGGAAGCTAAAATGTTTAAAAAGTTAAAAGTTTTGGTCTTAGAGTTGAGATTAAAGTAAGGTTTTTTTAACTTTCAATGTTACCCATCAAATTTAGAGCATTCATGCTAAAAATACTAAAATAGCTAAATATTTATTTTAGCAACAAAAATACCAAAAAGACCCTCAACATCAAAGTTGCTAAAACTTAAAAATTTTTAACACTTAGCTATAGTAAGAGCATCCGTAGCAGATGTTGCAAAAAAAATGTCATTTTGACACATCAAAAGCCTACTTTATTATTTTACCACATCATTTTACAATATCTCATTTATCAAATGTTCTATTATTCAATTCTATACATTAAAATAATATTTACTACACATTAAAATAATATATTATCTCCTCCCTCTTATCACCATCAACAACAACAACGGCACATCCACCACTGCCGCAACAATAGCCACCAACAACCACTGCCGCAACAACACCGACCAGCCACCACCGGCACAAACCCACATCCACCAACGCCACCTTAAAAAAAAAAAAAAAAAAAAAAAACACACACACACACACACACATAACCAGAGAGATCAGCACGGCAAATCAAACAAACCCAAAAGCAAAACCCACATCAAACACAACCAAAGAGTTCGAACAGAGAGGAGAGAGTGAACAAAAAAAAAAAACCGGTGAAGGAAACCACCCCAAACCCCATCTGAACCCACCCATCAAAACCCACTCACCTCTGCCGTGAGTCCATGACCTACCTCGCTGCGACTCACCACACCGCCATACCCACGACCCACACCATCACCTGACCCACGCCGAAACCCACGCCAGAATATACCCACATCGAAACCCATCCTTCACTAGAGAGAGGGCGATTAGACAGAGAGGGAGGAGAGAGAGCAGGATCAGGAGAAGTGGAGATGGAGTGGCTCGGAGTGGGATGAGAGAGAAAGATGAATAAAAAAATAATAAAGTACAAATGACATTTGAGTCCATACCGTGTCAAAAATGCAACAGTACTGTAGCATGTTGCAAAAATTTGACACATTTAACACATTTGATAAAGCTCCGTTTTTGTATTTGGTGTGCCAAATGTGCCAAATATTTGGCATTTGGCACATTTGGCACATCTGTTGTGGATGCTCTAAACTGTCATCTTTGGCAATCTACAGTAGCTAGAAGTTATACACAAATACTTTTTTTCTTCTTTTTTTTTCTCGTATCTCTCTTTCTTCATTTAGCCTTTTCTCTCTCTTTTCTTTTCCTCTCATCTCCATCTCTCTCTCTCTCTCTCTCCCTCCTCACCACCAAGACCATCTTTTTCTCTCTCTTCTTGCTTAAGGATGTGCGGTGGCGATAGATCGGCGATGATATTGGTGTTCTTAATTCGTGGGTCGCGGGTTGTTGAGATCGGTTGGTTGTGAGAGTGAGTGGTGGTTAGGGGTGTCCACGGGTCGGTCCGGGTCGGGTTTATGCCCAACCCACAACCGACCCGATGACATCGGGTTTCCGACGAGAAGACCCGCCGCCAACCGCAAAAACCCACGGGTCAAGTCGGATCGGACTCGGTTGGTCGGCGGTTGGGTCGGTCGAAGTTGAAAATATGCTGCCGGAGGTTCAAATCGGCGGCAACTACATGATTTTTTAGCCGGATCTTCATCGGATTTGAGCAAAACCACTCAATCTGAGCAAAATAACACCGTATCTTTGCCAGATTTGAGGAAAACCCACCGGATCTTAGCAAAAAATTACCAGATTTTCGTTGGATTTGAGAAAAACTCACCAAATCTGTGCCGTATTTGAGCAAAACCCAGTAAATCGTTGCTGGATATGAGCGAAAATGAGGAGATCTGAGCGAAAATCAGTATGTTTTCGCCGGATTGAAGGTAGATTTGGCCTTTAGCCGGTCGGATCGGGTGTCTCGGTTTTTGGAGAAGGAGATCCGCCATCCGACTCGTTGGCATCAGTTCTGAACCTTTGAGACCCGCCGCCGACCACCACTCTCCTCGGGTCGGACGGTTTCGGTTCGGGTAGCTCCGGATCGGACGGGTTTTGCAGGTCACGGGTGGGTGTGGACAGCCCTAGTGGTGGTGGTGGTTGTGGTATGGGTTTTGGGTTTTTGATGGGTGGTTGGGTTTATGTGGTGGGTTTGTGTGGTGGGTTTGTGGTGGTTATGGTATGGGTGCTAGGTTTTTGGTGGGTGGTTGGGGTTTGTGGTGGTTGTGGTTTGGGTGTTGGGTTTTTAGTGGATGGTTGGGTTTGTGGTTGGGCCGTGATATAGAATATTTTTTGGGATGGTGAGTTTATGGCCATGGATTGTGGCGGCTGGTTTTGTTGGCAGTGGTTGTGCGTGCGTGGTGGTGGTAAGCGGTTGTTCTAGTTGTTATTGCTTCCAAGAAGAGAGAGAGAGAGAGATGGAAAGGAAGAGAAAGAAAGAGAAATAGATGATGAATAAAAAAAAAAGAATAAAGAAAGAATATTTAAATGAAGTAGTAAAAAAATAAAACTTTTGATGTTGGGTGTATTATAAAGCAGTGTGTTAAAATAGATAAAGTAGTATTTTGAATTGCTGTGAATGGTCTTACACTATTTTCACAATTATTTTATATCGCATATTGTGATTAGTTGTCACTTTCACATGAACCCACAACTTTTTTTTTACTACTCACAGCTTGTCATGTCAGAATTGTAACAAAGTTGTGGCACAAAATGGAGTGTTCTTAGATTTTTTTTCGTTCAATTTACATAATTCTCTCCATGCAAGACCGACCAAAAATATAACTAATCGAGTTTACTTCCAAACCAATTTGGAAAATAATTCCCTAAACCCAAAATGTTGTGATTGAAATAACTACTTGTTTTTTAATATCTAAAATGTTAACATTATGTTTTTCCCCTACTTTGTGCTTAAAACATTTTAACACCCCAATCCTTATGTCAATAAAATTGTCCACTTTGGGGCTCATACCCCTCAAACATTTGTTCTTCCAAAGCACAAAGTAGGGGAAAACGCATAGTTAACATTTTAAATATTCAACTCACATATAAGGCCTTCCACTTTACCACATGTAGGCGATATGGGACTCCATGAATTGTAAGCCTCCCTTTTGGGTCACTATAGTGGATATGTTGTGCTTGGGAAGATTATGAATAGACATGGCGATAATAAGTACTTTTGGTTAAGGGTTTATGTGATGAATGTAAAGTCAATAGTGCAGTTCAAATGTTTTACCCAACGACACTCACATATTGACATTATTCCCTCCGGCGTTTATAGTTTTAGGGCTATCCAACCTAACTAGAGACTTGATCCACTAGAAGAAATCGATCGGATCCGAGTCGACTACCGATTGACCTGAATACTCCGACCGTTGGCGAGGGCCGATTTAGGTTTTCCTCCCCCAAAAATCGAAAAACCCAAACTGACTAACTTACTAAGATATTTCTAGCGAAAATTTTCAGATCTTGGAAAGATCTTAGGAAGATTCGGTGAGATTTTGACCGAATTTGGCAAAATCTCATTGAATCCAGGGAGATTTCCACTGGATCTTATGAAATCTCACTAATTTCTTGCCGTTTCAAATCTTTAACCCCAATTGACCTGCCCGCCATTTGTTGGAGGTTTGATTCGCCCGATTTGATTAATCTCTCAGTTGGTGGCGGGTTGATGATGGCTACTCCACCCGATCAGGCCAAGTCAAATGTGGGTTAGGCCCAAACTTGATTCAACCCGACCCATGGATAGCCCTATATAGTTTCCTGTCTCACACACACCAAATCATTAACCGAGGGAGGGGGGAGCTCTTAGGTGTGGCCCCAATATGCTAATTAAAAGTTTCAAATCTAGAATCTCGTGAATCTCATGAGACCTTAAAAGATATTGGACCAACCTCTTGGTCTTAATTATATAATGTGTTGATAAATGACAATAACAAGATAAAGATGATTGGTGAAACTTAGGACTTGACGATTTGGTGTCTGATGATGTAACTGATATAATTATTAAAGGCTTGAGCCCGTAGGGTTAAAATCAAGTTTCAAGACATTCTTAGAAGTGTTTTGATTTCCCTAAAAAAATGTTTTGATATTTAATGTCTAGACCTTATACCCTTGGTAAATCATGAAAAAATAAATGTCCACACATAAAAAATTGTGTGCATTTAATATACATAATTGTGTATGTTCTTTGAAACTTTGTGTTTATTGAATATATAGAATTGTGTACATTATTTAAAAATCTGTGTACAACAAATATACAGAATTGTGTATATTTTTTGAAAGTTTGGATATTGAATATATAAACCTAACACTCTCAATAATTTGTGAAAAAAAAAATGTCCACCATCAAAAAATTGTGTTTTGAATAGACAAAATTGTGTATGTTTTTTTTTTTTTTTTTTTTTTTTAAATTGTTTACATTGAATATACAAAATTTTGTACTATTTAAAAAAATTGTTTATATTGAATATACAAAATTGTATATATTGAGTTCGTAATAAGACTAACTTGTATTGACAAGAAAACTACGCCTAGGGTGTCTAGGACCTAAAAGCATTGCTCCATTCTAGTTTTTATACCAAAACTCCAATCTTGTATTTCGAACGAAAAGCTTTACCCAAGGGTATGAATTTTCGTCCATAATAAGCCAACTTGTTTTCACACGAAAGCCAACTTGTGTTTGAAAAATTATGTACTTTCAATATACAAAATTATGTACATTATTTGAAAAATTGTGTACCTTGAATATACATAATTGCATTTTTTTTTCTATTTATTTTAAGGTCTGAATATTCAATATATTTAAGAATTATTGTTAAAGATAAATAAATGAATTTAATAAATATGATATGTTCACTATTATAAGATGTCATCTTGATTAATTCAATTAATAACATTATTTCTCTAAAAAAAATAGTAACATTATTTTGTTATATAATAATAAAAAATTACTTCTTATTAAGGTTCAATTGATAATCCAATTGTAGTGATACTCTTTGTGGTGTGTGATGTCAAACCTCTCATATCTATCTATCAAAAAGGAATTACTTCTTATGTAACAGGAACATGATAATAAATTACAACAGATTATCATTTTTTTTTTCCCTCCCATTTTCTTTTCAACCAAACAAAGAAAATTTATATATATTTTCGTTCATTTCAATTTTCCATCCTCTGCACTAAACCCAAAAATTAGTTTTGCTAACAATTGTTATTTCTATTCATCAAAATTTTCAAAACTGAACTTATGTCTGATCTTAACATTCTTTTGGCATTTTTCTTTGAGAGAAAGAGATGATCTTTATACGTTGTCAAAGAAAAAAAAAATCATAGATATCTACTATATGCTTTTATGAATTATATATTTTTTGCTCCATTATTGATGCAATTGAGTGTTTGTTTGGCAAAATTTTCTTCATTTTACTTTTTGTCTCAGTTTTTTTTTTTTTTTTTTTTTTTTTTAAAAAAGAAAACTATTTTTTAAATAATAAATTAAGTTTTAGATTTTTGTCACACATTTAACATAAAAGGTACCAAAAAATATATCTATACTACTATTTAAAGGGCTTCTCTTGTTTGGATTCCTCATTTTTTAGTTCAAATATGCCATTATACCTCTATGTTTAAGTAGAGACAAAACTAAAGGATAATCCGGTAAAAATGTAATTCTAACACCCACTAAAACATTGTCTAAAAAATAGGACTACTCTTCTGTTAATTTTCAAATTTGCTTTATCCACTTAAAATTAGATTCTCAAAATAAAAATTATATATATAAAATAAAAACATAGGGTTTTTTTTTTGCTAAAAAAAAAAAAAAAAAACTTCATCTCATGTGCGCATGTGATGAGGCTAGTTTTTTAATAAATGATATGCAAATAAACTACCAAAAATTATTAAATACCCAAACGTAAAATGTTTGTACGTATGTATGAATGTCGTAACATTCTTATGAATATAAATGCCCAGTTATTTTCTTTTCAATAAAATCCAAGTTAAGCCTAACAACCTACATTAAACTTTCAAGAATTCTAAGACTAAATTCTCAGGATCATCAACCAATCATTCAAGAATTGAAACAATTAGAACCAAAAGTTTAAACTCATGGGAATCTTTAGATTCACGGGAATCCAAATTCACGCCAACCAAACAGTAGCAAGTGAACTCTTTGAACCCGAAATAGAGTTCTAGAATTTTTTTTGGATGAAACTTCTTAAAATTTTCAAACTAACGGAAGTTATATTTTAAATTTAAATAGACAGAAATTTTAGTACCATCAATTTAAATTTCCATTCTTTCAACAAATATACTTAGAAATTAGAAAATTACACTAATAGGTTAAATTTCCATTTTAAATTCCCAAGTACCACTCCTACTCTTACCTGTCCTACAACAATCTATTTTCAAGCAATTCTAGCATCTACTTCTACCAGATCACTCTTACTGAGGTCATTCTTCTGCAGATAACTGTAGCATTACACTGGCAGAGATTCAGTTTGTAACCAAATAATGCCTACGTCTAATTCTTGTGTTGTGACTGTTGTTACTAAATCCTCTTCAGTAGCAGAAACGGCTGTGAAGAAAAGTAGCCTGTGGTATTTTAATGACATGCGGATAAGTTTGTATACTACCTAAAAATCTCAATACATGTTGAAAACCTTTACAAAATTCAATGCACAACCGCCCTCCCCACCCTTAAAAAAAAAAAAAAAAAGAGTATATAAAACAGAAATGGCAGAGAAGGGAGTAAGGCAATGCCTAACATGGCAGAATATACACTTGACTTGTGAGGTACTAAATGCGTGCAATCCTCTTTCGGCCACGAGGCTTACCCACTAGAATATCCTTTGAAGTGCCTGAAACTTTTTCTGCAGGTTCTTCCTCACTTGTCTCATCGTCACTTCCATCATCAAAACTTTCAGTTTTGTCAGTGGATCCTCCTTCCTCTTCTTCAGGCAATTTCCCAGCAGCCTTTTTATTTGAAATCTGATCTCGAAGATCTCTTAGTTTTGCTTTCTTTGAATTCAAGACCCCAAGAAACTAGAAGCAGAAAAAGGCAAAGTCATTCCTAATGTTTGCAAAAAGATTGCAAGATGATGATTCTCTCTAGTTAATAAACGTAGCTAGGAAAAATCCATTGCATATGATTATATGATGATATTGATCAAAACATCATGATAAATATGTGGTTAAAAAATCACTTACTATGTATTTTGAAAAATATAAGAAAATCAAACCAAAAAATTTATATAAATTCACTTATATTAAAAAACAATTAAGCCAAAACATTGCATCTATTATTGACCTTTCCCATTTCACCAAAACATTGCCTCAATGGCATTCATCCAATATAACAACAAGAACCAAGCATTAACCCCAAAATGGCATTCATCCAATCTTTTATCTTTTAACCAAATATTACATATTACAAAAAAAGAATAAGAGAGGCAGAAATCTTGGAAATTAATTCATTGCCTATGTACTAGATTGATATAGTAATAAATCAGGTAGCATCTAAAGCTTATTAATCCTGGAAGAGGAACAATTCTTTCTGATAAAAATATTAAACATGAGGCTATAGGATGCCAAACAAAAGTGCTCTTATGTATTTGTTAAAGAAGGAATACTTGGGGTGGGGGGGGGGGGGGGGGGGGGGGGGTGTGGTACGGTTTGAAGTTTTTAGGTATTCAAGGGTTTTAAAATAACTCTAGCTGTTTGCCACTTTTTTTCACCAACTCAATCTCAGTAGAGTATATTTAATCCCACTGTTCCTGGCTTTGTGCTTATTTTCAATTCCTTCATGACAGATACAGCCTTATCTAAAAAGAAAAGAAAATCACATTTATACCTATTGGATAGTGTGTGCAATTAATCTCTCTTCAAAAAATCAAATTGACTGCCAAGAGCCCTGTAGCTTAACTAGTTGGCACCTCCTTGGGTTTCAAATGGAGACAGTCATGGTTCAAATCCCCCCTCTCCCAACTATTGAATTATAAATAAAAGATAAACCAAATTAACTGGTACAAGTGTTGTTGTTAAACAAACACAACTGGTAGAGGACAGAGGAGACTAAAATTCCGAGGGCAAAGTTGCTACACCAAGAAATGAAAAAGGAAAAACAAAATGTTGCCTAACAAAGCATAACATTGGATTCACCCTTTAATAGAGCTAAAATGTTAACAAACATTTTCACTCATAATTCATAAACAGTATAATCAATGGAGTCTCAAAAAATTATATCTTTTTTTTTTCTTTGATAGTAGTAGTCTCTCATGGTTACGTTCAATTAAATCAATTTCCAGAGCATTACAATCAACAAAATATCCAACTAAAATATATTGAAAAGAATTATTATACGATAACTTCTAATTGGAGTTCAATTTGCAAAATCAAGTAAAAATTTAAATAGTAAAAAGTAAAGATGCTATATAAATGATAAGATAACATAATGTGCACACCTTTGCATATATTTCAGATTCAAAATCCACCCTCTCTTTGTTAATTCTCTCACTCTGTGCTAAACACTTCTCAGCTTCCACTTTCAGCATCTCAAAAGATTGAGTTTTTCTGACAACTTCTTCCTATTATACATACAAAGAGTACCATCATATATATCAAACAAACAAGTTACTAAACTATGCAAGATACCTACCAATTTCATTTTACCAAAGGAAACCAGGGAAAAAAGTGAGTAATCACTTCTAACATGGAATAAGCTTCAAATTTCAATTTGAAATTAGACTTTTTTTTCTTTTTTTGATGAATGAGCATAAATTTATTAAAGAAACAGAAAACATTCAAACAACGCTACAACACACAGCAGCATCTCATATATGACAATGCTTTCATCATCCCATGTGACTCCTTAGTCTGATATTATCCCAACTTATCTGAGAGTCAATTAAACATTTCAAGCAATAGCTAGTGAATTAAGATCTTTTATCAAACTCTGAAGTTTTGAGTTGTGTAACATGGAATACGTAACTGTAAATCGATGCATCACAAACAATCATAAAGGACTCGGTTATACTGACACAAATAAATTTCTTGTAACATGTTTAACCCAGATTTATTTTGATCTACACATACCACAATCTAATTTGGAATCCTTAGTTCCTTACAATGGTCTCGAAGTTATCCATCAATCTAGTAATAAATGATTTCATTCATTATGCATTGTATCAAATGACAAAGCCAGAATTTCAAGAACATCTTACTAAGGCACTTATGCCACATTGAATTTGTATGACTGCTTAGAAAAACCCAGAAGAGTCCATCTTAACATTATGCAAATATAGGCTAATTCATAGTTTCCATAATGTTTCACGATTCAATCAACAAAAAATTGAATGCAAGCAACTTATTGTGATGTTTCCAATCTCCATAAAAAATTTCACTCCTTTCCCCCAAATATTGCATGAAAGTAATAGTGATCTCCACTTTGCACCAGAGGGGGGAAAGTTATGCTGAACAAAGAGCTTTAGAGAAAGTATAAATCGGCATTGAATCTCAACAAATCTCAGCATTGTATCTACTAATCCCAAAGAACCCTTACCACAGATTTGAACAAACCCCTATCCTGTATGACTGGCAATTTTAGACCACACCCACCAGCCCAACAGGTTCAAATCATAGGCTCATTTGCAGGATCCATAAGGAAGTTCGGTGCTAGAAAAGGAGCTTAGCTTTTGGTATATATTTGGGCCAGGAACATCAATCCTGCCTAGCCTTCTTTATCTTCCATAACTTATAAGTTATAACTATAGAAGTGTTTTGCTCATTCAATTACTCAAGCAGCCTGTATATAGCTACTTATTCGTTGTTTGTGCAGCACTGCAGATGGACCTTCATTATTGTGACACATACTACCTGAGGTATATCATGACTCTATAGCTTGTCTCACAACTCCCCAACATTCTATATCTAGACACAATTGTTCGGTTTAATATACTTAATTACAAAAAAAATCAACAAGCTACAGATATCTCACAAATCACATTTCTAAAAAACTCGATGCAAGACTTTAAAGAGAACTGCACTTGATAACCTCACTATTCAGGCTTTTGCTTTTACATCCTTTATTTTAATTATCAAAATTTTTTTAAAGCAATGCTCTCAGTAGTCAGTATTGCAGATGTTGACTTCTATACTTGACAGATGCTAAATTTCTTTCATGAATAATGACAGTCATCTTCATATCATGTCAACTTAAATTACTAAGCCTAGAAAATTTATCCATGTTGACAGCAATAGCCGCATATCTAAAGCAACAATTACAATAACTAACTGGTAACATCTGAATTTAGACAAAAGTCTCAGCAGCTAAGTAAACTCCAAATATTAAGAAGAATTATATGAAAATAACAATGCAATATTGCATACGACAATAAGAAAAATATGTGCAACCATACACTTAGCCTTATATTTGCATCCATGAGAAAGTCCAATATCCCTGCTGTAGTTTCCTTACTATCAGGCGACGGCTGACACTTCCACCGCCATTCTAGCTTGGTCCCTTCTTTCTCAAAAGTCCACGACAACTACAAAGAAATATGTTGTAAAAAATATGCAAAAAAATAAAGTAGCAAGTACCTGAACACAAAATTTTACATGGTTCAGCAACTCTATGCCTACATTGAAAGACAACGCCAACTAAAAAAACACAATCAAATAATAGGAATTACAACCACACATAACCTCTCACAAAACTCACAAACATAAACTAACTCAAAACTCCAATATAGCCAAAGGCACTTACACTAACACACTAGAAAAAACTTAGTCTCTAATTCTCTCACTAGACAAAACTTTTGTCCTCTAACTCTCACACACCCTACAAAGTTACAACATGACTCTATTTATAGGGACTATTACACTTCCTTGCTTCTTTTCTTATCAATGTGGGACTGACAGTTCTAATAGGAATTTATAAATAGGAATTCTTATAAAAAATAAAAACAGTTCTAATAGGAATTTATGCACCTCCTTATTACTCTTCTAGCCAATATAGGATTCCAAAACTAACTAAGAAACCTATAAAGTATTCCAACTTGGGTTGAACTTAACAAATCTCCACCTCCAGCCCATGAAGTGTCTTCACTAGTAATCCTTTGGTACTCTCTTTGCAACCCTTAAGTACTCTCCTTGCACCCTTTTTGTGTGTAGGGGTGCTCCATCACGTCCTCAACAAGAAATATGATCAATTGAGTGCAAGCAACGCTTGAACTTGTCATTTGAACTTGGCTTCACAACCGTATTAATCACGCTCTCAGTAAATATTACTCTCTTCCATCCATGATTATCTTTCCTTTGTAGTGCTTTGACCAAAAGCTCATCTTTGCTTTTTCTCTACTGTGCACTGCAAATTTAACTATCTCATCCTCCCTTGTGGGTGTGAAAACCTTCTCTCCCTTCATCACTACTAAAGCTCCTTTGGTAACTTTCATAATTCCAACTTTTGCAAATTATCCATGACCCAAAAAAACCAATCAGCCTAAAGAATTCAAATTTCTTCCCAGCTCAAGCACATGTCTCACATTACCCAAGGTCTTCACACTCCCATCAAACATCTTTTTAACTTTAATTGTAACTATAAGATCCCCGCAAGTTCTATATTACTGACCAACATAAAAGAACATCACCACAATCTTCATCCTCACTATTTGCTACAACAATTGTTGCATCTGGGGACCTTTGACAATCATGAATTTTCTTGAACCCTTCTAACTTAACTAGAAAACTTCTTGCATTGATATTGATAATGCCCCAGGAATATGTAGCACTCCAAGTCATTAATATCCTTCCTAGGTCCATATTTTGATCATAACCTCTCCCTATCATTCTTCTCATGTGACACACTCCCACAACAACTTGACAACGTGATTATCACTCAAGAGATACTACACACTATGCAAAAGAAAAAAAACAGGGAAGACTGGGATTATGGCTTTGAAGATTGATCTTGAAAAAACTTTTGACAGATTGGAGTGGGGATTTGTTAGAAAGATCCTTCTACAGTTCAATTTCCCAGCTGAGTTAGTCACCATTATCATGATTTGCATTTCTTCAACCTCATTTTCTATCTTTTTTAATGGGGGTAGACCTTAATCTTTTCTTCCTATTAGGTATTAGGCAAAAGGATCCTCTATCCCTTTACTTATTTATCTTGAGCTTGGAATATTTGGGCATTCTCATTTATGAAAAGCATTCAAATGGATCTTAGAAAGATGTGAAAATTTAGGCACAAGATCTTTGCAGATGATCTTATGTCAAAAACACCTCCACTGCAGTATAAGAAGCTGTTTGTACAGCTTTGGAAATTTTGGTAACAAAGAAATTGAATAGGCGTTTGGGCTTTCCATTAAAATATGTTGACTGTGGCCAGAAGAATTTCGATTTGGCAGTTCAAAAAGTCCAAGACAAGTTGGTAGGATGGAAAGCAAATCCCCTTTCCTTGGCAGGAAGGAGGATTCTTAGCCAATCTACCACAAGTTCCACTCGGGAATATGTCATAAGGAAGTTGATAGTGAAAACAGAAACTCGCTTTGGGGCTCTACACAAGAGAAAGGAAAGCTACATATGGTTAAATGGGATAAAGTAAATTTGCCAAGAGAGAGTGGGGGTCTGGGTTTAGCTGCGTCAAGAGACTCAAGACCCTGGAATGCGGCTCTTCTATCCAAACTCAACTGGAGGTTACTCAATGAAGAGGATGCCTCTGAACCCATGTGCTAAAGGCTAAGTATGTTCATGGCCCCTGGAAGACAAACAGCTTTTGTTCAAGAACTTGGGCTGCTTGCAAGGCAGCTAATCCTTTAGTGGAAAAAAGCTAAGAAGGATAGTCAAAAATGGGGAATCTGATTTCTTTGGAGAGATCACCGGTCTGTCTAAGGGCCTCTTCGTGTCGCGTAATTTTGGGCTTTTTAACAAGGGGAAGATGACATCTATGTAAGTCATGTGTCAAATGATTCCAAGAGTTGGATTGGATTGTACTCTCTTTTGTACTACCAATCAACATCATCCAAACTATTCAGGCCGTTCCTTTGAATCTCTCAACCAAAGGAAATAATGCTTTTGCTTGGTCTCTTAGCAAAGATAGAAATTTCTCTTTAAATTCTGCCTACCCTCTTGCAGGAGGTTTAAATCCTTTCCAATCCTCTTCCTTTCTCATATTTTTGGATTTGGATGGCTAACATGACTTGAGAGAATCTGAACTGTTCTTTAGCTTTGCTCTTTTAATAGTATTCCAATTAGATAAGTATTGGGTACAAGGGGTTTTGATCAACACCACTCCTTTTACAATAGAGAGATTTTTTCTTTTGCCTTTTTTTTTATATACAATTTAATAGTTGGAGGTGGGAGAATTTAAACTCTAGACGTCTCTGTTGGAAACACCAGAAGATAACAATTGACCTACAAGACTCTTGGCTACAACAGAGAGATTTGTCTATCACTCGCGTCTTAAAATATTGTTTTTTTTAAGACATTTTGGATAGAATTGAGATTCCTTTTGTGTTAATTTCTTGCCTTTTCAAGCATGTTATTGAATGGTTGCATTTAAATGGAACTTCTCCCTCTTGTTCTCAGCATCATAACATTCCTTGGTGTGTAATTTTCTTGTTTGGAGTGTGGACTCTTTCGTTATAAATAAAAATAAAGTTGTTTTTCAATCGGAGTTGCCTAACTCAAAAATTCAGGATGAGTGCCTTAAGAATTACAACCACACATAACTCAAAAACTCATCTTTAGAATCTCAAACCAATAACTTTGATACCAAGTTGATGTAAAAGAAAAAAGAAAAAACACGCAAACTATAAAATATTAAGTACCAAAGCACACAAACATGATTCGACAAATTCTATATCTACATCTATGAGCAATGCCAACTAAAATCCACTATGAATAGTAAGAATTACAACCAGGCATAACCTCTTACAAAACTCACAAACATAAACTAACTAAAACAAAAAATAGCTAGAAACCCCAATACACCCAAAAGTGCCCTCACACTAACACACTTGACAAAACTTAGTCTCTAACACTCTCACTGGACAAAATTGTCTTCTAACTCTCATGCACCCTACAAAGGCTACACCATCACACTATTTCTTACTTTTGATTAGTAAGAAAAAAATATGAAATTCCAAAACCAACTAAGAAACCTCTAAACTATTCCAAAATGGATTGAACTTAACAAAATATAACAGTCATTGTAGCTAGATTAGCTTAGTAATTTTTGTTTTAATTTTTGTTTTTTGCACCTTTCACTATTGGTTTACTTGTATTTTTTGATAAGTAGATAATGTTTCATTGAAAAAAAAAAGAAAATAAACAAGGAACCAAAGCACACAATCAGTGTACTAAGGAACCAAAAATACAAAAGAAGTATAATATATGAAAAGTACAACTATCAAGAAAATCAGCCAAAGAATTAAAACTATAAACACCCGAAGCATTTGTCCACTCAAACAAAGTCAAGAGGAAAGACAACTTCAAGTCAGGAATAGATCTCTCACATCCTTTAAAATCACAAGCATTCCTCTCTCGCCAAATACTCCACATGAGGCAATGAGGGATCATGCCCCAAATCACCGCAGATTTATGCCTAAACTTGCTTGACCAGCTAGCTGAAAGTTCACAACCCCACTTGGCATAACCCAATGAACCTCAAACAATGAAAACAACATATTCGACAACTCTCTAGCTATAGGGCAGTGTATAAGTAAATGATCAGTAGTCTCCCCATCCCTCTTACATGCAACACCAATAAATCACAGCATCTTGACACCTCTACAAATTATCAGTGGTTAAAATCTTCCCCAGTGCTGCAGTCAAAAGGAAGAAACAAACCTTTGTTAGACTTTTGGCTTCCATAAAGTCTTCCATGGAAAAGAAAGTTGGGCAGTGGAATGCAAAACCCTATAATAGGACTGAAATCAAAAACCTGCCTGGAAGAGGTTTTCCAGCAAAGAAGGAGGCAACTGACTCCAACTCCCAATGACATTCCAGTAATAACAATCCCCTGAGAGAGATAACAGCTCAGCCACTGAAGCATCCCTATTACAAGCAATGCCATTGAGTTTTGGGAAATTATCTTTAAGAGGAAGCCCCCCACCTCCCCCTAAAAATTAACAAATCGAAGAAAAGTGTCCCACCCTTTCTTGGTACTCTTCCAAAGGCAAACTCCATAAGGCCCCTGCACAGTATTAGAGCACCCACCCCCACCCCCACATCCACTCACCACAAAACATCCCTCTCACATTGCAAACCGCCACAGCCATTTTACCAAACAAAGCCTAATTAAACAAGACCAAATCATAAATACCTAGTCCCCCATTCTGAATTGGTTCACAAACCCTCCTCCAACCAACGAAGTGATAATTAAACTCATCTCCCACCCCTCCCCATCATAAATCCCGCTGTAACTTCTCAATACGCCAAGCCAAGCGACACTCATTAGGATAGGAAACAGGGATAGATAACAAGTAGGCAGGCTCAATAGAGTGTTATTAATCACCATAATTCAACCCCCATAGAAACATACATTCTCTTCAAACCAGCCAAGCTGTTGGTTTACTTGTATTATCAATTATGTGCAGTTTTTTTTTTTTTTTTTAATTTATTTAGCACTCTCATTTGTTTGAATTACAATATGATTCATCCACAACCATACATATATAAACTCCAAAATTTAAAATAAAAACATAAACCTTTACAATATATATTGAGGGCATTGATTTCAAAAATTGTTTGTTTTGTGAGAGCAGTGACTAACCCTTTTGTTGGAGTCTCCAGCATCGGTGAAGCGATAGACAGAGCCGGGTTGCTGAAACCCTAGGTAGCGCTCGGCCAAGAGGACGTAGTCGGAGACGGGTTGGTCCCAGAGAGCGGCTCGGTCTCGGACGTCGTCTTGGGAGGCATGGCAGATCCAGGTGTGGAGGCCGTCGGTGATGGAGAGGTGGAAATGGGAGGGGAACCAGGTGCCCTTCACGAAGATTGGGTCGCTGTCTTGGGGCACCAGCTTTAAGCATGTGTGTCTCTCTTCCTCCATTTCTGTTCTATATGTAGTAATCAGATTTTGAGAGAGAGAGAGGGTCTGGAGTCTTTCCCGCCTTTTCAATCACTAGGTAGCAATAGCTTCTTCCGCACAACTGATTTCATTTGGTCCTACTCGTGGTTTTTAAAACCACTTTGTGGTGGTATTTGAGGGGGAAAAATCTTTATTATTTTTTTTTTTTTTTGAAAACAAATAGTTTAAATAAAACAACCCATTTCAAAATTGAGATTATTATTAGAGTTATTAAAGTAAAAATTAAAAATGACAAAATAATGAAATATACTAGCTGGGATGGACTAATATTTGAAATTTCAAAAAAAAAAAAAAAATCTTTCGTCACCATCTAGTCATCTACAATTTTTTTTTTTTTTTAAAAGAAGTGGATTTTAGCTATTAGAATTTTTTTTTTTTTTTTTTTGAGGAAAAGCCATTAGAAAGTTAGAACTAGAAGAACTCAAGAATCGATAAGATAGAGCAACGCATTATTATTATTATTTGATGGGCAACGCATTAATTTTAAGAATTAAGAAAATGCATTTTTTTGGGTATATACATCCCCCAACCCCAAAAAAATAAAAATAAAAAAGAGCAAGCCTTTTAAAGGATACGGTCTAAGGGATCAACCTGGCAGAGGATTCCTATTCCTATCTTTTCTTTTCTTTTTTGAAAAGCCTATCTTTTCTTTTTCTTTTTTATGAACTTTTTTTTTTTTTTTTTATGAACGATTCCTATTCCTATCTACTATCTACTAGACTTCTACATATTATATTCCTATTCTATTTTGCTAAATGGATCCTCTCATATGGTTATTTCAAACCATTTGGAGGGACTTCATCAATGGGATTACCTTTTTTAGTTTTTTTCATTTTACTTGCGAAAATACTCAACTCTCCTAAGAGGTAGCAGATAAGAATAAGTTTAGAAACATGCCTAAATGCATATCTAATTCCACAAGAAGTTTAAATGTCACCTTGTGATAGGTGCATCTAAATTTTATTTTTTTTAACAAGAACTCATGATAGTTGCATGTGTAAATGCTTAAATCCAATCACAAATTAATACCTAAGCATATGAAATTAGGTATAAGTTTGTGTGTGATCTTAGGATGATTCAATATATAAAAGTTTTCTAAAGGGTTCAAAGTGGAAGAGGTTGCCCAGGAGTGGACAAAAAAAATACTTAGAAGTGTATTTGGTAAAAGGATTTTTTATTATATTGGCACAAAAAGGAGAAGGAGCACAACAAGGGGAGAAGAAGATTTGAAAAAGAAAAGGGGAAAGAGGGGAAATATAGAACTTTGGGCATAAATTTTTATGTTGTCATATGAGAACTTCAGCACAAATGTGAATATAACTGAAAAATGAGAAAAGAAAATCTACTATCACAATTTATTTATCAACTTTTTTGCCACAATTGTTACATGGCAGAGTATGAGTGGTGAAGAAAAAATAGTAAATCCATGTGTAAGTGATAAACAACCGTTTATAATTTGCTATGTTAAAATTGTGACAAAAAAAATTGTAAAAAAAATGTGTGGTCTTAAAACAAATCAAAGGAGAATCCTCCTCTTGGGTATTCTCATTTTTGTTTTAGAAAATGAGATTAAAAAAAAATAATAATAAAAAAAGAAAAAGAAAAGAAGGTATTCTAACGAATTGCATACCAAACACTCTTTTTCTTTTTTTCCTTTTTGTCAAATATATTTTTCACTTTTAGAAAGTAGTGAAATGCGTTTTTTTTTTTTTTTTTTTTAATAAAGATAACTATAACAAAAGTACAAAACCAAAAAAGTTATTTTTTATGTTCACGCAAAAAAGGACAAAATAACGCCAGCATCAGATTTGCACCGAGGATATCTGTCTCAGCAATCATGTTCATGGGCGCACCCTGCAGGTATGTAATTTAATTACGCCTAAATATATTATAGCTGCTAATCAGTGCATAATAATACCAACCCAGAAACCCAAAAACCATGGCCCAGAGATTCCCTCTTCTTCCATTTCTTGTGCTCTGTCTTTGCTCCTCTGCATCAATCATAGCTCATCAACATGAGGATTCCACATCCCAAACCATGGAGGATTTTTCTGGCTACCCAATTCACGAGCCTCACTCTTTCATCCAAAACTTTGCTTCTTCTTCACTGTCTGTTGACACTGAAAGTTTACAGAAGCAGGTACGGAACGGAAATTTGTATATGGGTTCATTGCTATGGGTTTTCATTTGCTTCACAGTTTAACTTGCTGGGTTTTCTTCTGAGGGGTTTTATATGATTGAGTGTGACGTGGCACTCATAGTGTGTGTGTGTGTTGTTGATTAGTCTTTAGAGTTATTAATGATGCAAAATATGTTCATTAGATCGATGAACTTGCGACTTTCTCGGATACTCCTGCCCCATCAGTTACTAGGATCCTGTACACTGAGAAGGATGTTTTGGCGCGCAGGTATGCAACTTGACACAACAAGGCCTTGATATACAAGGAGTCAAATGCATGAATAAGAAATTCATTTTCTGATTTTGATTTTAACAAATGAATTTCACTTTAAATGACACTAAGTTGTTTTGTCTAAACATATACTAGAAAGTCTGGCATGCTACAAAAGGTTGTGGTTTGTTTGTTAAGTATGTGTGAGGAAATAGTTCGTTTGTTATTGCTTTTATTTTTATAATTTTGATACATCTTAGGTGGGGGAGGGGGACTTGAATCTATGTATTCGTTGGAAATATTAGGAAGTGCTAGTTGGCCTACAGGCCACTGGCTTGTTGTTGAGTTGCCTAAGCAGAAAATCTCAGGGCAGGTTGGGATCCCATGAAGATTGAATTGCCCCATTTTTATTTCATGTAGGAGGTAGTTGTGATCACCACCTTGAATTGGGCCATTTCTGAATCAGCAGCCACTTACATACTACCTGAGTAAGAACTTGATATGTGTCCTAGTTAAATCATAAAAACAGGAGTGCTATGATTTATAGTTCCCTCCAGCAATCATGATCTCTCATGCTGATTGGTCCATACATATCCCTGTACTTAACACCATGTTGTGTTTGGCACCATGTTAAGGTTTGGGTTATGCATGTGACATGTGGCCAATCAATGTGCAATGGGCAATCAATTATAATTGACCTTAACATTTTTTTTTCCATGAAAATGATCACACGCTATTAATTTTGGTAGTGATTCCAATTTCCTTGAGTCATTTAATTAGAAATGATAAGTTCATACATTTCAATTTCACTATTGTTTTTTGATGAATGAGGTAAATGTTTATAGGATGACCAAATGTGTAACGACTCAAGGAAAGTGCCAACCACATCTGTACTTATTCCCCAAAAGGACTAGTCAAGTTGTACTTGGGGCTCTTGGTAGTCACTTGTATATCCAAGATCCATCTGGTAAACACCCGATGTCAGACTTAGCACACACCCGCACAACACACTCATACGATCCAATCCATATAATCTGGGGTATCACAAAATGCACCCTAGCAGAGGAGTCTTTTCTGGTCTTGGAATATCGACCATGTTTTGATGTATATACTGTGTATACAATTTAATAGATTGATTATTAAGCATCACTAGATGTGGAATATTGTAGCAATATTAGTGTATATGAGTACAACTGTGCAATAAATAGCCTTGTTTACTAGGTAGGTCTTTTTTACATACATGGTTAAGTTTATTTAGGACTAAACTCTGCATGTAATCAAAGTGAATACATATTCTTCAATATCGATAACATTGGGGACAAAGAAAACAAAAAGACACTTTGTGTTTTACATGGTAATAAAAATTCTAGATTCTTCTTGCCATGGGGCTTTTCCTTCCCTCTACTTTTTTTTTTCTTGGGATTTTCTTGAAATTCATACCTAGGATCCATCTTCATATGATTTATTTGTAACAATTAACTGCAGGTACATCAAAAACTTGATGGGGATCTCTGGTCTCTCTGTCAGAGAAGATGCTGTTGGTAACATATTTGGCCGTTGGTGAGTGTATGACTATATCTTTAAAAGATAGTTGTAATTAATAACTGTTTTCCATGCTAAAATGTGAAAGATATATTGTAGGGCCCTCATCTAAACTGAATTCAACTAAAAAAATTACTAAGTTCCTACTACTCGAGGTTTGGCTAGACAAGTAGGTTGCTATTTTCAGATTAATAGTGTAGAACGGCACCACCTTGTCACATATGTAAAGCATTATTTTTCTTCTATTTGAGATTATTTCAGGTTTCTTGGCCAGTAGGAATCTTAAATTGACACCGAAAAATGTAAAGTCATCAGCATATGTCATTGTCACTTATTTTCCATTTTCTTATAAGTGGTCTAACTTTTAGCTCCATCTGCTGGTATTTCATGATACTTAAGCTTTACTATAATTTAAGTCGCTCTCCACAGATAGCCAACCCCAAAATTGTCAGACTAAGGGTTGGTTGTTCTTCTCTCCACAGCCAAAACTGAAATCAGAGTTTTATAATTGGCTTTTTTGTGCATATTGAAGCTCATATTTGCATCTTTGCCTTGATTTACTTGTGTAAAATTGTTCATTATCATAATATATTATTAAAGGGTCAAACTTAGGTACAATACTATTGGTGTAGTACATTAGGCTCCCCAATTAAATACAAACAAATAGTTGCATTGAATTTAATTGTCTTTAGAAAAGAAAATATTGTTTGTGTTTCATTGGTCAATACAACCACGTGTCTAAATTTAATTGGGGAACCAAATGTAATGCACCTAAGGTACCATACTTAATTTTTTCCATTTATTAAATGGCTTTGACTAAGCTATATAATGCAGGGATGGGTATGAGCCAAACCTTCCTGCAGTAGCAACAGGTTCTCACATTGATGCTATCCCATACTCTGGAAAGTATGACGGAGTCGTTGGTGTTTTAGGTGCTATAGAAGCTATCAATTCACTAAAGAGGTTTGTAACTTTCTGTTTGATGTTAAAGTGGGTCTTCTAAAATAATAAAAATCAATTAGAATCTTAAGAATATTTCTGTGCAGGCGAACCTGATAGATTTAGCAACTTGAATTAAAACACAAATCTGTTAACCATATAAGATATGCATATTTAATATACATATATTCTGTGCCATGGTAATCCCGGGATTGAGCTGATAATTACATGAACATCACCAAAACTAGAAAAAGTGGCGTCCTAAAAGGAGAGTTAATGACAGCATGACCTGCTAATTTTGAAGGATCCAGCAGGATATTTGAAAGATTGGTCATCTTGACTTGGTGGCAGACCTATCCATTCATCCAAACATGACCCAAAAGCCTCCTGAAATTGGGCTCTGGCACTTCCCCCCCGCCCGCCCATCTTTTAGTCCACTATCATTTGAAGTTATAGCTGGACAACCCAAGGATGCAAACAGCTGTCCTGTTATCTGAATTCATAAATTTGAAATGATAATTTTTTATTTTTCTATGTTTTTGCAAAATTATTGATATTATAAATTTTATAACCTTCTTTCTAACAATGTGTTTAGTTGGGGGTAAAGCCATAAAGGAGAGGAGAAGAGGTTGGGGGTGCCCCAAATCTTGTTTGGATGTTTTTCTGAGTTGAGGGGAAAAGAATTTAATAGGATTTGGAGGAGTACCTTAACACCTCAAACGCCCTCCCCTCCACCTCCTTCCCTTTTTAGAGGGAGAGGACTTTTCATCTATCCTTTCCCTTTTACCCTTAATAATATATTACAATTTAAATGATGTCAAAAAAAAAAAATATATATATATATATATATCAATATTGTCTAAATAAATCTCTATCACATGTTTTATTCTATTGCCAATTTATATAATAATTTTACCTTCTAATCTGTTTTTTGCCCTACAACCAAACAAGGATGGGGATACATAGTCCTCTTTCCTTCCTTTTGGTTTTTAGAATATCCAAACAAAGGAAATGGATAGCTATTCCCTCCCCTCTCTTCTCTTCTCTTCTCTTCTCTTCTCCCAACCATTCTTATCATCTACTCTTCTCTCTCTTAAAACTTCCAAACTTAGCTGAGTTTATGTGCAAGTTCCTTTTAACTTTCTGGTCCTTGAAAGTTAATATGTATGGCTATTATTTTGGTCTATGATTTATTGACTGGAATTTTCCACAGATCTGGTTTTAAACCTAGAAGGTCACTGGAAATTATCTTATTCACCTCAGAAGAGCCTACTCGCTTTGGGATCGGCTGCTTGGGAAGGTCACTCTATTGACAATATCTCTCTATATGCTTGTGCTAAAGTTTTCTAATTACCCTTTCTTCTGAATTTTCCTTCACCATATATTCTCAACTTTAACTTGTTAAATTTTTTTTTATAAACCACAAAAAAATTTCATGTCTTGGGGATGGAAGTTTGATTTTATCATCCCATTCTCTTGTTTGGGGTTCCTCATACATTATCTTAAATGTGCAGCCGCTTATTGGCAGGAAGCGAGGTACTTGTGAAAGCTCTGCAAACAACAGTTGATGGTCAAAATAAATCCTTTCTAGATGCTGCTAGAGCTGCTGGATATGCTAAAGATCAAGATGACTTATCCAGTGTGTTTTTAAGGAAAGGAAGTTACTCTGCTTTTGTGGAATTGCATATAGAGCAGGGCCCAATTCTGGAAGAAGAAGGTAAGATAATTTCACTGCTGATGTTAACCTTATGTTCACCATGTATTTTAAATTCCCATCAATCCATTTTGTTTTCAATCCAGGTATTTCTATTGGGATAGTAACCGCCATTGCAGCCCCTGCAAGTATAAAAGTTGAATTTGAAGGCAATGGAGGCCATGCAGGCGCTGTCCTAATGCCAAATAGGTGATTTGCCTAGAAGTGACCACTTCTTTCCTGGCTGCAGTAAATAACACCATGAACTTATGTACCTTTCTCATGGCAGAGTTCACTAAATATTTTCTTTTTCAATTTTTCATCTGCAAGATATTTCTATCATTGTAATAGCTAGAACTAGACACATATTATGCATTTTTCCACTTTGAGATCCTCAGTGATATATATATTTGTTGATTACGTAGTTCCTTGTTTGCTATCTTCTTTCCTTTTATTCCCCCTCCCCCCTATCTGTCCACTTGAAGAACAATCCCTTATAAATGAAAGTAATTCCAATAAATTGTGTAGTTAGAGTTGATAAAAATCATTCCCTGCTGGAAAATTTTGAGTTATTCTAGAATTATATCATTTTTACAATCTTATCTATTATTATGCTTGTTTGTTTCAACAAGAGTGACTAATTTTGTGTTCATCACTTGGATCAGAAATGATGCGGGACTAGCAGCAGCAGAGTTGGCCCTTGCTGTTGAGAAACATGTATTAGAATCTGGATCTATTGATACTGTTGGTACAGTTGGTAAGCCACGCTTTCTTTGTAACTAGGTATTGGCTTTTGTTGTTGTAGTTGTTGTTGTTGTTGATGTTTTTTTTTTTTTTTTTTTTTTTTAATTTAAACACTTAAGTACATCTTGCATATTTTGCAAAGCAGTTTCCTCTTTTTTTGCTATATTTATTATTGTAGACCTTTGTATAAATTTATACTTCCTGTTTCCAAGGTATTCTGGAGCTGCATCCTGGAGCAATTAACAGCATCCCGAGTAAATCACACCTAGAAATTGGTACTATTTATACCAGTATATTGAGAATGTTTTTGTCCATGGTTTTTAATACCTTATCTTGTTCTTAATGGTTTTTTAGTTGGTATAAAGTGTTCATAGATATGATTAAATATGATCCAATCATGCTGTTCCTGCCCCAAATACTGCATTAGGTGTTAATTTATTTAATTGCTTTGATATCTCTATTTTGATTCAACCCCCCCCCCCCCCCCCCCCTTTTTGTTTTGGCAGACACAAGAGACATTGATGAACAACGAAGAAACAATGTAATTGAGAAGATTTATCAATCTGCAATTAAAATAGAAAAAGTCCGTGGGGTCAGGCTATCCGAATTTAAAATTGTAAATCAGGATCCACCAGCACTTTCTGATAAATCAATAACCGAGGCAATGGAAGCTGCATCAAAAGAGTTAAATCTACCACACAAGCTGATGATTAGCAGAGCTTACCATGATTCACTATTTATGGCCAGGTATGACTTATGAGACAGAGAGAGAGAGAGAGGCACCACACTTTATCTACACATGGCTTTCATATTGAAATCATGTACCTTATTAATCAGATATCTCCAATATCTCATTTAGATAAATCAGAATTATTTTATTTAGACAATGCAATTATCAGATTTTTTTCAATGAAAGGATCGTTTTATAAGGCTGGTGAAAAAATGCTGGAATTTATAGTCCAAAATAGCCAATACCAGATTTGTTAACATTATGCCATGTGAGGCAACCTTTGAGTGTGTGTGCTACAAAAGATGTGCCACTGCAATAAAGGTGCTCGAATTTTTATGACTTAGATGTGATACAGACGCAATAAATAATTGTGCAATATGTGTTTTTTAGGGAATTCAGATGATAAAAAAATGCCATTGCTCTTATCTTACTACAAATAGCTGCTGATCATGCATTTTAACATTCATGCAGAGTATCCCCAATGGGCATGATATTTATCCCATGTTACAAAGGTATGGACCGTTTTCTCTTTTCCTACATCAAATGCTGTGATACCACATTTCCTTTATTTTTCTTAGAAAACCAATGGTACTTTTCTTTGAGATATTGTTTCAAATTATTAGGAACCTATCTGAAACAACTAGTTACATCATCTTTCATCAGCTAATGTATTTGAGATAGTCATTGAGGAAAGCATGTCTGTTGCCATTGAATCTTTTGCTTTTGTATTTGAAACAACTAGTTACATCGTCTTTCATTGGCTAATGTATTTGAGATAGTCATTGAGGAAAGCATTTCTGTTGCCACTGAATCTTTTGGTTTTGTGTTGGAATTGTAGCTCGCCTATATTATATGCGTGTGATAGGCTAACAAACTTAACTTCCAAACTAAGATAGAAAAGAGTGCAAAAATATATACACAAGTACATCTCAATGGCATGGGGTAACACAGGCATATACAGAACCACCAATGGACACAAGTAAGCATGTCAACTTGCTGCAACTTGGTGCTTAAGCTATGAACATAAGCAGAGACGGAACTAGTAAGGGGCTGAGGGGGGGCCATGGCCCCCTACCCCCCACCCCCACCAGAATTTTTTAAAAATAGTAATTGTATATACATTTAATGAATAGTTTAACAATTGAGCCCAAAATAATTATTTTTGGCCCCCCTCCTCCCAATAAGTTACAAATTTGCCCATGAAAATGATAAAACCCAACTGGCAAACAACGATACTACAACATCTGTGTTATTGTATTGGTTGTTTCTTACTCTTTTTTCTTAGATCCAAGCTATTTTTTTATGAGTGTTGAGATTGACTATTTGAATTTTTGTGAATAAGATATGACTATTTTTGCTGAAAAGAAAAAAAAAATGCACAAAGCGAAAAAGAAGAAAGATAGATGAATACAAATTACAAACCATTAATGTACTTGTAGTGAGTGAAGTGGGGTGCGCGGGTGGCCATTAATCAATGTGTGGGGTGGTATGGCAGGTGTGTTTGGCTATTAATTTTTAACTTAAAATATTTATTTATTTTTAACTTACTACTTACTAGTTGTTGTTGGTTGTTTATTAGTAAAATAGTTTTAAGTTTATGGGGCGTATTATGGAATTGAATAGTTGTGTTAATAAATTGGTGCTAATGTGTATTGTATAGCCATTAGTATTACAAATTTTATTACATAAATTTTATAAATTCATGTATCATTAATTAAAAGAAAATTAGTATTGAAAGGGAGATTGTTGCAAAGTTTAGTACAAAATCAACTATAGATGATTTTTGTTGTTTAAAAGAATGTTGAATTCTATTTTTAAATGATTAAGGTAAAATGTATTAATAAACGGTTATTTTATTTCTCCTCTCTTTTGTTGATATTTTCTTAACATTAAATATATGCTAATTTGTATTTTAAAGAATTTTTTTTGTTGAGGCTCACCCCCCCCAAAAAAAAAAAAAAATTAGATCCTGGTTCCGTCCTTGTACATAAGTAATTGATTTTGCAGGTTACAGCCACAAGCCTGAAGAATATGCCTCCCATCAGGATATAGCAAACGGGGTGAAGGTATTAGCGCTGACCCTTGCAAAGTTGTCCCTGAACTGAGCCATCATCCATAGTTAAGTTTGAATACAAGGGTGCACCGTGTACTTCCTTCGTCATTGGATGTGTAGTAGGGATACTTTTCATAAATCATTTGAATGTATTCCATGCTAGAGTAGCCTTGTTATATGATATAAGCTTACCAATCATACAGTGTCATTGATAAATTTGATTTCCTCTTTGACATAGAAAGAAAATTGTGAAATATTGCCTCCAAATGCTCTGAAATGCTGGTCGTTTGGTATTAAGTTTGATCAGAAAATTAAGTAATAACTCAATGGTAACAACATCATTTGTAATGCGATATATTTGTGGTTCACATTCCCACATCTCTCCCTCCCCACTAACTGCCTATCAAAAAAAAAATTGATCAATAAATTTCAACAATATCAGAACGATAAAATTTAACTCATGTTCCCTGTTTTGATGTAGCAGTTTCACTTAACTTTTTTTTTTCTTTTTTTTTTAAGAAACAAAGAAAGGGGTGCAACACGAGGACTTCCCAGGTCACTTCAAATCCTATGCTTGAGAACATATGTTAGTGTGTTTCGCTTTTTAGCATAGTGGTTAACTTCTACAATTTTCTAATACAAAAATATCAAGTGTTGTCATCATTGTTTTCGTTCTTCAATTTGATGCATACACCTACGTGTATGATACCTCAATAATGTACAAATTAAACAATACACCTAAAAGCTCCAATCTCTCTTTCATGTGTCATTAATTTTTTTAAAAATTTACATGTTGTTGCTCTTAATTTTGTTTTTACTGACACCTTGATTCATGATTCATTTACATCAATTTTCACTTTTGTTTAGTCAGAATTCTCAATTTGAACAAGTAATTCAAAAAATGTTTTAATTAATTATTTTCATGCTACTTGTACAAGTTTCATACTTTTGTTTAAATCAATAGTGTTTTGGATCTTACTCTAATGTCAAATTTGTTTTTTATGAGCCTTAACTTTTTTGTCTAATTTTTAAGGTCTAATGATAAAAGGAAGGAAAAGACCAAAATTTTTTTTTTGAAAGAAATGAGATAATAAAAAGGCTAAAAATGCAATTTGAAGTTTTAAATTTAGGCGTTTGACCATATGATCTTACAATTTGGACCCATTTTATAAAGTTGTCAATGCCAATATTCCATCAGTCCTTCACATTTTACACCATTTTTAACCCATTAAAAAAAAATCTTAGCATCTCTCACGCCATATGGTTCTATGAATTTATGTTGGGGAAATTACAGTAAACCCACCTGTAATTTGGTCTGTTTTCACTTTGCCTACATGTAGTTTAAAATTTAACACTTTGCCCACCTGAACTTCAACCCGTTTGCTCTCCGTTACTCACCTCACCCTCAGACGTTAGAAAAACACATTTTTAATACAAATCAGAACATAACATGGATCAAAAACATGAACCATTGAAACTTTTCCTCAAGAGCCCTAGAAACACGAAAAACCCCATCTGAACAAAGACGTAGAGCTTCATTTTTATCAGTTTCATGAAGTGGGTGGAAAGTTGGGTTTTTTAAGCCTCTTGGTGGTTCTATTGCAGTGAAATTTCGGATTTAATATATTCATTGTCCATATTTTTAGTTTCACTAGCTTTTGTTCAAGTGGGTTTTTAATATTTTTTTGAATGATTCATTTCACTGTGAAGGCTCTGATAATGGGGTTTATTTCAAGAACTAGATTGCCATGGCTTTTGGTGGTCTTATTGATGTAGTGATTTTTGTTTAGTTGTGGTGGGGGTAGTGTTTGGATTTTGAGAAAATGGGTTGTGTTAACTCCAAAACTGATAAAAATGAAGCTTTGTGTCTCTATAAAGAACAGAAGAGATTCATCAAGCAGGCCATTGATTCAAGGTATGGTCTAGCAACTGCTCATGACTCTTACACACAATCCCTTAGAAACATTGACATTGCTTTTCGACGGTATGCTGAGACTGAGGTCTTGATTAGATGGGGTTTTTATGCCAACAAGGAAATCTAATGTTGGGTTAAGTAGTAGTGGGAATTTGAGTTTTGGGTCGAGGGAGGCTTTGGTATGTTGAAGAAGTTGTAGGGCATAGACAATCACAAAGGGTTTCTAATCAATGAAATGTTATTGATGAACATGTGGAAGAGAGTAGCAGTGGTAAGTCTTTGGATGAAGTGGATTTAACAGATGATGAAAAGTCTTTGGATGAAGTTCTTTAGCAATCAAAAACCCTCACTTTTTTTATTTTTGTTATTTTTGTTTTTCCCTAAAAATATGTTTTCCTAACAGCAAAGGGAGAGGTGTGTAACAGATCCCTAATGAAAGTTAACTCAAGTGGGCAAAGTGTTAAGTTTTGAACCACGGATAGGCAAAGTGAAAATGGGCCTAGCCACCCACAAGTGGATTTACTGTAATTTCCTCATTTAAGTTAAGAGGAATGAATAAAAAAACTAAAGACAATTTTTAAACATAAAAAAACACTTCAAATGTAAGTTACAGTTGGCTCAATTGGTAAAATTCATTATTATTGAATAAATTTTTTAGAGAAAATTACATTTTATCACCCTAAACTATACTTCAGATTACACTTTGCACCTTAAACTATTCAAATGCACGCTTTGCACCATAAACTATGACCCTTATTACACTTTACACATCGACGTTAGTTTTACTGTTAAGTTAGATAGAAATTAATAGCATATGATTTTTGCTTAGGTGACACACTGTTTAAAGACCAAACCACCCTTTTCGCAAGCAATTAAAAAAAAAAAGTTTTTTTATTTACTTATTCAGCTCTTTCTCTCTCTCTCTCTCTCTCTCTCTCTCTCTCTCTCTCTCTCTCTCTCTCTCTCTCGCGTGCATAAGCTTATTTCTTTTTTTTTCTTTTTCTTTTTCTTTTTTTTTTTTCTAGCTAATGGATTCAAGGATTATATGAGATTTGTTAAGAGTGAAATTCTCATTAACTTGCATAATGATACACGGGTCTGTTCCTTATATACAGTGCAGAAACTAACTACCTAACTTAACAGCTGTAACAAACTTCTTAACAGAAAATTAAACATACACATGCACACACACGTGCACCACTAATGCTATTTACAAGACTAACTAAACTACATACAGTTTAAGCAATATAAAGACTAAAGCTACAAGTCGTTTAGCTAGGACTCTCTATAGCTCTGCTCTACTTTGACTCCTCGTCTTGCTGCTCTAAGTCTTCTTCCTGCCTTAATCTTTGATACTCCCTCTCAAGATGGGCACTATGAGAATGAATATTTAGGATCCCCATCTTGACAATAAAGGCTGAAAATTGATTCAAATTTAAAGCTTTTGTTAACAAGTCTGCCAATTAAGATTGACTTCTAATATCCATCAACCTTATAACCCCAGCTTGTACTTTATCTCTCACAATGTGACAATCTATTTCAATATGCTTTGTACGTTCATGGAACACAGGATTGGATCCTATGTGAATTGCTGCCTCACTATCATTGAACAATAGAGCAGCTTTGTCACGTTTCACATTCAAATCTTTAAGTAAATATAGAATCTAGGTCACCTCACATATAGCCACAACCATTGACCTATATTCAGCTTCTGCAATAGATCTAGATACAATATGTTGCTTCTTAGACTTCCAAGAGATCAATGAGTCACCAAGAAATATATAAAACCCTGTAATAGACCTTCTAAAATCTGGAGAAGTTGCCCAATCTACATCTGCAAAAGCCTTTATATGCAGTGGAGAGTTTGATGGAAAAAACAAACCTTGGCCTGTAGTTCCTTTGATGTATTGAATGACCTTATATGCTACTTTCAAATGAGGCTTTCTAGGCTTAAACATAAATTGACTTAACCTATGCACATAATATGTAATATTTGGCCAAGTAATGGTTAAGAGCAATAGTTTACTTATTAACCTTCTATACATCCCAGCATCATGTAACAACTCACCATCATCCTTGCTCAACTTTAGATTGACTTCCATAGGAGTTCTAACAGGTTTACATCCAAGCATCCCAACATCATGAACAATTTCAAGAGCATACTTCCTTTGACACAATGAAATACCCTTCCTTGATCTTGCCATTTCCAAACCCAAAAAATACTTCAAATGGCCTAAATCCTTTAGCTTGAAATGCTTATCCAGAAACAACTTGAGATCTTCCACAACTTTAGGATCATTATTAGCAATAAGTATGTCATCAACATAAACCAAAAGTGCCATGAAAAATCTATCATTCTACTTAATGAATAAGGAGTAATCTGCCTTGGATTATACAAACCCATGCTGCAGTAATGTGATTGAAAATTTTGAAAACCACTGTCTTGTAGCTTGTTTGAGTCCATACAATGACTCGTGCAACTTGCAAACCATCTCCCTCTTGCTGTGCATGCCTGGAGGAAGAGACATATACACCTCCTCATGGAGATCACCATTAAGAAATGCATTATTCACATGTAATTGTTGAAGAACCCAACCTTGCATAGCAGCCAAAGCCAAGAAAAGTTTGACTGTGACCATTTTAGCCACTGGAGAAAAAGTCTCAGTATAGTCCAACCCTTTCTGCTGAGTATATCCTTTAGCCACAAGACGAGCCTTATATCTCTCTATACTACTATCAGCTTTGTACTTAATTCAAAAAACTCACTTACATCCAACAACCCTTTTGTTGGGAGGAAAAGGAACAAGAGACCAAATGTGATTTTGTTCTAAAGCTTCAATTTCTACTGCCATAGCAGCTTCCCAATTAGGATCACCAACAACTTGATGGTAAAAATGAGATTCCTTGAGAGCAGAAATACTATTGCAGAAATGAGAATAACTAGGAAACAATTTTTGATGAGAAACATAGTTGGCAATAGGATATCTAGTGAAAAGAGTATTGAATTTATAGGATTTGAGATATAGAGGTGGTTTGGACACTCTGGTAGACCTTCTAAGTGAAGGAACAAATGAAGGAATAGGCATAGAAGGAGGTAATGGATCAGGATGCAAGATAGGATCATCAACTATATCATTAGGTAAGTAAACAGACAAGTCTACTAGAAGATCAAAGAAATGATCTTCAAGAATGTTAGATTCAGGATCAGAAACATGTTCAGAAGAAGGATGTGGGCAATCCACAAAAGGAACAAACTTTGAATGTTGAATAGGATCACTAATAGGAAAAGGTAGAGCATCTGGAGTGCAAATCTGAGACAAAGGGTCAGAAGGAGAAGAGGATGTGGAAGAAGGAATAGATTGAAAAGGAAAAATAGACTCATGAAAGGTGACATCCCTTGAAATGAAAATTCTTTTAGATTGCAAATCAAGAATTTGTATCCCTTGACAACAAAAGGATAACCTAAAAAACACACTTGATGGCTCTAGGATCAAATTTAAGTCTACTATGAGCTAGAGTGGAGGCAAAACACAAACAACCAAAAACTCTAAGGGAAGTGTAATCAGGAGCTTTGCCATAAAGTAATTCAAAAGGTGTCTTGATATGAAAAAGAAGGGATGGAGGTCTATTGATAAAGTGTACTGCTGTGAGAATGTAGTCACCCCAATAGGCAATAGGGACATTTGATTGAATTTGTAAGGCTCTTGCAACACACAAAATATGCTAATGTTTCCTCTCCATAACAGAATTTTGTTGTGGAGTGGCAACACAACTATGTTGGTGTATGATGCCATAAGTCTTAAAGAAGTCAGTCATTTAAAATTCAACACCATTGTCAGTACTAAAAATTTAATGGATTTGTTGAATCAAGTTTTGACCATAGCATAAAAAGACTGTAAAAGGGATATAGTATCAGACTTGGACTTCATGAGATAAACCCAAGTTGATCTAGTACAGTCATCAACAAGAGTAAGGAAGTATTTATGTCCATCAACAATAGGAACAATATAGGGACCCCAAATATCACAATGAACAATATCAAATGATGAATCAGATAAGTGATTAGGAAAGGGAAAGGGAAGTCTCTTATGCTTTACAAGTGGACAAATCTCACAATCTTTATTGAAAGTACAAACAGTATCAAAGAGTACATTCTTTAAGGAAGAAAGTTTAGCATCAGAGGGATGACCTAACCTAAGATGTCATATAGAAGAAGGTATAGCAACATCATTGATTACATGAGACTGAGAATTATTGAAAATAGATTTGAAAACAGAATTGAAAATGGATTGGAAGGATGAACCAGGAGCCTTGGAGTTGATTGGAAAGGTACAAGCATCTGAGGGGTTGTGTTGCAGCAAATACAGCTCATCATGAACTTCACCCACACCAATCATCCTCCAACAAATGAAGTCCTATATAAAACAAAAATTTGACAAGAAAATAAGGCAACAAGAACAAGATTTTGTGAGTTGACTAACTGACAAAAGATTAAATGAAAAAGAAGGAACACAAAGAGCATTGGAAAGAGTTAAAGTGGCTGAAAGGGAAATGGAACCTATGTGAGTTACCATAGTTGTCTCACCATTAGGAAGTTCAACAACATAACTAATAGTAGTGAATTCGGTTAGTGAATGAACAGAATGCACAATGTGATTAGTTGCCCCAGTGTCAATAACCTAAGTATCTCCATTAAAGGCTGTCCTATTTACTACATGGGCAGAAAAGATTGAATGCCTCAAATCAGTATTCCCAAAAGGAGATCTACCTACCATTGTGAAAGCATCTGTAGGGTTGGAAGCACTTGTAGAAGTAGCTGATTGAAGATTAGAATGAGGCTTGACTACATTGCTAGCCGTATGGACTTCCTTGGTTCCCATATTGAGTTGAGTAGCAACTTGCATCTGATTTCCTAGCATAGCTAAGAATTGCTGACATTGCTCTTGAGTAAAAGGAAACTGAGCAGCAGTGTTGAATGATTGACCCTTCTCTGCAGAATCATCTTGAATGCCTACTTGATTCACCATGGAAGTCTTTCCTTTAGGCTTGAACGAAAACCATGCAACTTAAGACACTTTTCCATGATATGACCAAGTTTTCCACAGTGAGTGCAAATAGGCCTATCTTTGCCTCTTGAATTCTTCCTTCCAAGAAAACTAGAACCTCTAAAGTAATTGAAACTAGAATTGGGATTAAGAGCAGTGGAATTGAAACCTTTCACAGCAAGAGCAGTAGACTTAATGTGAACATTGGAGTTGTTTTCCACATTCCTCTACCTTTCTTCTTCAATTAGTAAGGAATAGACTTTGTTAATGAATGGAAGTGGATCCATTAGCAAAATCTGTCCTCTGATTTGAGAATACAAATCATTGAGTCCCATCAAGAATTGCGTCACTAAATCTTGAAATTGAAGATTCTCAATCTTTTGTGAAATATTGCAAGTGCATTTTCCGCAAGAACAATTTCAAGTAGGCCTAAAATTATGAAGTTGATCCCAATACACTTTCAATTGAGTAAAATAGGTGGTAATCGAAGAATCACCTTGATTAATTGATGCAATGTCCTTTTGCAATTGAAAAACCCTAGGTCCATTACCTTGAGAGTGCGTGTCCTTAAGATCATTCCAGATTTCTAATGTCGTGTCTCTGTAAGTGATGCTGACTCTGATCTAAGGTGAAACTGCCTTCATCAACCAAGAACCTACCATATTGTCACAGTGAATCCAAGCATCAACTGCTGCTGGAGTTTTTATCAATGGAGAAGAGAGAGTGATGATACCATTGACAAGACCAAACTTGTTCTTGGCAATCAAAGCCTTCTTCATGGATCGAGCCCAAGCATGGTAATTCTCACCAATCAAGGCCTCAGACACAAGCATAGCTCCAAGACTTTTAGCATGGTGAAGAAACAGAGGATTTGAGATGTCTTCTATCAATGCTGGATCTTGCTCAGATGAAGAACAAGAAGAATTGGATGCAGAAGCCATTGAAGCAGCTTCAAGCTTTCAAGAAAGAAACCCTAGAAATTAAGAAAATTAAAGCAAATGAGGCTCTAATACCATATGAGATTTGTTAAGAGTGAAATTCTCATTAACTTGCATAATGATACACGGGTCTGTTCCTTATATACAGTGCAGAAACTAACTACCTAATTTAACAACTATAACAAACTTCTTAACAGAAAATTAAACATACACATGCACCATTAATGCTATTTACAAGACTAACTAAACTACATACAGTTTAAGCAATATAAAGACTAAAGCTGCAAGTCGTTTAGCCAGGACTCTTTATAGCTCTGCTTTTCTCTAATTCCTCTTCTTACCGCTCTAAGTCTTCTTCCTGGCTTAATCTCTAATAGATTAGAAGTTTTGAAGATTGTAGATTGTGGGTGAGGGTTATGTGTTGGTGCATGGAAATTGCTTCTAGTGGCGCGTAAAAGTCGTGTTGGATATTCTATGTTATAGGGTTGAAGTGTTATTGAGTCTTTGTGCAATTTTATACTTCTGAGTGAGTGAGATTGTGTATAGAGTACAAAGAAGTGTATATATTGCATAGGCATAATGTATGAACTATGAACATGTATAGAGAGATTTTATTTTAAGGAATGAGGAAGGTATTTACCCATTTTTTATTATTCTGTTCTGCGAATCTGTTGTCTTGGGTTTTTGAGTACAATTAAAGCACTGGGATTTTGGGTCTATTTGTTTTCTAGGTTTAATTGTATTTTTGGCTCTGTTTTCTACTCAGTGAGTCTTTTTGGTATTCTGGGTGTTTTTTTGGGTCTTTGGAACTGTTTTCTGGGTATTTCAAAAAAGCATATGGGTTCCAAAAGGTAAGCCTCATGAATCCCAATGTTTGGACCACTGTTATGGATACCGTTTTGTTCCAGCCGGAATGGCCAAAAAATCTCGTACCGGCAAGAAAAATGGAACGGCAAGCCCCTCTATTCCACCTCAGATGAGATTTCGGCCTGTTTCGGCGTGTTTCGGGAGATCCGGGCTGTTTCAGTTGATTTTGGCCGAAATACAAGATTCGGCCAATATGGGTTTGTTGCAGATAAAGTTGAACTTGGATCTTCTGAAGAATCTGAACAGACCAAAATCAATCCACCATTCCTTTGCTCAAAAACACTATAGTCTTTTGCTTCATATGATGAGTTGTAGTAGAATAGCAGTAACTTAACTAGAAGAATATTATGGCTCACGTAGTCAAGCTTAACAATTTTGGATCTCCATCAGAGAGGGGGAAAATAGAGAAGGAAGACAGAGAGTTAAAGCTTATTAGCCCAGACAAAGTTGCGTGTGTGAGTAGAAGAAATAAAAAGAAAGATAGAAAGCTATAATTATGAGTTAGTCAGTGTAGGTAAAGATGAAAAGTGATGTGATGAAGGGTGGAAATCAAGGAATTATAGACAGATATGAAGACGTGTGGGGATGGAAAAAAAAATGGTTTGTGAGGAAAAAAGTAAGAATAATAAAAAAATAAAATGTTGGACATAGGCTTGGTTTAGCTTGGGCAATGTGCTTAGTCGAACTGCCCAGCCTTATTTTAATTTTGTTCTCACTTTGTTGCATTAAAAGAAATAATTAGTATTTTAATTAAGATAATAGTAGCTTAACTGTTAAAGTTAATTAATTAGATTAATTTTAAAATAACAAGTTTTATAAATGTATGAAAATATAGCTTTTAATTTTTTTTTCTAAAAGTAATAAGATATATATATATATATATATATATGTATACCATCTTTAAGAAATCCCGAAACACTCTGAAACGGTATGCCAAAATTGACCGGTACCGAAATATATCGTTCCATTGGACAAACCGAAACGGGCTCCGAAACGGTATTCATAACATTGGTTTGGACAAATACGAAGGCCAATCCATAGTAGTTCACCACAGACCAAGGCCTGTTTATTCTTGATTAGGGCCCTTTGCATTTCCACATACTCCAATTCTCTTCTCCTTGGATACTTTGGATTGGTTATTGTTTTAGAAGTTAGTGTTGCTGTTGGGTACGCTTGAGAGAGAGATGTACCTATACGCATGCAAGAGAGAGAGAGAGAGAGCTAGAAAAAAAATCTTTTGTTTTTAATTGATTGTAAAAAGGGTGTTTTGGCCACTTAAGTAAAAATCATGTGCAAGTCATGTGCTATTAATTTTTGTCTAGCTTAACAGTAAAACTAATATTAGGATGCAAAGTGTAACAAGGGTCATAGTTTAGGGTGTAAAGTGTAATCTAGTGTATAGTTTAGGGTGATAAAGTGTAATTTTTTCAAAAATTTAAGATCTAAATAAAAAACCTATTTTGTTTTGTCTTGCAAAGATTTTTATTTGGAGTTGTTGATAAAAATCTTATGGTTTGAACAAGCCACATGTTTCTATCGTCATAATTCTCTCATTCTCTTTAATACTTTCAATGCAAAGTCTTTCTTCTTCTGTATGCAATCTCTCAAGTCTCAACCTCTTTCAATTGTTCAAGACAAAGCATATCCTTGTCTAAAAGAATTTTCTTTTTCACAATGAGCACTCAAACTAGTATTAAGTCATGCTGTTACAATGAGCATGTCTTCCTATTCAGTAAAGTTGCCACCCCGTAGTCATGTCTAAGTAACAATTTAGTAACAGTTTCAACTACAAGTAGAAACTCTTATAGTTCATTCTTCTTAAGCAGAAATTCAGATTCCACCACCACAATAAATTTGGCCTATAGTGACAAAATCTAGTGATGAAAACAAATTTAGTCACCAAATAGCAACATTCAGTGAGGAAATAAAATAGGCATAAATGCACTTTTGGTCCCTACATTTTGGGCTATTTCTCGATTTGGTCCCTAAATTGATTTTGCTCCTAAGTCAGTCCTTGATTTTTTTAAATCGTTTTTAAAATAGTCCCTGTCGTCAACTTAGTAACAGAAAAATCTGAGGTGACAAACGAAGTGCATAGGTGGCGTGTTAGATGCTGATGTGGCTAATAAAATAACATTAATAAATACCACGTCAACATCCATGTCAGCATTTTAATGACAAGTTAGCATTTTAATTAATAAAAAAAATTAAACTGAAAAAATTCAAAATCAAAAAAAAAAAAAAAAAAACTTTTTCAGAAGAACATTGTTTGTTCTTCTTCTTCCCCAGGACATGAACTTCATGCTTCATGTTCTTCCCCAAATCAAACCCAATAAATCCAAGAAATAACACATCCCATCATCAAACCACATGTTCTCAACACAAGCAGTTATTACAGCATTCCAAGAAACAACCGTTCTCACAGACATTTCATTAAACACCCTACACGCATCCGAAATCCTATTACAACACCCATAAGCACTGATCAAACTGTTCTGAACATACACATCAAAGTCCAAACCACACTTCACAACCTCCCCATGAACCTACCTCCCTTCCTTAACCGCCACGCACGCCTTGAAAAGGAACGGAAACGTGAGTTTATTGGGTCTAATTCCTCGCCTTCGCATTCCAAGAAATACCCATATTGCCTCTTTGGGAGAATCACTCAAGGCATATCCCCTGATGACAATGTTCCACGGCAAAGGTGTCAAATCATCGAAACCATAGAGAATCGACCGCGCATAACGCAAGTTTTTTGAGGGAGACAAAGTGCAAATCTCCACCCCGACCACCCCAACCACACTGATCTCCACCCCGACCACCGATCTCCACCTCCATTACCGACCACCCCACAAAAAACTAGAAAAACCCAGAGATTAGAGAGTCGGGCTTAAAGAGAAAGAGAAAATGTCAGAGATTAAGAGAGAGAGAGAGGGATTGAAAGCTTGAACAGAAAAAGAAGAAAAAGAAAGATACAAACACAAATACGCACCAAGAGACAGAGAAAGACAGGATTTGGAAAAAAAAAAAAAAAGAAGACACAGACATAAACACATAGAAAGAGAGGATTTGAAAAAGTTTTTTCTTTTTTTGTTTTTGATTTTGAATTTTTTCAGTCTAATTTTTTTTTAAATTATTTTAATTTTTTTATTAATTAAAATGTTGACTTGTCATTAAAATGCTGACATAAATGCTGACGTGGTATTTATTAATGTTATTTTATTAGCCACGTCAGCATCTAACATGCCACCTATGCACTCCGTTTGCCACCTCATATTTTTCTGTTACTAGGTTGACGGCAGGGACCATTTTAAAAACGATTTAAAAAAATCAAGGATTGGCCTAGGAGCAAAATCAGTTTAGGGACCAAATCAAGAAATGGCCCAAAATGTAGGGACCAAAAGTGCATTTACGCCAATAAAATATTTGTCACCAAATATTAAAAAATACATAAAAATGACAATTAAATCATATTTTTGTCTCTGAAGATATAATAATTGGTGATGAAACTTCTTTTCATGACAAAACTTCCTTTCATCACTATATGCCATGGAAAAACTAGTGCCAAATAAATTTTTAGGCGCGGATGTCTATGGTAACAAAATATTTCGTCACGCAAACTCCTACACAAGCAGTTGAGAACCTTGTTAAGCTTTTAAATCAAGCTATGATTGGCTTGGGAATACATTTGTCAAACATTAGGACTATGAGCTCACTTCCTTACCCACTTCAAAATGAGTTGGAAAGAATATGTAAAGAAATAGACAATTAGACGATAATCCAAAAAAGGAGCAGTCAGTTTCTAATTCACCGAGTTACTTGCTTAGTTATAATCACACTATTTATTATTTAATTTCTGTTAAATATTGACATTGATACACCATGTTGAATATGCTAATATGGACGCGGAAGCGAAAGCATAAAGTATAAAACACAATAACACACGAGGGTTACGTGGTTCAGCCTAACGGTCTACATCCACGGAGGAAACCCTAAAGGGCTATATCAATAATATATTATAGTGTAGTACAAATCCTGTGTTACAATGAATCATAATATATGTATATATAGTAGACTAAACCTAGACTAATAGATTTTTAGTACAAGTAGGAGACTTGGCTTGCATACAAAATAGAATTAAGCTTGGGCCTATGCTAATGGGCTAATATATATCTCTAACAATTTCCTTCTTTGTTTCTTGGAGCAGAAGTTGCGGCTCTTATGTGATTGTGAAAAGGAGACTGAGGAGATTCGTAGAAAGTATGTCACAAAAATTCAGAAGGTTGCACCATCTTTAAACCACTCATTAATATGTTTATGATGACAATTACTTTCTATTTTGATTGAGAATCTGTTCTTGCCAACCATTTGCTTCTCTTGGAACCCAGTAAAACTATATATTTTGTGAGAAATGCACCACCCTTTTGGACATAGCAAAAACCAATGTCCCTCTCCAATCTCTCGCCACAATAGCACATAAGACCGGTTTTGATTGACTACAACATCACTTGAGATGTACTCAATTCATATTTAAGATTAAATATTATAAATTTGAATGTGTATTAGACTAATTAGTATATAGGATGCGACATCATTCCACATGAAAATGGAGATGTTAAATTTGTAATAAAAAAGAATTGTCCATAGACTTCTTGATAATAGAAAGAATGAAATTCGTAAGAACACGGTTGAAATGGTGAAAGCCACTTCTAAGCTCATTAGAGGATAGACATGTTGAAGGAGGAAGAAAATCTAATGCTATGTTCATAGATAATTTACTTCAGAGTCAAAACACTTTAGGATCAAGTTGTTTTGTGTAAATTGGGAGAGTTGGGGGAAGAAAAGGAGCTAATCGGGAATCAGAGTGAGATAAAGGGAGATCTTGTCGAAACTCAATTATCAAAAAGCTATCTCTAAATTCCAATTGTCATTAAAAAAAAAAAGGGATAGAAGAATTGTATTTCAATTATCACTCCTGACTAGTTCTAAAATGTTTAAGGTATAGAAATGTAATTTACTCAATTTTTTTGCTTATATTTATATTTATTTTTTATGGATGTCTTTGTGTCTAGTTGGGTCAAAAAAGGAAACTCTATAACTTATTTATTTATTTATTTTTATGAAAATCAAGAAGATTTTATTGAGATGTTGATCCCAACTACATCCATCTAGAGCCTAAACTCTTATAAGAAGGTCCAATTTTTAACCTTGGGTTCAGTAATTGCATAACTAGTGATGGAACTATACTTGGACCCAGGGGTAGTGCCCCCCAAATTTTTTCAAAATTTTTTTGTGTGTGTGTGTATATATATTAATTTTAGCAATTTGTTTCAATAAATTTACACTTTGCCCCCCCCCCCCCCCCCCCAACATATTATTGATCTTTTTAAAGGCTATAAAAAATTTTATTGATCTAAAATTTGAAATAAATTTAACAAGCTCAACAACAAAATTTACCAATAACAAACTTAAGCCTAAACAACACCCCAAAACAAACCCACGCAAGACACAAACAAAAAATAAAATAAAATAAAAAATACCTAAGCCGATTCTAACTAGTCTAAGTGAACACCCAGGCATATCTGACAATCCACCAAAAAAAAAAAAAAAAAAAAAAAACTCTTAACTTTCTAAATGAATGCTTATTTGGAGTTTCAAAAAAAAAAAAAAAATGTTTATACTTCTACCCCCTAACTCCAAGTCCTGGCTCCGTCATCCTGTGCATAACAGCCATGGAAGGTGAGAAATATGGCCTTATTTGAGAGATCCCAATTATATATGTCCATACAAGCAAGGCAAAATACAGTGTCTTGTAGCCAGGAGTTCTCAATGGCGATTCAGTTGAGCCATCAAAAATTATCTCCAATCAGATCTTCCCTCTGGTTCAATCCAAAAACAAGGTGTTGTCAAAGCAAGAAAGCACGGGTGTGGCTCCAAGGTCGTCGCACCCGCACCGGACTCATCCTGATGCGCCGATTTGTCTCTTTTTTTTTTTTTTTTTTTTTTTTTTTTTTTTTTTTCGATTCAGCTTGATTCGGCCCGATTTCGACTGAAACGAGAGCCGAAACAGGCCGAAATGGGCAGCTAACCGCCATTTTTCTTCTTCATGTGGCCTTGTGAGAGACCAAAAAAAAAAAAAAAAAGACACAAAGAAATGGTTAGAACATGTGAAGAAGAAGAATAAATGTATATTACAAAAGAATATAAATTAAGTAGTTGGGAAAGTCAATTGTTTCATGTGGGTGGGCTTGAGAATTGGAAAAGGAGTAAATGAACCTTCTTGAAATGTGGTCTTTTGTTTACAATTACCAAAAATTTTGATTTTATTAAAGATAAATCATAAATAATTGTTTTTTAATAATAAACTCTACCTTTATTTGAATTTTTATATAAAAAATATTAAATTCACTATATAAAAATATTTTTAATAATTTTTTAATCGCCGCACCCCATCACACCCGCACCCTACTTTCTCAAAAATTACTGAGTCCCGCACTTGCACCCGCACCTGCACCTGCACCTGCACCTGCACCTGAATCCAGAAATGCACTTGTGCTTCGTAGAGTCAAAGTCAATTGTGATTCAACCATGGACAATATCTAGTCTTATATTGTGATTGTCGCTAGAGATTGGAGAAGGGACGTTGGTTTTTTCATTCTTTAAATGAGTGGAAACTGAAAACCACTATACCTATCCAAGCGAAAGTAAAGGAAATTAATTGGGCGACTCTTCGAGTGGTGTCACATGTATTGAAGCTGCAATTATTGAGAGTGATGTAGAGATATGTGTGGATGCTCTCAGTAAACCCAATTTCTGCATATCCATGGAAAATTTCAGTTCTAACTCGGCACACGTTAAGGTTAGAGTCCTGGGCATGCAGAATGGAATTTAAGTAGACCCCCAAAGAGTCCAATAGAGCTACTCATGTTTTAGTATTAGATTTTCCAATTGTTTTGTATTAGGTGCAGCTCCAGATATTTTTGTTGATGTTATTGTTATTGTTAAGGAGCAGCCCCAGTTGGCTCTCTTTTTGTCATCCATTGCTCGCTCTCAATAAAGTCTTTTCAATATTAATTATCAAAAAAAAAAAAAAAAGAAGAAGCCTCTAACTGTTGCTATGTCTGTTGATATGGGCCATTATGCATTGGGCTTATATTTTTGGAATAGGCACATAGCTTGGTTGAGGGCCATAGTCAAAAGAGAATCCGGATTTGATTAGCAAAATTTGGAGAATATAAAAATTAGCCCCATACGTAACCACACTAATAGTCTCCTCTAAAATAGCCCATGTCAAATTTTATAATATCAAAATTTGAGAGGTGAGCCCATTATGGCATTTGTTAAGGTAAAGAAGCAACAGCAGAAAGGACCGCTCGATCTCCTTTCATTGTCATTGTAGATTGTGGGACAGCTTGTACCTTTCCCTCTTTTACTTAAGAGTGCTTAAAAAATAAAAAAAGGACCCTCTCCTTACCAATATCTAGCTCCTCCTCTCCTTAGGATTGTTTCCATACATAAATCTATGGTTTAGCTTTTGTCAACTCATTTACAATTTAATTATGGTTAAACTAAATTAGAGTTAATGAGATGACAAAATTTAGACCCTAAATTTTATTATACTTTGAATCATAAGGATTGAGACTCAATCCAATATCTTGGGCATTGCACCTAATGTAATAATTCTTAATGGCCGAGAGCCTAAGATTCTGAAAAATGAAGAGTTTTTACGGTGTGAATGTGGTCGATCTACAATGTCATCATGTGTGTGACTGGGCCATTGTAGGAAAAGAATCTAGTGCTTTAACCAAGCAAAAATTAAAAAAAAAAAAAAAAAAAAAAAAAAAAAAAGAGGGATAAAAGAAAGGACCTTCCTCTACCATGGGTTGTGTTCGATTCCTTAGCAGTAGCATTGGGTGTAAACACCCCGAGTTGCTATTTTACAACTTAAACTACTCAAATCCTACTCCATCTAAGTTTGTTAACTTAAAAGAATTTGCAACATATGAATAATAAGGTTGCATATATGCAACCTTACTGTTCATAGGTTGTAAAAAAAAAAATTATTTTAATATGTGGTTATGTATGAAGAGAAAAAGTGAGCGGGGGGAAAAAGAGAGACAATAATATTTTATATTATTTTATTAGGTAGTTTATATTTTTTTATTGGATTGTATGTAAAAATAAAAATTGAGATGTAAGGTGAATTGTAAAATAGATTGGTAAAATAGATAAGGTAATGTTTGAGGATGCAAGATAGAATTTTTTTTTTTTTTTTTGCATCCCCAATGCTAATGCTTAGGACGTTATTATTACATACCACAATGGCACAATTTGCCAAAGTACACAATGCCATGTCCTACATGTTATGTTAAACAACTTACCCCACTGTTAGCCTTAACTTATTATAAATTATAGTGCATCTCATTTAAGCCTTGGAAGATTTGTCCAAAGACCATCAAACAATGTCCTTATATGGAGATTCTAGCCTTTTGCACCTATTGGGAAAAATATTTGGCAATATGCCCTTGTTTCCAAACTATATAGGGGCGTGCCCCTGTTTCGATACTCGATTACCTTAAAATCGAGTTACTTACGGTACTTGATTATTACAAAGCCGAGTTATAGGCAGGTTCTTGCCACGCTGGATTGCCACCTTGGCTTTTCCGCATTAAAATATTCCCGCGTTATTGTTTATAACACATCAATGGGGAAACCGAGTTATGTGTAGAATAAAAAGGAATTTTGAATGTAACGTCTCTAAAACAGTTTGTCTCCCTTCCTCAACAGTTTGTCTCCCTTCTTCAGTCCGATCAGTAGCCACCCTCAGTCCGTTCAGTAGACCCTTCCCAAGTTCAACGCATCTTCAAGTTCTCTTATTTCTACCCGTACCCAAACCAAATCGTTCAATAGACCCTTTTCGAAGCTCAATCCAAACCCACACCCATGTATGCAGATTCTGCTTCTCGTCGATCTTTGTATGACCTGTGTTCGGCGTTCACGAATTTAGGAACTTGCCTACCTTCTTCTGCCCAATTGTCGTATATGCCAGGAGCACGACCAATTAAAACAACATAGTATCTGCCACCCTAAAAGAGGAACATACAACAGCATTGTATGTTAAAACCGCATGAGTTGTGCTTGAGTTAGAACTTACCAAGTTTCGAATCTGAGGTATTAGATAAACATGTACCATGTCGCTTTACCAACAGGTGCCGGTGGACTACAACAACCTTGACGTTACTTGTTCCAAGATCTGACAAACAGTTGCATAATCTATAACTGTATAGCAGTAAATTGTTTAATGATAACTATAAAACACATGGGCATGTTACCTCTAGAAGCAAAGGAGGCTTTTCTTCTCCATGTCTGAATGTTTTCTTCTACCCATACCCCAACCAGACTGAGAGGAAGCTGTGTTTTAATATAACAGGGGTACAAAGTACTCGACTATCAAAAAATCGAGCACCTATACAACTCGCCTGTCAGAGAGACAAGTATGTATAATTGTTGCCTAACTGCATTTAGGAGAAGTAAATGATAGTCGATTTCCTCAAGGCCGAGTAACAGAAAACTCGATTTCACTATAACCGAGTTATACTCCCAATAGTACCGGGATTTTAATGGTACTCGGTTTCTATATAACTGAGTTATTTATAACTCGATTTATGTAAAATCGAGTATTGTTAAATTATGATCTCCCCCCACCTTCTGGGGCCACTAACCATTTGCCATGCATGAACTGTGTGGTTCCCTTTTGAACGTGGATCGGTCTGAGAGTTCTACCGTTGTGTCACAACTTCTACTGCCAGTTTCAAGTTTAATTGAACAGCTTCACTAAGTGCACTAATTGTTTGTTGTCCACGTCTTCTCCGTTCTGTCAACATCTCACCTGATAGGTAATAATTGATAACAATTTATAACAACACAAATTCTTTCAATGTTGTAGGTCTTCAATGGGGGTATCTGAACATAATAATGTGGTACAATTTATGATAACACAAATTCTTTGAATGTTGTGGGTTTTCAATGGGGGGTATCTGTACATAATAATGTGGTACAATTTATGATAACACAAATTCTTTGAATGTTGTAGGTCTTTAATGGGGGGTATTTGAACATAATAATGTGGTACATGTTGCATGCTAGGAATTATCACCCTTATTTGCAATGCTTCTGAATTCTCATTTGTTTAACAATATCTTACATGAAACCCAAACACATTGTGCGAACATTTTTGTTTTCGAAATCTCAGTCTGATGGACTAGATGATACAATTATTCAATAGTATGTTTTAGCATTAAGACTTTATGACTCGCCTAAAATTTATGATAAAAAAGATGGGTTTTTTTAGCACAATTTGCTTAGGTTTGTTTAGCTGCATGAACACCCAAACATAAGGCATATATAGTTAGCCTATGGTTTCACAATATTACACAGCATGATACAATTATTACTATTTGTGGTTCAGGTCTGTTATAAGTCCGCATTACTTCTACGTTTACTACGATGGGGAGGCATATATTAATGATTTGCACGGGCTATCATACCGAGGTCCGAACCAAAAGTAGACGCTTATTGAAGTGAAACGTGGGATACACATGAGAAAACTGAAACGGAAGATAATGTCAACTCTGGGGTTAGACAAGGATTCTCATGACATCTCCATTGTATTTTGGGCTCCTTAGCAACTAGTGGGTACCCAAGTTTTCTACAATTCAATTTCGTTACAATGCGACGATGATGTGGACATAATGTGGGGAGTGATAAAGCGGGCACCGCAATTCATAGGTTTTGACTTGTATGTTACTGTTGACACTGTTGGATTTAATGTCGACAGGGGTTCGCAATATGCCAATAGAGCTAGAGAGCAAGAATCAATTCCTATAACCATCGTGTACCCTTCAGTTACAGCCGAGACGTCTTTGCCCTACAACGTTGGACCACGCAATGCGGTTGCTATGGACAATATTGAAGACACCGAAGTGTTAAGGTCTATCCATACCCATAAGGGTCGAGGGTATACTCATAGAAATGAAGATATCCAAACCTACTTGGACGAGGCAATCGAAATGGATGACACTTGAGATGTGTACGAGGAGTTCATTGATAATGATGGATCGGAGGACAATCTAGAATTTTTAGATGAACTACAAGTTGAAAACAATGTGGATGCTTGCCCCAATTCGAACCCTAACCCCGAATGGTTCACGTCAAACACATGGGATAACATTCATGACCCATCACTTTCCCTGGAAACAGGTCTGATAAGTTAGCGACCGAGGGATGAACCGAGCAAGGGGATGCTATTCAAGAATAAAGCTGCGGTTCAGCACGCGTTAACCATGTTCTCTGTAGGGCTCAATAAGAAATTTAAGTACATGAAGTCAGGCCCCGGGAGACTGGTTGTAACGTGTGTACACGATGCATGTTCGTGGTTAGTTCGAGCTATCTGCAGCAAAAGGCACAAGCTGTGGATGATCACAACATGTAAAGGTCCCCATACTTACTCGTCACTCCAGGTGGATCATGATAGAAGAATGATGGATTCGAAGTTCATTGCCATCACACTTGAGTCATATGTATGGGAAGCCATTTCAAGAACGATAGCAACCCTGCGTAGTCTTCTGTATGCGAAGCACAACCATTGGGCATCTCATTATAAGGTTTGGGATGCAAAACAGAAGGCGGTTTGCGGCCATCTACAGGGATTTTGATGAGTCATACATAGAATTACCTCGGTTTCTGGTGGCGTTAAAAGATGCAGATCCAACCACTGTGACAGAGTTGAAGTGCGACTGTTGTGGTATGCTGGGAACTTGCACATTTAACTATGCCTTTTGGGCTTTTGGTCCGTGTATTGAAGGGTTCAAGCATTGCAGGCCGGTGATAAGCATCGATGCAACACAGAGCATCCCTGACCACAAGTATCCATCCATACTCACGTGAAAACACAGAGCATCCCTTCAAAGTTTATGCATCAATTTTTGGGGTGAGTTGTCCACCATTGCTACACTGATGTTTGCAGTGCTGTATGTGCTGCTCAACAACTTTGCACTGTTAAACCTTGTCTAGTCATATCACCTACACGCACGTCAATACACAGATATGCATCCTTTTGCAATGCACCGTTTTCAAGGATGCAGAGCATCTCTGAAAAGTTTATGATACATTTAACACAGCTCGGCATTGTCTCGTCAAGTCATGTCAGATGAAGCACATGAATGCTGAATAGTCTTCACTTGAATAAATACACAACCTCTTTTGCAGTACACATCACCAGCCCGCTGCTGTAGCACAAGCTATAGCCATATTAAACAGTTGTCTCAGCGAACCACATGCACCAACAGACGCCACTGTATAACCAAGTCATGTTCGTAGTTTTGCATGTGCTCCTCAACACCTCACTGAACAATACACTGTCGAGTCATATCATCTTTATTCACGTGAATACTTACCATTACATATAGTCACATCTACGTGAATACTTGCCCTTGCAAAACTCCTATATAAAGTCTCATTTACATCTACCCTTGCAAAACATCTACACATACCAATCTAAAGTCACATTTTCCAATGTCAATGTACAATTGGATGCTACCTCGTTTTCTAGATAACTATAGGAGGGAGAGAGATTCCGACGAAAGGGAATACTATGCCGAACTACGGCTGGAGTGGGACTTTCGCGTGAACGAGTCCAACACTCTGCACGATGATCTCGTGTAACTCAGAGCGCCTCTTGTCGACCGTATCTCGCTCACATTGTCACGGCAAAACATGCACTAATATGAGTGTGCAGTGACTAAAAAAAAAAAAAAAAGAACAATCTTATAATACTTCGTAGGTCCAGGTATCATATGCTATAACTAGCGGAAGAGTTGGCCGCCGCAACGAACAGGCAACTCACTCCAGCGGAACGTAACAATGTCCTCAACTATGAGGACTACTTGTTAGAATGAATGTCTATGTGGTGTGTGTCTTATGTCTACAAGTTAAGTTAATAATGTTAGTAGCGTTAGTGTTTGATATGCAATGCATGCATAGTCGTGACATCGTGTAAGTTATTTTAAGTTTTTTGTGTTATGTTGTAGGTGCAGTCGCCGCAGCCAACAGGCAACTCACTCCGGTGGAACGTAACAATGTCCTCAACTACGAGGATTACTTGTCTGAGTGAATGCCTATGTGATGTGTGTGTTATGTCTAGGGTTAAGTTAATAATGTTAGTAACATTAGTGTTCAATATGCAATGTATGCATATTGTTGATATTGTGTAAGTTATTTTAAGTTTTCTGTGTTATGTTGTAGGTGCTTATTGAAAAATATCATGTGTGAGAATATTTAACTTTTATGCGTTATGTGGGAATAATCTAGATTATGAATAACGTTCATGCTCCTCACAATCAATAATATGGTTTACATAGTACAAATGCAACAACAGTGACACACATACATATAAAACATAGTTAAGCAAATAGTTCTCCAACAAAGTCTAATTACACTACGACACAATTACTCTTCATTTGACATCTCCACATCTGACTGATAAATGAGATCAGCAAGAAGTGATTGCATGAATTGTGCGTGCTCGTACCACCCTCCCTCCACTAACTTTCGAATCTCGACTTGGGTCCGATATTGATTAAGATGTATCTTCATTCGATTATTTTCTTCTCTTAAACGGTTTAATACTTTACGAAGTTCGTCGATCATATCTCTAGGCATCTGCGATGCAAGTCGCCGAGGCACTGACAACTTATAACCAACCAACTCATCATAAAACATTTGTTATTCACGAAATAACCAAGCCCACTCCTGTCTCATGGTATTGTGAACGTAAGCATTATTTCGCAGATTCGAATTGATTGGATAGCTGAACTTATCTTCCAATACCCAGTAATGACTCATAGCAGTGAACACATCGTGAGGCCTATAGAGTTGTGGGTTGCCAGAACCAGACATTGACACTGAATACAATAACATCAAATGATCAAGTTAACAGTGTATATCAACTGTTAGTAAATAATGTAATGCTGCATAAGATGGTACACGACAAAGACATTCATAAATTTGTGTACTATTACATGCTAAAAATGAAATACTAACACTCACATTTGACCATAAACATTAGACGTTGTTGTTAATGTCTACACATGTGCAATACAAAATGTTGTTGTTAATGTCTGACCAATGATGAGTATGTACATTCAACTTTTACAAATCTAAAGATTAACTGTTCATTAGTTTTAGCAAATCTAAAGATTTTCATTTTTTGTCAATGAAATTTACACCAGCAAAGACCCAATATAACCCAATGTACACACATAACACTTATCACCATTTCTATAGATTATTGTACATTTCTTGTAGCACCAAACAATACCAAACAACTAATATAACCCTAATCTATTCACATAACACTCATTCAAGAAAATACCAAAGCACAAGTAATACAACCTATTAAATGAAAATTCTTCTCTAACAAAAACATATATTATGGTTGATAAACTTTTATAATAGCTACAACTACTTTTACCTACACAATAAAATTCTCTATGTATTTCAAAGAAGAAAATAAGTTTCTCACCTGAGATGATAGAGATATAACACCAACTTCTGACAAAAAATTATGAAAATGAGGAGAAGCTAATCTGAAAATGATGAGGAGAATCTAATGTAATGTTGCATGAGAAGCTGATCTGTGCAGGGGAGAAGTAAATAGCAGAACAACTCGATTATACCAGAGCTTAGTAACGTTGATAACTCAATTTTCCATTCATCGAGTTCAGCTTCACGTGCAAACAGGTGATTTGAAATCTCGTCAGTAACTCGGTTTCCCTATTGCCGAGTTATAAACAGTACCTTGTAATATTTTATTGCCCAAAAGCCACGCTGGATTGCCAGTGTGGCAAGAACCTGCACAGAACTCGGCTTCGCAATAGTTGAGTTATTAAAGTAACTCGATTCTATGGATATCGAGTATCGAAACAGGGGTACGCCCCTATATAGTTTGAAAACAGGGGCATAATGCCAAATATTTTACCCAATAAGGGCAAAAGGCTAGAATCACCGTTCTTATATTGTGCTAGAAATGAGGAAAAACAATATTAACAGTGGCAAATCAATTCTATTCAATTATACCACTGCACACCCTTTGTGCGATGATCACTTCATTAGTATAAGTGTTTGTAGGGTGTGGGGGCAAGAGCTCGGGTTCAAGTCTCCAGGAGGTCTAGAGCTTTACACACATATACACTAAGATTAGATTAGAGTAGAATTTTTATCTTGTATTAAAAAAAAAAAATTCTATTCAATTATCAATTATATATGTAATGGATACTTAAAAAAGAGTGTTGTATATAGTATAACTTGTTTTACATTCTTTTAAAAGTTACAATGACTTATAAGTGGAGTTTGTGACATACTTTTGTCTTAAAACCTCATCATTTCTCTCTTGTGTTTGTTACTTTGTTTATATATATATATATATATATATATAAATGTTAATGAATACCATAAGAGCATTGGTTTAATAACTATTTTAGAAACATTTTATGGGAAAATGATAAAGCAATTATTATTTTTTGACAGTTTTTTACATTTCCCATTATAATGGTGTCAAAACTTTCCTAATATGGTATATTAATAATTGCAATATCTATTAATATAACCCTATATATATTACGAGTAATGCTACAACCACAAATTATTTTACAACATTTTTACAAACTATTGATGTGGCAAATTCTTATTAGTTCTAATATGGGTCCACCACTAACATCACATTTATGTTTATCAATGATTATTTGAAAATTACTAAAGCCACATCAACAGTTTGTAAAAATGTTGTAAAATAGTTTGTGTCTATAATATTACTCATATATTACATGTATTCAACCTCGATGCAAAGTCAACCTTTCCTTGGTACAACTTCAAGGATGCAAAGTCAACCTTTCCTTGGTGTTTGGGGAGGTTGCCTAATGGAACTCAAATCCTTATAATCTTTCAAATTTGAAATTCTTTTATGTAAATTCTCCATTTTGCAACCATAAAACCCCCCATTTTTAGGGTTAAATATAACCAAATGACAAAATTATCATTTTACATAAAATGCAAAATTTCATATATTGTGGAGAGTTATTGGAATTATGAGCAATGTAGGAGAAAATAGGTCCAGGGGCAATGTTGAGATTTCAAGTGTGATACCATCCCTTTACCAATCCATATTTTTGGAAAATTAAATTTTACCACCCTACACTATATTGCAAATTATATTTTGGGATAATTACAGATTACCCACTTGTGGTTTAACCTGAATTTAACTTACCCACCCGTGGTTTCATTTTTGACACTTTACCCACCCGTAGTTCATTCCGTTTATGCTCCACAACTCACCTTTGTTAGAAAAAAGGGGTAAATAAGTCTTTTTACACCCATTTTATGTCTCTCTCCTCCCAAAAAAAAAAAACAAAAAACAAAAACAAAAACGAAAAACAAAAGAAAAACAAGATTAAAATATGGTATTAGTTTCTCACAATTCACAAACATGAAGAACATACACCCAGAAAACTAATACAAATCAAATCAAGCAATACCATCAAAGTACAAACCACAGATCTATCAAAATACAATCCCAAAATACAAACATCAACACACCCACACACATCCAAACCCACGGATCCATCAGTAACCATGCCTTAAATCCCATTTTTCAAACCCCAACAACCAAAAGAAACCCAATCCCTAAATCAAATAAACAGAGAAGAAGAAAAATATAGCACAACATTTGATCCCACGTTTTATACCAGATTGGCTTCAAAATTAAGCCCACAAAAAAGAGTCACAAATTGCTAGCAGCACATTGAAAATTAACATGCAAAGAGAGAAAATCACAGTTTCAACTTCTCTGTTGAAAAAAATAAAAATAAAAAATAAAACTTAGAGAACTTTAATGGAACTTAAGAACAAATGAATTCAAACCCAAGCATATATTTGAAACCCCAATTTCAAATCCAAACATATATTTCAGGGACTTCTTAAACCCAAAAAAATTAAACTCAAATCAACCACTCCACAAATCTCATCCTCTCTCTGTCTTCCCTCTCTCTCTCTTTCATCCATCCATCCAATATATCATTGACATCTCTGTAAATAGAGGAAAAATCCAACCATCAATTCCAATTTACCCTCAATACATATATTATTAGAGTGAGTTAGCATTGGGAGGTAGAGGTACCGATGGGCAAAGAAGACGCCGTAGCGGAGGGAGACATGGGGTTTGCGGGAGTGGTTGATGAGAAGACCCACGGTTGATGGAGTGGTTTCTATCCATCAATCCCAAGACCCATGGTGAGCTGCTACCCACGGCCCTACGAACCCAGGTCCACCCACAGCACCACGACCCCACGCTGATGTCCACCGTAACAACCCAAAATCTCAGATCGACCACCACCAAAACCCAAATCGCAACCTATACGTCACACTCCTCAAAACCCAGACCCAAATCCGTCATGCTCCTCCTCCACAAATCAAAACCCAAACCCATATAGCCACCCTTGGCTCCTCCATTGTCGCAACCGTGACCCAAAGCTACTGCCTATCTAAACCAAAGTATGGGAGATGAGAGAGAGACATAGACTGAGAGAGAGAGAGAGAGAGAGAGAGAGAGAGAGAGAGAGAGAGAGAGAGAGAGAGAGAGAGAGAAATAAAATCAAATAAGAAGTAATGGAAAGAGTAGTAAGTGATTTTTGACTTTAATGATGATTCTTGGACTAATAAATCAAGTGGGTGCCATTGTAGCATCTAAGATCTTATGTGGGTGAGCAAGTGTGAGAGATTGTGGGAGAGGAGTGTTTGATCTGATTTCTTGTTTGATTTTTTGATGAAACTTGTTAGAGTAATAGAAAAATTAGAGGTAGGTTACGGAGCATAAACAGAATGAACCATGGGTGGGTAAAGTGTCAAAAATGAAACCACGGGTGGGTAAGTTAAATTCGGCTAAACCATAGGTGGGTAATCTGTAATTATCCCTTATATTTTTCACCATAAACCTTTCGAATGCACATTTTACACCCTAAACTATAACCTTTGTTACACTTTGTACCCTGACATTAAGTTTGTCGTTAACTTGGATGACATTAAAGTCTCAATTGCCCCTCTTCTCAATCCCTTAAAAACAAAGAGAGATTACACTTTATCACCCAAAACTATATTCTGGATTACACTTTGTACCCTAAATTTTGGATTTCCATCAAAGTTAACGGCAAACTTAACATCGGCTTGCAAAGTGTAACATGAGTCATAGTTTAGAGTGCAAAACGTGTATTCTAAAAATTTATGGTGCAAAGTGTAATATGAGGTATAGTTTTTGGATGGTCAAGTGTAATTTTCCCATGATTTTTTCAAAATAATTTTCAAAACCAAGACTATTTTGTCTTCTTATAAAAAATAAAATATATATATATATATAAACCATTGATATCATATCTCATATACCAATCTTGACATGTCTACTATCCCCAAAATTGGTCAAGTATTCAATTTATATTGCGATGTACAAAATGAGTAAAAGATGATCAAAATTAGGTACCAGTTATGATTAGGCGTTATGAGGTGTCTAACACTCTCCCACACTTAACAAAACCCCCTGAATTTGTATTTTTGGTTCTAGATATAGTTTGACCTCTTGAAGGGTAGATGAACTAAAGTTAAAAAAAAAAAAAAAAAAAGATTTGAATTTTGATAACCAATCACACATTAATAAAAATCCTAATGATTGGTGCCGGGCATTGGTTGGTAGTAATTTAAATTTACTATGAACAGGAGCACTTGACTTGTCTGAAAGGTAATATAAAAAAAGACAGTTGACCCTGAACCCCCTGATGAGTCTAATTCATGATTAAACTCAGCACCAAAATAGCTATTGATGTATTACACAAATGAGATGTGAGAAACGTGTGAAGTTGACATGGCCTTGATTCTTCATCACCCAAGAAAAAAGAAAGAAGGAAAAAGGAAGGTAGACAGGTGGTTTTTTATTTTATTTTATTTTATTTTTTTTATGAATAAAAAATAAGTAGAGAGCGATTTGAGTTAACATTTTTTATTTGAGCATGATCATACTAACACCCTATTCGCTAAGTCCGAGCTTACAGGAGTAGGAGATTCGAATGAGCATACAAAATTGTTCTCTCACTAATAATAGTACTGTGTATTTAATTTTGTTGGACTAGAAATGAGGTATAATAAACAAGTGGGATGATGGTAGATACTAGACATCAACGTTGGCCGTTGGCACGTACAATATCCGATGTGGGAACTCCTGATCATTCACTTCTTAGTGAATATTAATGCGTGATATAGGGACGGGTGGGGTCCTCAATCGCACCGTGTCCCATACACCTATTATTTTTGTTCATGTGTACAATGCCTTAAATTGCACCCTTTCTTCTACTCCATTCACAATCCAACCCCACCACCACAATGTCGTAGCCTCACAGCTCACAAATACACACACAAACAGGCTCACTGTGTCCTACATTATCTTCTCCATAATCTTTCTTATTCATAATAGCCCTTCAATTAACCACTAATATCATGTCTACCCTAGATAGTTCTTGTTAGATTGGAGTTTCATTTTCAGGCCTAATTGAGTCTCAGTCTAACCCACCTCTATTTTCTTTTTCTGTTTGCGTAAAACTCATGCCCACTAATATTCTGTGCATGTAATATGGGGACAGAATATAGGGCTGAAAATGCAGGCCAATATTGTGATATTGTTGCTTGGAGTTGGCTCAAAAAATGGGAAATTTGGAGGTCGAAATAAGGAGAGGACATGTACCTAACTTATTTTGGTGAATACATTATATCGTCGTGTGAGAGAATGAGCAAGGGTAAATTGGGCATGTAACAAAAAATGGACAGGTTATTATATTAATTAGAGGGTGTTAGGGCTTTATCAAAAGGGTTAGCAGGAATAATCAAGGATGGGGTCTAAGCAATTATTGGATGGAACCTCTTCTCTTTTCCTTGCTTTTTGATTAAGCTATAATTATGAGATTATCTTCATGACAATCTGACTTTAATTGTGAAAGCGCCTAAACCGTCCCGTTTAGAATTGGTCATTTTACATCTCCCATTTAGAATTGGTCATATTACATCAAAAAAATATGAACCTAAATATAGATTAAGATATAGTAATTAAAGGGATAAATACTGGCCTACACAACCCAAGAGAGACAAAACTTCAAATATATGTCAGAGTCAAATTAGACATTTGTCATTTACTATTTGAAGCCAAACCTGTGTTTAAACAACCATGAGTACTGCAATTCATGGCTATAATTTCCTAAATCAGAAATATTGCGAAAATTGCCCTTTATAACTACATCACATATCTTGAACCATATGTTAAATCAAGCTCTAATTGCGTTGGAGAGCAGCTCACAATTTTCAGGTTGTGGCCCCACAATTCTCGAGCAGGCATCTATAACTTAGAAAAGATAAACAAAAGTTTGAAAAATAAACAATATTTTTTTTTATATTTTATTTTTAATATTTATAACAAGTGATGTGGGAGTGGGACTAAGAAAATATTCTGATAAAATAATATAATAGGACATTGGAATGATGATTTGTACTTTGTCCTGAAGAATATGATTCCCAAATTTCTCATTTAAGAAAGGGCGGTTCTTCATTTGAATTACTTTGAACTTCGGGTGTTCAAATTTCAAAGGTCTCCAACTCTCAAAAAACAACTACACCAGGGTTGCATTGCAATATATATAATGCAGAAATGCATTCCAACTAGAATCGTTAACTTATTTATTGTAGCGTTAACTTTGTTGTCTAATAATATAATGATATATTAGACTACCAAACCAAAAGACAAGCAATGAGAAAGGTACAAAATACTTTTTTTTTTTTATATAAAAAAGAAAAAGAAAAGAAATAAAATAATTTCTTAAAATATTTATGGTGGAATTGGAGGATGAGATGTGATTCAGAAGGAATTGGAAATGTGTGGTGAATTTGTGATAGAAAAATGAGCTCAGGAGAATTGACATTTTCCAATCATGAAAGAGATATAGACACTTTTTTTTTTGTTGAGTAAAAGGTAAGTAAGGATATATATAATGGTAATAGTAATTAGTAAGTAAGGATATTGATACTTTTTTTTGAGAAGAAGGATATTGATACTTTAAAAGCACTTCTAAGGACATATGTCATTATTAATAAAATCAATCAGATAAATAAGTAGAATTTTGCATCTTTTATTAGACACCAACATTGGGAGCTTAAGAGCCTTCCACAGGTCCCAGCCTTGCCTAAATCAGTGAAACAGTAAAACTTCGTACCTTTTTTCTATCTTTGTTAGGCAAAAAAAGAAAAAAGAAAAAAAGAGAGCTTATTTTTGTAAATCAGTTCAGAGTTTAAATGGACTGGGCATTAGTCTTTTATTTTTCCTACTTTCTTATGACCTTAAAAAAAATTATTTTAATGATTGTACAATTTAATCATAAATTCTTTATACTCTCACAATTCTTTTGATCATTATTTGAACATATTATTTTAGTTTCATACTCGTTTCCTTACATAAAAATTTAGAATTCAAAATTGAAATGAATGATTCAAATGATTATTACAACCACATATATGAATTTTTACTATTTATTGACCAATTTATTTCCCCACTTTATTTTGCAAGTAGAATTTAATACAAAGACGAAACTAGAAAATTTTCTTTGATAGGGCCAATCTCTAGTACTAAAATTCAATCATATAAAACTCAAATAAAAATATATTTGTGTGTGTTTGCGATTTACTTGAAATTGTGAGTAAAAGATTTCATACTTTATGAGAGATGATTAAACTAATATTAATAGAGAAATTCTTGATTTAAATTTTTCTAAGATTTTGTTAATATCATAAATTCTGATTAGATTTTTTTTTTTTTTTTGGTATATAAAGTTGAGTAAGTCATATATTATTATATTATTAAGTGATTGAAAGATTTATAAATTTTATATAAAAATAACATTTAAATGGTATTTCATGAAAGATATTTAGTCTTATTCACTTGTTGTGTGTGTGTGTTTATTTTTTATTTTTTGCTTTATTGAAACTTTTAACCTCTTAACTATTTATATTTTAATTTCAAAAATAAAATTCATCTATTACTCACAATACTAACATATTTATAGAAGGACAAAGTTTGTCAATAAACTTGGTTATAGTCTAAGATTACAACTGCATTTAATATCTTTTTGACTTTTTATTTGATATAAATTATGACAAATCCATCATTATATTACATTTTCTTCTTATATCCTCTATACTTGTAAAATTTTCAGAAGATAAAAAATCAATAACTATGTCATCAATCAAATATTTAAATTTCAAGTTTTTATAGTTTAAAATTGTACATAAAAAATAAGTTTATAGATCAAATAGTAAATAATATTTAATTGACACGAAATCTGGCATATTTGTTAAGAAAACAAAAAACATTAAATTCAATAGTTAGATTTTTAAAATATATAACTGTAAGGACACGATTTGGAGCGACCCAAGAACGATACTAGGTTCGCACGTAAATAGGCCCTCACAATATGATTTGTAGAGCGTGGGTGTAAAGAACTAGGTTAACCTCTCGTTTTTTTAGCTAAAACTGGCACCACGAGATCCTTTTGTTTCTTTTTATCGATCTAGTTCCTCTCTCTCTTTTCGTTCTATTTTTCTTTGTTATCTTCTGATCCCCTCCTTCGTGTTCCTCTTTCAGTTTATATACCACCCTTTGTACTCCATCCTCACCGCACACGTGTAGGTTGGGTTCGGAGGATTTCTTTCTGTCCCATCTAGCGCCTCCTGTAACTTCCTGTGGGCAGCTGTAAGGCTGCCTCCCTACTGTTCAGGTATCACCTCCACATTAATGCGGCCAGAGAGTTGGTTGAGAGGTAGTTAATGCGGAGGCAGCTGTAGTTACAGATATTTGTTTTCCTTTTCTCTTAGACCCGTAGTCTGTTATCCTTATCTTTAGTGGTGACGTAATTTTGGGGTCTGGTTGTAACAAGGGTGCGTCCTGTTCGTCCTCGGACACGTACTGCCGAGGAATGTAGCGTCCTCGGACGAACATAGAACTCTACCTTCGTGATATTGACCATCCCCCCCCTTCGGCAATTACCTTGTGACCTGACATGGTCTCCTCGGAAGGATGCACATCCTCGGATGGGCCACAAGCTCAACAATCCTGACCTTAATGGGCCCGCTGATTGACAGGCCCCCACAATAACCATGTTAATTTTTTAGTGTGTTGTACACTTAAGTTACAACTAAGTTTATATAGTTAAACTTTGTTTTTTATAGAATACAACATATGTAATGTAACAACCATTTTTAGACCGTAAGGAAGGCCTCAAAAAAATTTCCTTGGTCAAAGTTTAGCATTGTTACAGGGAAGCCAATAATTATGAGATGTACTAGCTAGACGTGGAGCTCTTCTTTCCCAGGATTTTGTGATTTATCACGAGCTCACGACCCTCCTTCTTAGGTCTCTCTGCGGCTAAGTTTAAATTCTGGAGATGATTTTTTTTTTTTTTTTTTGAGAAAGATTCTGGAGATGTTTTGTATGATTGTTTTGTAAACTCCTTTGATTTTGTTTAGTTAATGAAAAGCCTCTTTTTACCCCAAAAAAATCAAACCATTCGACCCCACAAATAACAATCAATGCACCAATTATGAGTCATTTAAAAAAATTAATATAGTTCAAGACTTTTTTTCCCCGACAAAACTTGATCTTCTTATTCAATTAACATCTCATACGACCTCCTATCAAAAAAGAAAAAAAAAAAAGAAAAAAGAAAAAGAAAACATCTCATACGACTTTGCACCTATGAAAAACTATCATTTTATTTTGGATTTAAAAAATATTTTCTTAAGCCAAATATCATAAATATAATCGTGTAAGAATTACTAGAAAATTATTTTACTATTAAATTCTACAAAAAAAATTTTCAATTGACTTTATAAAATTTGTTTGATACATTTTTAATCTTTTTATGAGACACTACTAACCTTAAAAGACTATTGTTTTAAATAAGGGGGGACTCAGTTTGATAAGTAACATATATAAATTACTTGAAACTATTATTTGGAGGATCTCTCCTTTAGTCCATTATAGTTCTATTTCATTTATCAAAATGAGTCTTGAAGAATTAAAATTTTTGTAAACAACTGATATCTTTTATTATTTTCAACACAGGGGCGGCGCCACCTTAAGGTCAGGGTGGTCCTGGGTGGTCCCAGGACCACCCTGACCTAAAAAAAAATTTATATATAATAATTTAAAATTTTTTATTTGTGTACCCCCAAAAAAAATTTGGGAACACTCTCAGTTTTTTTTATGCCAATAAAATTAAATTTTGCTCTATAATTTGTTCTATATTCAGTGGATGAATGATTACTTGGTTGTATATATTGAAAGAAGTGTAGCTTGTAACATTGATAAATGATAATAAAACTATCATGCAATGATTTCAAAATATGAAAATTCGTAGAAAACAATTATAAACTTTATGTATTTGCGTGTTTTTTTATTGTTGTTGTTGTCAATATATGAATTTCTTTTTTTATTGGATTATATAATTTATACTTCTTAAAGAACACCTGAGAAAAATTCCTGGAGCCGCCACTGTTTCAACAGAAATATCGAAAATTTAAATCTCCCTCTTCTTTTATTGTTGTAACTAAATATATGAAACAAAATCTTGAATCAATTTGGTTTCATCATAAAAGAGAATATATAATCTTATGATTTTACAAATTATAAGCTACAAATATATTTTTATTCAATTTTTGATTTTAAAAAAAATTCTAGAACAAATTAAAAAAAAAAAAAATCAAGGGGGGCAGTTATTAATCACCATCATATTTTTTTCAGTAAGAAAAAAAAAAGAAAACCATCATATTTTATGCGTCCCTCGGAAAATCCCTCTCTTTTTACCGTATAGCGATTTCTGTATATAATTTGAAAATAATTGCGCTATGGTTAGGCCGTGAAGTAACGGCGTGAACACCGACGAGGTACTGTGCACACATATAAAACCCAGAAACAGAAACATTATTAAAGTATAACACACACAAAAGACACAGAGAAAGAGAGACACAAAAAAACAAACACTCTCTCACACAGCTCGATAAGGCAACAACAACAACAAGAGACTCAAACAAACCTCATCTCTTCACAGATCCGACCGATACCGAAGCCGAAATCGTGAGTTGTTTTTACTACATTCTGCTTCTTCTTCTTCTTCTTCTTCTTCTTCTTCTACCTCTGCCTCTCGATCTGCTTTACCGATCTGATATCATCTTTGCATGCACTACTACTACTACTAATAATGTAGCTCTAAACTCAATTTACTATAAATTCAAACCTCAATGCCTGTTCGATCCGTAATGATCTCGTTTTGGAAAAAAAAAAGTTTATTTATTGCTTTGTTTGGTTGCTGAGAAAAAAGATTGTGAATTAAAAAAAAAAAAAATTTGAATTGTTTAGGGGCTAAGAGAGCAAGCTTTTTAGCTTTAGTTGTATTGAGATTTTTCTTAATGTATGTGGGTTTGAATTATTTTTAAATTATTAACATAATATAAGATTTGTGATTCGATTTTCTATTATTGGGAAACTAATGCAAGTTTCTAAATTCTGATTAAGTTTATTAATCAATCTTGGATTTGAAAAAAAGAAAATGCATCTATTTGGTTTAGTTGTGTATTTTGTAGAGATTCAGATTCGGGTACAAATTTGAGCTATGGCTTTTATTAGTTTCTAGATTGATTTATTTAAAGTTGCACTTAGTGGATGGGTGATTGCTATCTCTTAATTAGTCAGTTATAGAATTGGTGAAAGATTGGATTCAGTAATACGGCAATTTCTTTGTTGCTATGACTATATTTTAAGCTATTAGTGCTTCTCGTAGTCATTGACCTTTTCAAAATTCAAAAATTTTGACTTTTTCTTGATGGTGTTCCTGGATAATTGGACATTGATACTCCGTTGAATCTATATTAGACTCATTATCATAATTTTGGATCATGATGGCACCCCCGGATAATTGGATATTGATGCTCTGCCGAGTCTTATATTAGGCTCATTATAGAAATTTTGGTTTGAGCATACTCACCTCCATGATTTGCCTTAGCTTTGGGGGGTTTTTTTTCTTTCCCCAACATTTAACACACCCGGGCTTTTCCAATGTTTTGATGGGAAATGACTCTGTTGGTGGCTTCTTTTTGTTAAATAGTCAACATATTTTTTTTTGTGTTTTGTAAAGCCATGATGGTTCTTAATATTTTCACCCCTACAATAATCTGTTTTTTTCTCAATGCTATTGTCTTTTGTCAATGTGAATAGCCCAATCTTATCTTCCTTATCACAGATGCACACGCAATTGCCCATGCAGGCAACATTAGCAAGAAACAATTAAACAGTAGTTTAAGATTTTCCTACTGTTTTGGGATTTCGGTGCCTGTTGTCTGTAGTTTGGTGTCCCAGTCTATGTGTTATTGGTTACTTATGCATAGAGTTTCCTCGTGTCCTTTCTTTGTACATTCTTTCCAATCTTGCAATCTGATTTCAGATTTTTTTCTTTTAAAGACAGTGGCCTACAGTCTCTTTTTTTATAAGTCAATAGTTTGGGTAGGGGGGATTTGAACCTGGACATCTTCGTTGGAAACACCACAATATGGCAATTGGGCCACAAGACTCTCTCTGTCTACACGGTCCTTTGACCTCGCTAATTCGTTGCCTTGGGTGAATATACGTTTATATGAATATCATATTTTCCTTTTATCTCTGTACACATTAGCTTATAAAATTCATTGTGTGCCTGTTGTCTGTTATTTGTGCTGAATCTTGCTTAAGAATGTTCTAAACTCCACTTTCCATTATGAGGCTTTAATTCTTAAGTTTTGCTTTAATTCTTAAGTTTCTTTTTTACTTCTCTTTCCTCTCGGCTAGCAACGAGGGTGGTATTAGCAAGAGTTAGCTTCCTTCATGGTAACGGCTTTAGTAGAGCCCATAGGAAGTGAGCTGTCAAGAATACCTCCTTGGATCGTGTAGAGTATGAGTGTAACTTACCCATAAAAAGAAAAAGAAAAATCTTAGTTAGTGCATAAGCATCAACCGGAGACATAATGCTTTGCAGATTGCATTCTTTACCTTTGGTTTTGGTTTGGGGGGAAGGATTTGAAGAACAATATCTTGTATATTATTTTATATACAATTATATGATTTCTGAAGGTTTTTGAAGATTTTACTCAAACAAAAACACTAGTCATGTTATGGATTTGAGTTGACATGTTACACCTAGTCCATGTTAATAAAGCTCAAATACATCCACAAATTTCATCAACGGAAAAAAATGGTCATTTCCTGCTCTATTCAAGTCATTTAAACTAAAAATGGAAATCCAAAACCTTCTTAAATTTCTTGGTGTATTACTTGATGTGCACCTTGTATGTTCTTGTAGTCCGTAATCTTATAAATTATATCACAACTTTTGAGTATAGCTTCTACTTCCCTTAATTACAGTCTCTATAACATAAGTTTTTTCTTGGTCAGTAGGATTAATTTTTTTGATAGCATATAAAAGAAATGATATAAAATGTTATGATTTAAATAGGCTTGAGATAGTAACTTGGAAATCAAAACAAAATTGAATTAGGAAAAGTAATGATTGGGAGTTTTGGTGTGCAGAGATATTTGTGTCACTGAATAGCATGACCAAATGAATGAGAATATAATACTTATGTTTCTTTATTGCAGTGCAATGGGGGTTGAAGTTTCAGATGTTTGTACAGACAAGGAGCCAGATTGTATCACATTTTATTCAAATGGTATTTCCAATGATTCAAATCGTGAAACTGCTCCCAATCATCATAATGGTTCAGACACATATGAGCATATTAATGAGGCTCCTGAAATCCAAAGTTCAGAAGAGAGCACTGAAGCAAAGGAATATGAAGTGAAGGAATGTACCACTGAAAATACAGTTGAGGTATCTGAACTCCATCAAAATGAGAAATATGATGAAGAGGAGAATGCGGTAAACTCACACTTAAAGGCTTGCCTGCCTAAGGAAAAGGAAAAATCAGAAACCCAAAATAAAAAGGACAATAATAAGTCACGAGTTTCTATCAAGCAAGCATCTAGACCTGTTGCTGCAAATGTTCGAACAAAACACACTGTTCCACAGCCATTTGCCCTAGCAACTGAAAAGCGTGCCTCCATTGGAACTCGTCCTACTGGCATTCAACCTGATGCAAGCACTGGTGTGAATAAATTGTCTAGTGCAAACAATGTGCGACATCCAAATACCGCAAAGCCCAGTCAGGTAACTGCTGACTGATTCTGGTTTTCTCGTAAAATTCTTGATTCTCCTTTTTGACCAAGGATTTGAAAAAAGGAATCTCATAGGATCACAAGCCTCAAATTATAAATAAATTGTAGTTCTCTGGTTGGTAAAACATAGATTTTATACAATAGGCTTAGAATTTTTTTTTATATGATCTTGAAACTTCTGTATGTTTATGCAGCAAATATCTCATATGGTATCAAGGAAGCCACTGCAGCCTGATAACAAGAAACATCCTGATGAAGAAGATTCTTGTTCTGTTGCTTCCTCGTATGCTCTTACACCCTGCAGTCTGAGTTACTCGTTTTACTTTGATTTTTTTCTTAGTTGTCTACTGTCTCCCTCACTCTCAGTTTTTGAATTTGATTTCTCCCTTGCCTATGCACAGCACTGCAGCTTCTACGCAGGCAATTAAGTCCAAGGCAACTGCTTCATCAGCTCCAACATTTAGATGCACTGAACGTGCAGAAAAACGGAAGGAGGTAGTTCATGAAAAATATCCATGTGAAGTTCCTTCTATGTTTGAATTTTTAAGTATTGTGTCGATGACATAACCTAAATGCAAAACTGCATGCCCCTATCATGTTGCCACATTTCAGTTTTATACAAAATTAGAGGAGAAACACCAAGCATTGGAGGCTCAGAAATCTCAAAGTGAAGCAAGAACAAAGGTAGGATACTTTCTCAAGTATCTGTCTACCAGAATATAGTACTCTCTCCCCCTCTCTCATGATGGTGAATTGATAGTGTTTCTTCTTCCATTGCTTCTCTCAACTCGTTTTTGGCTATAATGTTGTATGGCTATGACATTAAAGTCTAAAATTATTTACTTTGCTTTTGTCCTCTTCATCAATTTTGAAATTTTAAGGAAGAGAAAGAGGCAGCTATTAAACAACTGAGGAAGAGTTTAATGTTTAAGGCAAATCCAATGCCAAGCTTCTACCATGAGGGACCTCCACCAAAGGTTGAACTCAAAAAGGTACTTCATAGACCTTTCTCATTCTTATGCTGTCCTAAAGAACTAAAGAAGTACGGCTCTTGTCCAGAATGTAGATTGGCCTCTTGAATTTCATAAGAATCTCTAGATTCTCTACGTGTTTAACTTTCATTGCTCCTTTATTTTTGTTCTTGGTTTGTCCTTGGCTCTTCTCTCTTCTGTTCTTTAAGTGGTGTCACCTTGGTTCAGTTCTAATGAAATTCACTTGTCACAACATGAAAATATAGGATTTTAAGCTAGTATTTGAACCTCTAAACTCTCAGTGGATAAAAATGACAGAAAATGAAACCCTAAGGGGTAACACAATTGGCTAGGGACCATGGCTCATAAAGTGGAGGTTACTAGTTTGAATCTTCCATTCCCCCTTCCCTTGGGGCCTTACTTTAAAAAAAAAAAAAAAGAGGAAGACAGAAAATGAGTATTTTATGGCAGCTTAAAATTTGATTTTGTTGCTTTGCATGAATGATAGCTGCCACCAACTCGTGCAAAATCACCAAAGCTGGGCCGAAGGAAGAGCTTTGGTGATGCGGTCAATTCATCCCAGGGAGACAAGGTTAAAACAGCAGGTGCTCTGGGAAGTCGTCGAAGTCTTGGTATTTACAAAGAAGAGACCACCACCAACGGTTCCACCATTATTAAGGATCAGAGCAACATCCACAATGGTAATGCCATTTACAAATTCAAAGATGAATCCAACAAAGTGGAAGAGATAAACGAATCAATTGTGACCAAGATAAATGGTCAGGGAAATGTGGACATTGCTGTCCAGTCTTGAGTTTGTGGTGAGTTTATAATTTATAAGAGGAAATGGACTTCATTTTCTCTAGTTTTCTTGTGACGGCTCTCAAAAATGTGTAATTTATTTCCTTCAACTTGCAAGGACTTGTTGCGGTGCTTTATTTAATGTATGATGTGTAAATTCTGTAAGTTATGTCCATTTATATATATAAAGAGTTATTCCTCATTTTGGCTGTAAAAATTATTGAATTTTCATTTGCCTGAGTGGAAATGAAAGTGTTATTGTACAAATGGCTATCCACCAAAAACAACAGCCAAGGGCATTACGCACATAGGCCCCCAGAGTGGTGTAATTATTTTTTCCTGGACAGAAGGGATGGTCTGACAAGGATTCAAAATTTTTTCTTTTGGTGGTTTGGGATATTGTACAAAATAGTACTTGTAACATAATGATGAATTTTTTTGTTTTCAATGAAGATTGTGTAAGCAATTTGCTTGGTAGTGTGCAAGAAGTGATGTTAGCTTAATGTTCCATGATTGAAAGAGGGATTTAAAGTTAAGGTTAAGGGACCCTTTAAAAAGTTGTGCTTTGCTGGGTTGGAAATCCTTATTTTGCGTAATTATGGTAAGCCTCATTATGAAAAGGTCTTAAAGCAAAAGAAAAAAAAAAAAAAAAAGATGCCATGGAGCGTAAAGCGCCTAGTGTTTAAGACTTAAAGCTTCTAAGTTACTATCAGTCAATCACGCAGCAAAAGATTACTTTCTGAGCCGACCATGTCCCATTTGTGGAAGCAAAATTGTTGGTCAAAAAGGATGCTGGTTCCAAAATACGCTCTACTTTAAGCTCTTGATTCCCACCTATAGGGTGTGTTTGATTCTAATGTTTTCAATACATTTTGGAACTCCAATTTGCTAAATCTAATCAATTATTTGGATTTTTTTTTTTTTTTTTTTTTTTTTTTTTATAAATATTAGGCTGAAACCGAGTTGTGCTGTTGTGCATGATGCTAAATTGTTTAAAAATGACAGTTTGATGATTGGAGAATGGCAGAGATTTTGCCGTTTAGCCTACTTTCTCCTCCTCTTTAGCTGACTCTGCACCCATAATTCGACTTGGCACTGCATGGGTGACTTATTAAACTCCCTGGACCAAACTTTGGTAAAGGGAAAGGCTCTAGTTTTAGCAAAAAAAAAAAAAAGGGAAAGGCTCTAGATGAAGTGCAGGCATGGCCTATAGTTAACTACCCCACCCTCAAAAGGCTGTAGCAAGCGTCCATCACAAGTTTACTGCCTGTCCTAACTCCCTGTATGCTCACCTACCATCAACATCGCCAGTACTGGCTACGAAGCCAGCAGATTGCCAGCTTTTAGGGAGTCAATGTAAAATGGATTAATAATTGGAATTCAATTTTTCCGTAGCCCTTGTTTGGGAGGAGAAAATGGAAAATAAATGAATAATTTTAGAATACTCTTCCATTTTCATGTTCGAGAGTTTTAATGGAGGAAATGAAAAGTTCATTCTCTCGTTTGAAAGTTTAAGTGGAGGGAATGGAATAAACAGAAGAGAATACTCATTTCTCTCTATTCCTTTGAAACCTCAAATTTTTATTCCCTCCAAAAGTGGGAGGAATTGGAAGGAATAAAATAAAATTTAATGAATTTATTTTACTAAAACTATCAAAATACCCCTATATATTCAACCATTTATTTTAAAATAGAAGCTTAATAGTAATATTGTCATAAAATGATTCCATTCATTTCTCTCTATATGTTACACCTAAATAAGGTTACTTACATTTCATTCCTTTATTTTAAAACATCCAAACAAGGTTACTTAATTCCATTCCATTAATTTCTTTTCCATTCATTTCCCTTACTTAAATATATTTCATTCCATTCTATTTCTTTATGATTATTCATTTCCATTCCATTCCCTTATGAACTCCTAAACGAAGCCTAAAGTTAAGATGTAATTTAAGTGAAGTATGTTGTTAGTTTTTTAGGCCTTAGAAGCACTGGTTAACCAATTTTAAGGCCAAGTAATTAACTAATCCAATTATGAACAACCTTTGGTTAGAGTAAAACAACCAATATTGTGCACCAAAATAAATAGCAGTAGAGAAATAGCACATAATATGGTGACCCAAAGAAAACCAATAGAACAATTGTTCCAAAGTAAAAATCACTGGGAGAACTTGACCTTACTAACCTTAAGGCAAAAGAAATCTACTAATTGAATTGAAATTTTACAATTGTAGAATAACCATATAATAAATTGCTACAACCTAGTAGTATTTACTGACGTTACCCAAAATAGCTTCGAATCCATTAACTCTTTAGTTATGGAGTTTGTTGCACGTAAACTTCCATTCACTACTTCAATTACCCACTTAAAGATTATGGCCCAACACTTGATCTTCTAGAATTTGCAGCAACTTCAATACCACCAGATCTGAATATGCTTCAATCTTGATCACTGGTAGAGGCTTTTGAGAGCAAGAGGCACAAAACCTTCAGATTTACAATCAATAGCTCTCCAAAAGCCTTTTTCACGTTCTCTAGGGCTTTCTTAATATCTTAGGCTTAGAAAACATGTAGGGTTGTAAACGAGCTAAGATTTGTCGAGTAGTGCATGTTCAAGCTTGGCTCGTCAGGAAAAATCAAAAGCTCGAGCTTGGCTTGAGCTTGTGACAAGCCTAAAAATAGTGTTTGAGCTTGAGCTTGTGGGAAAGCCAAAAGTTTGAGCTTGGCTTGGCTTGGCTTGATCAATTTGTCAAGCCAAAATCAAGCTTAATATCAAGCTTAAACTCAAGCTCAGGTCAAGTTTTTGAGCTTGAGATCTAAAAGAATTTCATTATTAAATGCTTAAATCTCTAAAATTAAGAAAAAAGAAAAAGAAAATAGTATATTCATTTTATCATGCATCTAGTCCTACTTATGATTAGCCATTATTCAAATTAATAATTTACATAGTTAAATTCATTCATTCATCATTTCTTGTCTACAGCTTCAACAATTGTTCAAAATACAATTTTTACATTCACGTTAAATGGTAAAGGACTAGAAAAATACATGTTTGTAACTATTATGAATGAGAAAATACTAACATATTTTATAACTTTATTTTAGATGATTGATAGGGAAGGATCATATGTGGCCTATTTAATTAATTATTTATTTTTAAATGTAACTATAGTCTAAAGTGGTTCTTGATCAGTTTAAAGGGAAGGAAAAAATTAAGGTAATATAGGTAGTGGTCTCATGTTGGTTATGTCATTATTAAGATACGTGTAATGAGTATATTTAGCTAACACATATAAATTTATAAATGAGTCTATGCTTGAATTGTTGTGTATCAAGCCTAATAACTCACAAGCTTGTTTGTGAACAAATTTTTTTGTTTGGGCTTGGCTTGTTTATTAAACGAGCCTAAAACTAAGGCTCAAACTTGGCTTATTTATAAACAAACAAATATGAACAAGTTTTTTATCGAGCCGAGTCCGAGTTGTTCATGATCGGCTTGGTTCATTTACAGCTCTGCATGAAACCCTAGTGACTTGATGGGTTGAATGGGCTTAATTTGCGTTTATGAATTGTGCAATTTGATCAATCCAAAATACGCTCGATCAATCGGAATATGTTTGATCTATTGAACAACTATCAAAAAGCTGTCAAACTCACAAAAACTTGAATTCGAAATGCAAAACTAGCCTGTTGTCTTATTTTCAACAAACTTACTTCTAAACAACATACAAGACATATTTTGCTCATGATTTGCCAACCTTAAAACTAAACTCAACGCAGGTGAATTGTAATGCTAGTTATGGGTGGATGATGGTTCTTTTGATCAGGAAGGCTCCAACAATGGAGGAATTCCACTCCAGAGAGATCTTGCATGTTATCAGAAAATACCATAGTCAAAATGGCTGCCCTAGCCAGATTGGGAGGTGTGGCCATATGGGTTTTGGGAATTCCAACTTGGGGGGGATAAACCATTTCTCATTTAATGCAAGGCGATAGTGGAGGGCGCATGTACGTAGTATGATAGTAATTACAATTGAACATTTAATTTGCCTTTTGAGGACAACTTTGAGTAACGGGCCTTATGTTGGAGAGTACATGGTAGCTTGTAATGCAAGATAGGCCATGTAGTACCATTCTAATAATGCAAGTCGGTCTCACTTGTACCACTGATCTGTCTATTAACATCCCCACCCTTCTGAAAACTAGTCACTAAGAGATGTTCTACTCAGTGCCTCAGTTGGTTGATTTGATCTCAATTCATTTTCTCCTACTGTTTATGACCCTCTAATATAGGTTATTTGTTGGGATGGATTATTATTATCTCAAAGTTTTATACCAATATCCTCATTAATTTTCGATTTCTTTTTTCTAAAAAAAATTAGCAAGTTATTTACCATAGAAAGATGAATATTACCAGTGGCATCACTTCATGAACTTTTCTACTTTTATTTCCAATGGCCACTTCCATTTCTTCTTTTTCTATGTTGGCTCTGCTTAAGCTTTATAGGCCAACCTCTATTTCTTTTCATTTAAGCCTGGAATCGTACTATTTGGGGCATGCCCTTCATGAATGTCGGTTCTACCACCTCTCATATTCCCCCTTTTCTTCAAGTGGGAAGCAAAAGAGACCTCCTTTAAGCACCCATGTCAAGATCATCATACACAAATCTCCTCCTTTAAGCTCCATTCTGTTTCAACAATAACTTCAAATCTCTAAGCAATTATGATCAATGTTGTGATAAGATTGGCCCATCGGATGGAGATAAGCTATGCCACATGTTTTAATTGGAGGAATTGTAAGGCAATGCTTTTGAAAGAGGGTATGGGGGGTTAGAATAGAGCTTTTGGTAGTCTTTTTTTAGATTCTAAAAGCTCTTTGCTTTGACCTCGATTTTGCACTAATCCTTCAGGGATGTGACCAAATTTATTATCAATGCTAAGTGGTTTTAACTTCTCTCACCAAACTATAATTCTATTTTCTTTTTCAATTAATCATTTTGACATCTTATTATCTATTGCCCTAATTTAAAGGTTTGTTTGGCCCTGTTTATAAAAATCAACATTGACTTTAGAGAATTTCTTTGATTTGTCCACGCATGCAAGATGACAATTTTGGTGTAACAAATAGAAGACCAACCCGGTGACTAAAGGAGAGCCGTGTTAAAAAATTAGGTAGAGTGTGTACGTGTATGTATTATTCACTCTAAAATTGCATATAAATTCCTCTCACATCAAAATAGATCTTATATTTGCAAGGTTTATACCTATGTGAGAGAGATGTTGACATGCTACTGTTATACAAAAGAATAACACCATTATTATCCTTTAGGAATACCCAAGTGGTGAGTATAAATCTTAAGATTCCAAATTTCATCTATCATACTATTAGTTCATGGAATTTTCGAGCTACTGGTGAATAGAAATTGGAATAGTTCAACCAAAAGATTGGTACACGATTTCCTTATATATAATAATAACCCATCTAGGTGGTACTCAACCAAACACAGCCTTAATCTAATTTACACTTGATAGTGTGAAAAGTTAGATAGGGGGAGCTGTAGAATGTGGGACTCCCTGTCACCTGACTCGCAAAAGACACCCTACTCCTTCCCACGTATATAAGGGCCCAGAAAAAACTATGCATGGCCAAATCAAAATAAAACAGTCTTCTCTCTCTCTCTCTCTCTCTCTCTTCATGAAAATTGTTGAGGGGAATGCTGTCTGGTTCGAGACCATTTCTTCTGAAGCTCACAGAGAGCATCCTTCAAATGATCTCGGACCAGGCTTCATTCCCCCCAACTCATAAATTACTCTGAGGCATTCACCACTTAGCTCTAAACCCTTCACGCATCAATATTCATTTATATTCGCAAGGCCTAACATCAAAGGATCCAATATCATTTCCTGTTTTAACATGTAAGTTTTAGCTTCTTCTTTTTATTTTTTTCAATATACTTTTGTTTCAACTGTATTTATACATACTATGCATCTCTTCCTTTTTCTTTTTCTTTTTTCTAAGGAGGGAGGCAAGCTGCAATTGGAGTTCACCATCCGAACAGGGTAAATATCATGGCCTAGCTAGGAAGCATCACTTTCAATGATTCCTGGAATTTTCAACGTGATTTTATATTAAAAAAAAATTTTAAATCATTTTTTTCCTTCGAAACATGCAACTAGAAGTGCACCAAAACTCTAGTCTCAAAAGGGATGTAGTCTACCAAGACCATTGCTTTTAAATAAAATTGAATTGTATTATTGAAGCTATTTTTTCTTAGTTTTGTTTTATTCCTGATCAAAAGAGAGACTTTATCATGCAAGTTGCTAGAAACTAGGGGTCATTTAAGTCTCACAAGAGAATGCACAGACTATATTTGTTAATGAGAAGCAAACTAGGAAAATTAATTTGGAAAGAGAGAAGAGAAAGAAATTTCTTGAAGTCATTTCTTTCAGCTTCACTATTTCAACTCTTTGAAAAGGTCAGGAAGATCGCTTAACAAACCATTGTGAAATCATACTTTCTAGGAGATTCAAATTAATAGTCTGCACACCATATATTTGATTTTACCAAATTCGTTGAAAAAACTGTGCTAGTGTGAAAAAATGACAGAAAAGTAAAAAAAAACAAATGAATGAAAACAAAGTTGTGTTTTATCTTTTTGTGGTTGAATTTTAGCCAAATTGGCTTTGCTTGCAGGGAGTTGCAAAGAATATAAGCTTGGGAGCTTTCACTTTATGTGTTGCATGAGGGGAGGGGAGATATTCTTTGGGTGTATCCATCAAAATTGAGCTTTGAATTAACTCCTTTTTCTCCTTAAGACTGCCATCATAACCATCTCCTTAGTCTAAGCCCGTTTCTCACTTTTTAACATCATGTGGGTCAGGGTTGTGCATGAAAATCCTATACTACCATGTGGGTCTGTTCTTGCTGGATCTTACTCTTAGGCCATGCCCCACTATTTTCTACTGTGTGGCTCATACATGCATGTGAAAGTATTTAACACCTTATCAAAAAGGTTCATATACAAGTCATAAAGACGATACCTATATGTCACTTGAATGTGCGAAATTTAAGAAGAAACAAAAATTACAGACAAAAAGTTCTGATGTGTATAACTAGTAATCTTTTGTGAATTTGACTCTACAAGTTCGTAAGAAATTAAAATTGATTATGTACTTCCATTCCATCTTTGTCTCTAGGATTTGGAGAAACCGAGAAGCCACTTTAACATAGGGTTACTAAAAGTTGGGCATCCAATAGGTTTTCTAAACTTTCTTTTTAATAAACAGTAATACTTATTAGAACACACAAAAATAGTAATATTAGTGTTTTAAACCAGGTTTATAATATATTATTTAATCAGAGTACAACTACAAAGGGGTCTAAGTTTTCTAAACTTCATTGTTAATATTCTAGATTTCTAGTGTTTTCATATCTTGGTGGAAGATAAAAATATATAGTTCCACTACTCTCTTCGTATGCCTTATGCGCATGTTCAGAAACGCTTCATATTTTTATTTTATTTTTTAATAAAAATATAATATTTCAAAGTTAATAATTTTAAAATTTTCAATTTATCTTTATAATCTTAATTTGTCTCAATTTTAATTAGATAATAGAATTGTTTTTGAAAGTGTAGAAAAGTGGACATTAAAAAATTATATTCTAAATTTATAATTACTATAACGAGAGTGACCCATTTATATATATATATGAATATGATATGATATGATGAGTTTATGCATTTTGTTGCAATTCAAATGAAATTTTGGCACATGGAAATTGGTCAATAGGCAACGTACATTTCCTTTGTTTTGATTTGTCATTGGAAACATTTATTACACATGTTTGTTGCCACATGACCAAGAATTACAACTTGGAAGAAATGTCAAAAAACGACGATTAAATACTAAACTAGTTAGCGTGTTCGCATCACCACAGCTGGTTCCAACAAGGTGCCACAATGTAATTTTTCAAATCCATCATATATAGTTAATAATGATAATAATATCAGTCACTTTGGACATTTAAGTATTGCTCTAATTAATAATTAACCATAATCAAATAAGGACTTTAGGCCAAAAAATTAGTATTGAACCGTCAAAGAGACTTGCATTTCGTGGGTATTACATCAAAGGAAATTATAAGTACGTAGCAACAACACTAGGTTATTTATTGTTGTCTGTGGAAATGGATGAATTGAAATACAGTATATGGAAAGGAAATCATAGCATGAAATGAATGGGTGAATAATTGAAATAGCGTACATGAAACGAAAATCATAGCGGACAAATCTTGCTTTAGCCTTTTCATTGATTTTCTAAACCATAATGTATCCGTACAATCAATAAGAAATGGCATTAATTATTTTGGATTCTTAGATACCAACCATGACTTGCAAAATTGGCTTGAGATCCCCAAAGAGAGGAGTCAAAAGAGAAGAGGGACATCTTGAGTATTCATGGCAAAAAGTAATTCCTATGCTCGATAAAGCTATATATGTGGAATTCTTCTCAGTATAGTAGATGCGTTCCCAAACACTACTTTTAGTCACTTTTTTTGGTGACTTGACCATTAATTTCTAAACTCTATAAAGCATTCAACAGCAAATTGGAAATCCTTGGAAAAGTCCATTTTAAAAGAGTGAAAGAGAAATTTTAATGGCCATCACAATCACAATTTTTTGCAAGCACAAAGTACATTGTTTTAGCAACACAGATACTTCCCCCTTTCCCTTTTGATACATCAATTCTATATACTCACTACACTAGTTATTATCTTACACTAGCTGTAATTCACCGACCTAGCTATTTAGCATATGGAAAGCTTGTCACAGCAAGTCTCTCTTCGAAGTTATAAAAGTCCACTAACATTTTAGAGTAAATCAATAGCGTACGTCAAGGGATTTCTTGATGGATATAGGGGGTAGTTCATAATCATTGCGCTTGATATATAATGCATCAATATATTCTACTTATATATTCAGCCAATTTTTTTTTATATATTCTACTTGTATGCTGCAGTGAGCATGCACCATTTTAATGTGTCAGCTGTTTTTTTTAAACATCTTAAAGAAGAAAAAAGGGAATTTGAATATTACACGTTTTTATTGAAATTAATTATTAAAAATATGTCAATTGAAGAAACACTGAGAAATGTCGATTAATCATTAGTTCATTTGTTGAACATGAAAGACAACATGCAAATAATGATCCACATGAGGGAAAAATGCCAAGAGACTCCCTAATTATTAGGGTAGTGGTCATTACACCACCTAAACTCATATTTTAACCAATTTACTCCCTAAACTTTACATATGTACCAAATAAATGCACCTGTTAATTAGATTGTCGTTTAAGTCACTAACAGAATAATCATGTAAGAACCACGTGTGCCTTCATTTAACAAAGCCAAATTGATTGAGAGAGACAGGGAGAGAAAATTCCACCACAGTCTATGTCTTTCCCTTCTGTTATTTTCTGTTGGGTGCGCAAATGTTGCAATTTAGCAGCTCATGTGACCGCTAGATACGTTATTCAATCTAGGCTGTTTTTCTTTTTCAACAATGGCAATCTTCCAAATGTCATCAAGTCAGTCTGTAAGGAAGATTGCCCTCTTGTATTCCCTTTTTTTCTTAATATCATTGCAGATTATCAAAAAAAAAAAGTGTTGAACATGGAAGACAACATGCAAATAATGATCCGCATGATTGTAAGATCGATTCAAACATATCTTCGACCTCAAGTATCGAACACCTGTTTAGATTGGATACAAATCATAATGAAATTGGGCTTTATCTAAATTGGGCACACGGTTGGTAATGCATATATATTTAATTATCATTATTCAAACCCATATTGTTTCTTACACGAAATCCCTCTCATGGCCCTATGATCACTTTGACACACTTTAAAGAACAACAGTCATACAATCATTTTGTCCCAAGAAAAACAAATTAACAATGTCAAAGTTTTTCAAAAGATTAGCCACGTAAGTAAAAAACCTGAATGGGATATGCATACCTTACATCAGCAAAAGTTAATAACTATAATACAGTAGCGAAATTATTAGGTCCGTCCAGTGGGGTTCACCTCTCATGTGATCAGAAGTGAAGGAATCCCTCAATAATTTCTTCTTGTATAGGAATAGGAGGCCTTCTATTCTACATCTTGTAACAACTTCTTCACGTAAACAACTTGATCTTTTTTTTCTTTTCTTTTTTGGTCAGATTACGAATCACGTTCAAGATTCTATTTTGTTCACAACTCAAAAAGCCATAATTTGCGTAAAAAATCGATTAGACAAGGACTTTTGTTTTGTTCTTTTATATAGTACTAAAACTCATTGCAATCACATGAATTATTTTTTTTTAATAGAAACACATGTTTCACAATTAATTCACACTAAAAAGTAGTTTGGTGCCCTTATACATTGTCATACTTGTTGATGGTACTATCTGACCTTGATTAATGAATAACTGAATTAAGGGAGAAAATAGCACCAGATCGGATCTAGCTATGGCTTTGATCGATAGGAAACTCTCCCATGCTTAAGTTAACAAAAGTGAGGTCTTGGTCTTTTTGTCTTACAAGATGATGTCTAAGGTTTTCAGTGGCGGAGCCACACACAAAGGTGGGGGGGCCAAGGCCCCCCCAAAATTTTAAAAAATTAATTTATAGTATGTATATTATTTACATTTAAAAAAATGTAGCATGTAAAAATTGAAGTTGGCCCCCCCAAATTTTGAGTTATTTTAATGGTGCTCTTAAAAGAAAGAGAAATTATATTAAAATCATATAATTTAAGAGGTTTAACAAATTAAACTATGTAGAAAATGATAAATTTTTGTACATGTCTAATAGAAGAAATACATGACTTTTTTATATACTCATTAAAATTTAGAAAATGATAAATTCTCTTAGTAAATTAATTTATATACATGTGTGTGTGTAGAGTTTCGTCTTAACTAATATATTAGCATCACAACTTGGCCCCCCCAAACCAAAATTTCTGGCTCCGCCCCTGAAGGTTTTTGTGCTTAATTTAGATCGATGCCAATGTACCCTTATATAAAAAGGTCTGTGGTGGTTGATTTTTAAGGGTAAATCCAACTATTCTTGATATTTGACTGCAATTAGGATTCAGATTGGGGAGTAAATCCAGGGGACACGCCTCTTAAAGCCAATCCCACAATTCTTTGGATTATTTTTTGGTACACAGGTCAGCTCAACCTCATTTTTTGTTCTTGATAGCTCTTGATTAATCTTAAAGTCAAAGTCAAGGGGTGTCCGGAATGCTAAATTTGTCTAGAATTTATATCCACCACCAACATGCATTACTATGTATCTTGTACCAAAAAAGAATAAAGGAAACATGATATGCAACCGTAGAATTAAGATCAAGTTCAACTAGTAAAGTTTCTTATTGTCAAATAAAAATTGTAATTGAATTTTATCTGTTGGGGATATTACACAAAGTAACAATGGAAACACAAGGTTAACACAAAAGACAAACAGAAAATAAATAACTTGGAGGCACAATATTGTTTTCCTTAGACAATATTTGCCCCCCACACTATTATTGCTAAAGAATTATTGCAAATTTGTCCCTAGGATACAACTAAGATGTTGGGTTCTACAGATAGCAATTTTGGAGAATGACCACAGGATTTCTTGTGTTTCTTTTTAACTTACTATTTTGTGGACTTTATACCCATAGAGTTATATTTCATCAAAAGGAACGTATGGACAGTTAAAATGTTTCATGAAACCGTTCACAAGGCTTGAATCCTTTTCAACCTTTCTGAACAGTCATTAGAAAATTCTGTAGAAAATTTTGATTTTCTACTTTCGATCGACTTTCAACCGATCGAGTGCTCTCTTCGATCAATCGAACAAAAATCAAACATCAATCAAGACATCCAGAGACTCCAGGATTATTTTCTTACCATTTTTGATCAATCAAGCCAAAGATCTCGACTGATAAAAAATGCTGAATTTCGAATTTTCACTTAGAAAATTTCAGAACTTGAATTTCCACTTTATGAAACAATATTCTCTAAACTCAAACATCATTATTACAACCTATCCATGTATGTACCTATATATACAACAATCTCCCACTATGTTGGAATAATATATGTTTCACTTGATTGATATCCTATCATGTATAATGGAAAGTGTCTTTCAACTTAAACTTCCATTTAGTGTAATTGCTTAAGAAATCAACAGAGTTAATGGTAGCTTGGTGCTTAAACCAAAACTCTTATGTGTTGAAACCGAAAACAACACACACATGAGAACATCCACAACACATTTAGAAATCCAATGTTGTTAGCACTATTATGGCCTTGTGCTCTTCTCGGTTTAGTAAACATTTACAAGAGAAAACCATTTACTCTTGCTAGAAGCGGCACCACTTCTATGTTCACAAAGGTGAAGTTTCTTCTTATGTTCCTGTTACACAGACATTTATACTTTATGAACTTCATTAAAAGTGTAAAACTCATCCTCAATTTCATTGTAACAGTCTGCACTAATCCATCCTGAATGAGACACAAAATTAGTTCTCTTATTAATAGCAGGTTGTTACCCTTTAAACATCTTAGATTAAATCAATTCGAGGTTAGGTTCCCATTATTGGTGATTCTCTAAGTAAAAGGGTTTTAATCCCATTTCAATGGATGTTACCCTAACCATATCCTCAGACACTGCTTTAGTAAAAGGGTCTGCCAAATTATTATTTGACCTTACATAGACAATTGAAATGGTACTAGATTCTATTAATTGTCTTATATAATCATGTCTTAGACCTATATGTCTAGACTTTCCATTATACATTTTACTGTATGCTCTGCCCAAGGTGGCTTCACTATCGCAATACACTGAAATGGTTGGTATTGGCTGTGGCCACAACTCTATGTCTAACAATATATTTCTTAGCCATTTTGCTTCCTTGCTGCTGTCGCCAAGGCTAGAAATTCTAATTCTATGGTGGAGTGTGAAATACACGTTTGTTTCTTTGATGCCCAAGAGATGACACCCCTACCAAGAGTGAATATCCAACCAGACGTGGATTTGTTATCACTCACACTAGTAATCCAACTAGCATCTAAATAATCTTCCAACACAGCTGGAAATTCAGAATAAAAGAGTCTCAAATTTATAGTTTTCGTTAAATAACCAAGAACTCTACCAATTGCTTTCAAGTGATCCACATTTGGATTACTTGTAAATCTAGAAAGTTTGCCCACTGAGAATCATATGTCTGGTCTTGTACAATGCATAGCATACATCATGCTACCAATAACACTAGCATACTCGAGTTATGCAATTGCCCTTCCAGTGTTTTCATCCAACTTTATGCTTCGATCAAAATGTGAAATTTGTTTCCTTTATATTAAGATGTTCAAATCTTTGAAGCACTTTCTCAACATAATGAGATTGACACAATGCAAATCTTTCACTATGTCTTTTAATTTTAATTTCCAAAATAGTATCTACTTCGTTTAAATCTTTCATTTAAAACATAGAAGAAAGATACATTTTGGTTTCACATACACCTTTCATATTCATACCAAATATGAGCATATCATCCACATAAAGACATACAATGACTCCATATTCCTTTGTGAATTTGGAATACATACATTTGTCGAAACTATTGAGCACATAGCCATTCGACAAAATTGCTAAGTCAAACTTCTCATGCCATTGTTTTGGAGCTTGTTTCAAGCCATACAAAGACTTGACTAATTTGCAAATCGTCTTTTCATTTCTAGGAAGTACAAAACCCTTAGATTGTTCCATATAAACTTCTTCATCAAGATCACCATTTAGGAAAGTTGTCTTTACATCCATTTGATGTACAATCAACTTATATACGGATGCAAGTGCTAATGACACACGAATAGATGTGATCCTAACCACCGGTGCATAGGTATCAAAGTAGTATACTCCTTTCCTTTGTTTAAATTCTTTGGCCATTAACCTTGCTCTAAAGGTTTGTATTGATCCATTAGTATTATATTTTCTTCTAAATACTCATTTACAACTAATTGGTTTATAACTAGTTGGTAGATCCACTAGGACCCAAGTATTATTGGATAATATTGAGTCAACTTCATCATTTACAACTTCCTTTTAGAAAGCTGGATCTTTAGAAGCCATAGCTTTCTCAAATGTTTTAGGATCATCCTCTGTGTTAAACACTATAGTTATTTTATTTAGGACCACTTGTCTATTACCTTCAACAAGATACAATTGAGCTTGATAAGAAATGAAATATGGACCAAAGTCCTTTACTTTTCTTATCCTTTGACTCTTTCTTTGTTCACTTGGTGAACCACTTTCAATCCGTTTAATACCACACAAAGTAGTATTAGGATTAGAGTCACCTTGTTGTGTTTGAGTAAGTATCAAAGCATCCATGGAATCTGTACTGAATTTATCCTCAATAAATACAACATCTCTTGATTCCACCACCGTATTAGAGCTTAAGTCTAATAATCTATATGCCTTTGAATTTTCAGCATAACCTACAAACACACTTTTCATAGCTCTTGATCCTAACTTTGTTCTTTTTGGATCAACCACTCTATAAAAGGCTAAACACCCCCATACTTTGATATAATCAAGGTTTGGTTTCCTTCCATTCCATAACTCATATGGAGATACTTTAATCTTTTTGGAAGGTACTCTATTGTGCATATGACATGCTGTAAGCAATGACTCTTCCCATAAACTAAAAGGAAGTTCTGCACTTAAGATCATAGCATTTACCATGTCTACAAGAGTCCTATTTTTTCTTTCAGCCAAACCATTTTGTTGGGGTGTATAAGGAGATAAAATTTGATGTATTATATCACGTTACTCACAAAACGTAAAAAATTCATTAGGAAAATATTCACCATCTCTATCACTTTGTAGGATCTTTATTTTCCTATTCTTTTGATTTTCTACTTCAGTTTTATAGCATTTGAACATGTCAAATGATTCATCTTTATTTCTCATTAAATACACATATGTAAATCTAGAGAAATCATCAATGAATGTAATCAAGTATCTTTTACCTCCTCTAGTTAATACACTATTCAATTCATATACATCAAAATGTACAAGTTCAAGCATAATAGAATTTCTATCTGACTTAGAAAATGGTTTCTTTGTCATCTTTGCTTAAATACAAATCTCACATTTCTTTTCATCATCATGCTTATATGAAATCACACCATGCTTTGATATAAACTTCAAGTATTTGAAATTTAAATGTCTTAATCTAGCATGCCACAAATATGAAGAATCAACAATATAAGCACAACTAGAAACTTCTTTATTAATAATACTTAGTTTGTACATGTCATCAGTAGCATATCATTTTCCTACAAATATCACATTCTTAGACAAGATTAACTTGTTCTATTCAAGTACAGCTTTTACACCACTCTTACATAACAAATTGGTAGAAACTAGATTCTTCTGGATATCGGGTACATGGAAAACATTGGTCAAGATCAGCATCTTGGCAGAACTCATTTTCACTTCAACAGTGCCCTTTCCAAAAACCTTTGCTTTATTGTGGTGCCCTTGTTATTGCACACATGCACCGTTGCACCCGAAACGAACCAACAATTAAAAGGATTTGCAATCACAGCCATATGAACTTCAGTAATCATATCAATATGTATGCCACTTACCATAGAAACAATGTCCTCAATGACATTCGTTTCAATGGCATTGCTTTCTTCATCATTTTTCTTGTTCTTTAAGAGTTTACATTCGCGAATGTAATGACCTTTCTTTTCACAATGGAAACAAGCATGGTTCTTCTTGTCCTTGTTGGGATTCTTAAAGTTGTTCTTCCTGAAACTACTCCCACTTTTGTTTACTTTCAAGTGCTTATCATTCTTACTTGAACTCCCACTTTGAACATTGCCCACATTGTTCACATTCACTTTAGAATCAGTGTTAGTCCCATCTCTAACCTGACTTTCTTCTTCAATTCAAAGATGTTGTCCAAATTGTTCTAAAGTGAGATCTTCCGACATATGCAAAAGCTTCTTCCTAAAATTATTCCAACTTGGTGAGAGTTTCGCAATAATTGCACTCACTTGGAATGATTTAGGAATATTGATTGACAAATCATGGAGTTTATTGACCAAAATCTATAACTCATGCACTTGATCCAAAACTGAGATATTATCAAGCATTTTATAATCAAAATACTTTTGAATAATAAATTTATTCGTACCTACTCTCTCATTTTTGTACCTTGCCTCCAAAGCATTCCAAATCTCCTTAGGTGACTTCATTGATGTGTAGAGATCATGAAGACGATTCGAAAGAGTATTGAGAATGTGACCTCTGCATATCAATTCATCTTCCTCCCGTTTCTTTCTTTGTGCCTTTATTTCATCAGTGTCTTCGTCACTCGCAGTAGGAAATGGCATCAAATTCGGGTCCAAGACATAGAAAAGTTTCAGTGCAGTACGTAGGAATTTCATCTTGTCTTTCCATCTAGAGAAATTGGTTCTATCAAAACAATCCAATTTCACCAACTCATGATTCAACATCTTCAACATTGAAATATCACTTATTCCTTCCATTGTCGGAAATATTGTCTAAGATTGTTGGGGATATTACACATAGTAATAATGAAATAATAAGGTTAACACAAAAGACAAACAGAAAATAGATAACTTAGAGACACAATATTGTTTTCCTTAGACAATATTTGCCCCCCCCCCCCCACTATTATTGCTAAAGGGTTATTACAAATTTTTCCCTAGGATACAACCAAGATGTTGGGTTCTATAGATAACAATTTTGGAGAATGATCACAGGATTTCTTATGTTTCTCTCTAACTTACTATTTTGTGGAGTTATTTATTTTTCAAATGAACATAAGTCTCTATTTATACTTATAGGGTTATATTTTATTAAAAGACACGTATAGAGAGTTAAAATGTTTCATGAAACCGTTTACAAGGTTTGAATCCTTTTCAACCTTTCTGAACAGTCATAAATTTTTTTTGCAGAAAATCCTAATTTTCGACTTTCGATCAGTCGAAAGTTCCTTTTGATCGATCGAGTGCTCTCTTCGATCGATCGAACAGGAATCAAACATCGATCGAGACATTCAGAGACTCCAGGATTATTTTCTTACCATTTTCGATCGATCGAGTCAAAGATTTAACTGATTGAAAATGCTGAATTTTGAATTTTCACTTAGAAAATTCCAGAACTTAAATTTCCACTTTATGAAACAATATTCTCCAAACTCAAACATCATTATTACAACCTATCCGTGTATATATCTATATATACAACATTATCTACAAAATCCATTGGTGTCTTGACTTAATGGTAAAAAGACAGTGCTCATGAACAACCCATTTTTATAATGCAGACACTATGCAATCAAGGCAAGCTGTTGGAAGGAAGCAAGGGAATTGGAGTAGGGAGCTTTCAACAGTGTTGTGTGTCATTTGTATTTTAGAAGTAAATTAAATATTTTTGAAAAGGCTTAGTAGTATTCAATATTAGCCAAAATCTTAGCATGATATTTGTATTTTACCCAATTTAAAAATAATATATTTTTTTAGAGAATGTAAAATAAAAAGGCATTTGGTGCCTACCAAAAGCTCTTGGCAATTGAAGTGTTTTCTTTTTAAGAAGCTTCATATGCGTGTTTGGTTGTATTTAACAATAAATCATAAATTAGTAGTATAGACTAATTTGATTTTTTGATAAGTAATGTTGTTTTGAAGACATGGATTAGATGGAGAGTGGTTCTATTTTGTAGGTAGTGTAGTGGTTTAGCTTTAGCCCAAAAAAAAGCTATAACTCTTTAGTTTTTTTTAAGGGTCTTGTTAACGGGTGCTGTACAACACCGTTAATGTGATAGAATTTAAAATAAATTATTCACGTTTTTTTAGGGATGTAAAAAAAACTGAATATGTATTAAATGTGTGTCAGTTTAGATGGAGAAAGTCAAATCATTTTGTGATAAAATACAACTGAAAAGTAAAATTTTGCCAATTTCCTATGTAGGTGGGATTTGTGATAGATCATAAATGAACCACAGTTGATTCATTAATAGGTGCTGGCCAGCACCTGTTAACAAAGTCCTTTTTTTAACAGGAAATTTTAGCTGTTTAGTTGACTATGATTTTTTTTTTTTTTTAAAAGGATAAGCCTTGGAAAAAAAAAAGGATAAGTCTTGTAAAAAAAAAAATTGCTGATTTAGTGGGATTGCACATTTCTTTGTGGTTAAGGGATGAGGCTGATAGTTTTCTGTTTGAAAAATTAAAATTTAGGACCAAATAGATAATGTCCTAATTTTTAGCAACTTTAAAGTCCATGACTTGGAAACCCTTAAATAGTAGTATAAAATAGATAGATAATATCCTAATTTTTAGCAACTTTAGAATCCATGGTTTGAAAACCAACTTAGAATTCACGGCTTGAAAGCCCTTAAATAAAAGTATAGAAACATATTATTAAAAATTGAAAGAATAAAATATAAAAACTATCATTAAGTCAATGACAGATATTATTACCAAATGTTATTATAAAATATCCAATTTTTCTCTCTAAACATAAGTGTCACTTAACAGTATTTGAAAACTTCAAGTTTCTTCTCAATTTTTAGTTGATTTATCAACATTGACTATTTAGACACTAGTTAACTTTCAAATAACATTAAGTGTGCTTTGAATTAGAGTTTTTGAAAAAGTCTCGGTAATACTACATAGTATTAATCCAAAATGGATAAATTTTTTGTATTTTATACCACTTACCAAAAAAAAAAAAAAAATGTTATACTTCCTTCCCTACCCTCCAACTCCGTTACTTTTCTCACAAGCAAAGCACGTTTTTTTTTTTTAAATGGTTATACTCCTCGCCACGTGGCATAATATAAGTGGTAAAACCACTTAAAAATAACCATTCACAAGATATCACCCAATCTAAAAAAATCCGACAAAGAGAAAGAAATATCTCCCAACTCCAACAGCAACTGTTCAAAACAGAAAAAGCATCTTCCTATAAAATACGGATAAGTATAAAAAATATCTATAAAAAAAAAAAAAAACACCCCTCCCATGCCCAACGCTCTCTCCAATCGCGTGAACTACACCTCCCATCAAACCCAAAAAACTCATTCCCAATCGACGGCCATACTATTTCCACGTCCACGTCAGCCGCGTAACCCACCCTCAACAGCTTTCTCTCTCCTAATCAAAAGTCTCTCAATCTATGATCTTGGTATTGATATCTGTCCATAATCCATGTAGATCGATTCTTAGAAGAAGGCGAGATAAGAGCCCTCACTTTTGCAGGATCAATTCTTTTTGTGAGGGCCGTGGGAGGGTGGGCAAAGCTTTTCAAAAAAGTTGATGTTAATGGGGGAGCCTTTGTTTGATCTGGTGGATTTTTTAAAGAAGCCATGGATCGCTGAAACATTCGTCGACATTTTGCTTTGCGCAGTGCCCATATGGCTAGCTGTCATGATTGGACTGGCTATTGGGTGGTCGTGGCGCCCCAGGTGGACCGGCCTCGTCTTCTTAGGTTTGCGTTCTAAATTCCGGTTTCTGTGGACGGCTCCGCCGGGTTTCGGAGCTCGGCGATTGTGGCTGGCCTTTACTGCTCTCTCTGCTTTCTCTGTTTGCCGCACCATTTGGTCCAATTTCAATGACAGACGAAGAAAAGAATCGCCGCAACAAGCGACTTCCAAGGTTTGCAACCAAGGTGATGGCGACTCTGTTGGGTGAGTGTTTTTTGTGTATTCAATTCCGGGTTTGTTTAAGGTTGTTTAGTAAATAAAGCAAATTTTGATCTTTAGTGAGAATCATTGTCTGCTATTAGAATTGAGCTAATAATGTTGTTAATTAATATCTGGGATTGGGTTGTGGAAGGTTTTTTTTTTTTTTTTTTTTGGGTAGAAGATTGGATTTATGTTAATGCTTTAATGGGGTAGCTGTTTTTGACTAAATGGCATTGCCTGGTCTTCTATATGAGAACCAGGGTTCGAAACCCAACTCTCCTACTCATTGTAACAATTGAATTATCGAAAAAAGTAAAAAAGAAAAAGAGAGAGGGATTAGCTGCTTTGAGAGCAGATAAGTTTGCGCATAGTTGGGGGAAAATTGCGAATGCTTTAACAAGCTATTGAGATTGACAGGGTTTAGTAACCAAGACATATGTATAATGCTTGGGAATGTGAGAATGTCTATTTGTGGGAATTGGGAGATGGGGGATAGTTGGTGCTTCTTTGTCCTATAAAGTTAGGGCTAAAGTCAAAGTTTGGTGCTTGAATTTCCTATCCAATGGTTACCTTGGCTTGGAAGATGTATATTGAATGTGTACGGTTGATGTATTGATGTATAGAACTGTGGGCTGGCCTTGGTGTATTGGATCCTAAATATTTTTTTATCAATGACGATGCTAGGTTTACTGTGTGGGAGCTTCCAATGCTTTAATTTACCACATGTAACGAACAGTCAGGTTGCTCATGCATAATGCTATGAGAGATTAGGACCTGGGAAGATTGAGAAGTGAACCTTCTTGAAGAAATATGACTATAAAAAGATATGAGATATATTGCTGATAAGGCTTGTCTGGCTCTTAAACGAAATATCTTGGAATATGACTCATGCCTTATGAAATGGATACTGTGCTACTTCTATCTTTCTGAGAAATTTGGAATTAAGTTTACTTCTTTTGAATGTGAATAGGTCGGTGGTAAGAATTGATGGTTACTGTCTGCGTATTGGGTCTACAATCAATGATTCGATAGACTGAGGATGCATTCTCTTTTTAACAATACGTAATTAATTTGTGATCCATTGAAGGTGATGCTATTGCGTTCTGTGTGGTGCAGCAAGTGGCAATACCTTGTAGATGTTTAGTAAAAAAAAATGATTTGAGACATTTTTCCCTAGGAAACATACATATAAAATAAAATTGAGATATTTCTTTAAAGTTAAAATCACAATTTTGTTGCTAATCGTTCATCTGGATTAAGAAGATTTCATTTAGTAATTTTTCTGGATTAATATGGTAATCATGCAAGCAGCTGGCAAGTTTGGTATATCTTGTTTTTGCGTTGGTTAATAAGATACTTTTGTGAAGGAAAGATTGGATCTCCTAATGAGATAAGCCACAGAATTAGGCAATACGATATGCATTTGAAACCTCTTGTGAACATATGCTCTGCAGTTTTTCACCTTCCATGAATTTACAATCTTGTATGAGAATTGGATTGACAGAAGACACATATAACCAGAGTGCACCCAGCATTTGCTCCCATTGGAGCTTAAACAGTTCCTGTTGCATCTTATTTTTTAATTCTATGCTTAAAAAAATAATCTTTAATTCAGAATGAAAGGGTGTGTTTTGACCATTGAAGGTAGGTAAGTCATTCATGATCCTCCTGTCTTAGTAGTATCATGAATTTTCAGAGTTGCCTTAAAATACTGTTGTTATCAGAATGACTTATTAATGCTTGAGTAATGACGTCTCTTATTCTTGGATTAATTGGTTAATGATACCTTAAATTTATTGCAGCCCAAGCACAACAGCTGAGGAGAGAGAGCAGGACATTGTCACAGAGAATGATTTAGAACACCTATTGCATCTTTTTGGGAGGGACGGAGAGATGGAATGGCAAAGTATGATGGAGAGGTCTACTCCTAACATGTCATACCAAGCTTGGCGCCATGAACCAGAGGTAGATTCTGACTGACATACATGAAAAATCATCCTTAATGTGCTGATATGATGCATACTAGTATTTTTTTAATCTAGTGTAAACAAGAAGAACATTGGCTATGTTTTTAAGTCATGGAGAAATTTGCTAATGATAAAAGGCATGCTTAATTTGTTCATCTGCCTCTTTATTATTTTTCTTTTTTCATTTTCATTGCAATCTTCAGTTGATCTTTGTGTTCTGCATGCATGGCTTGCATTTAGTGAAATGTTCCTTTATGCTGGGACTACTCATTCTGAGATCATATGAAAAGCACGGTGTTTGTTTCTCATTGAAATCATTGGGCTTCTAGTCTGGCAGAAGGTATACGTATGTTACTTTCTTTATCCATATTTTAACGTGTGAATTTGTGAGGTTCAATGATGCCTGAGAAGCTTGGTGCTTCAGTGCCAACATTGCCACATTTATTTGTTTCTTGTCTGATAAATGATAATACTATCCCATGTATGATCATGAATCTCTTTATTGTAATTCTCTTCAGAATTTTGTGTGTCCTTCCCATTCTTGTTGTAGTTTGACTGAATAGTCTATCAATATCTGATGGTGAGTTTGTTATCAGACAGGCCTAACAGTTTACCGCAGTAGAACGGTCTTTGAGGATGCAACTCCAGAGGTGGTTAGAGATTTCTTCTGGGATGATGAGTTTCGACCTAAATGGGATACCATGCTTGCATACTTCAAAATATTGGATGAATGTCCACATACAGGGACATCAGTTGTTCACTGGATAAAAAAGGTTTGTAGATCACAGGATTTGCACGATTGTTTGTATATCTTGGTTTCATAATACCACTTTTTAGTTCAGACAGCATATAATACCTTAATTTTTTTTCCCTCCTATATGCAGTTCCCTTTCTTCTGCAGTGATCGAGAATATATCATTGGTCGAAGAATATGGGAGTCTGGGAAAACGTATTATTGCGTGACAAAGGTATTGGTTGCATCTTCTGATCATTTACATTTGAACATAGATATTTTTATCCTCTATTGCTTCTTGGGAAAGGGCCCTTGTAGCATGTTATGACCATAAGGATTGGGTTGCTCCTCTTTATCCTTAGTCTAACATATTAAATCTACAATAGGGAATAAAATGTTATATGTCCGATCCCAAATGGTGGTTAAAATCCATCCATAAGGAGAAAGGACCAGCGGCAATTATATGACAAAGAAGATAAACTCGTATAGGTTATAACAGAGATGTTCCTGTAAAACGAGTTTTAAGCTACTGGCCTTTACCAATTTATCCAAATATAGTGTTTATGAGTCGACCTTGTTGGCCTTCTTTGTCAAGGAATTTCTTATTTTGTGCCATTCTTTACAGAAACTCGCCTTCACTATTTATTTTGCGTTTTATCTCACTTGGCCTAGCTATGGAATAATTTTGTTACTGGTACTTGTCTTACTAATTATCAGGGAAATTTTATTTTGTTCCGTTGACAAGTTTTAAAGACCTTCTCCCATAGAGCCTTCTTCTTTTTATCATATAATTGCCTTTTGTATATAATAGCATGGTGGAAAAGAAGTCATGTGGGAGACCCTGACTAGCTTGTTGGGGAATCATAACTGACCCCAAAATTTGGGACTAAGGCTTGGTTGTTGTTGTTGTTGTTTTTCCTTTTGGAGGTGAAAATACTGCACGTAGTTCTTATGTGGAGGCTAGGAAGAACAGACATAGCAAACCTCCTTGCATCTCCATGTTTGAGCGGTTTCAGGCGACAAAATGTTTTTAATTTCAGATATGGGTGGATAAGGTCAGGATGCAAGGAGGGATTTAGGGATAGCTTTTTTTTGTTTGAACATTCAGAACTCAAAAGCCCTCTCTCTCTTGTGGTTGACTGAGCCGTGGGATACAGCAATTTTGATCATAGGCCCACAAGAAGCAGCACTGCCATTGTCAACATCATTCTCAGCAGCAATACTGCTGCATTCTAATTTGGGTGCTTTCTTTTCTTATCCTGAAACGGATGAATCAGAGAGAGGTGGAGTTGACTTAAGTGACTGGCGGAATTAGTGCCAGCATGTGGAGATATCAGAGAGAGATGGTGGAGTTGACATAGTAACTGTTTTAACGAGGGTCAGCATGCTGAGGGAGGGTACAGGAATCAAAGTAGTCAGGATTGGGATCCTGCTATGATTGGTGAGAGGGTTTCATGGATCGGATTGTAGGATCAGATCGAGAATTGTAAGATTCTACTTTCCATTAAAAAAAAAAAAAACCTAATGAAAAGTCATCAGTAATGATAATATATGTAAAAGAGTCATAAGAAAAAAAGCAAATGTGACACAAATTACTCATAAAAGATACTAACTACTTAATACCAAATTACCAATACATGAATAAATGACAACTTTAAATTTCAAACTTACAAGTTCCAAGTTCTAACATAAAAAATACACATAAAGTTCTAAATCAACAAATCTGTCGTTGACTGCTAAAATAAAATCATCCCAATTCCAAAGTTATAAAGATTTTGCAAATGTTTTAATTGTATTAAGATAATGAGAAATACCAAGCCCTTCAAAACCCATTACAACTTCATCAATTGGGCTAGACAATCCTAATCTCACCATAGAGAGACATAATTTTAAATAATTTTAATGGATGTCAGTTTTGTTGCTTAGAGGCTGTAAGAAAAATTCTATACCGATCTAAATTGATTCTATGGGGTAGGATCATAAGGATTCTATAGAGTAGGATTTTAGGATGTTACATTCCATCATCCAGGATTGCAATCCCATGCAGACCTACTTCCTGAAAGATTCTACACAGATTTGAATCATTTTTATGGGCAGGATTGGATCATTCTACACATATTTGGATCATTTTTGACAACCATTAAGTGATCGGTTGAAAAGGTGGATGGTGGAGTTACGTGAAGTGTATTGGACTTGGATGTTGGAGTCCATCATTGAGGAGCTGCCATTTTGATAGGTTGATAGTGGGGAAGGGGGGAGATGGGGTTTAAATCATAGACAAGGGGCACCACAACGGATGCTATTAGTGCTAGTTAATGTATTTAAACATTAAATATATATATAAAGCAACGGCCAATTGTGTGTTTTCATACACTTTGATTATTCTAATTTATCTTTCAGACCTAAAGTTAAAATAAAATTTACCTAAAATTATATTTATTGATTACTGTATCCCTGTTATGTCATGTCCTACAATCTCGCCTTATCTGTATCATACTGTACCGGTGTCCTCTGTCTGTATCTGTGTTTCCTAGTATGGACTCCTTGCTCCAAGTCTCCAACCATAATTCACCTTTTGGTATTTAAATCTTCACAAACATTCTTGAATCCCATTTTTATGCATGATGTTGATTGTTTCTGATGCATGCTGTGTTTCCAGCATACAGACGGTGTTTTAATATGTGAGCTACAATATTGCAGGGGGTGCCCTTTCCAGGTTTGCCCAAGCAAGACAAGCCTAGACGTGTTGAGCTTTATTTCTCCAGTTGGATTATTAGGGCTGGTAAGAATTGTTAATCATTTAATTGGTTTTTGCAACAAGTTGGTGAGCAAAGTTAAGTGACAAATTAGTGCTGCTGCCTCATTTGCTGAATTTGGAAAATCTATGCAGTGGAATCTCGTAAGGGTGATGGACAGTTGTCTGCATGTGAGGTTACACTTTTACATTACGAAGACATGGGGATTCCCAAGGATGTGGCAAAGTTGGGGGTCCGTCATGGAATGTGGGGAGCTGTCAAGAAATTGCACTCTGGCATGAGGGCATACCAGAATGCGAGGAAGACTGGGGCTCCTTTGTCTAGATGTGCACGGATGGCAGGATTCACCACAAAGATTTCTTTGGGTGGAAGCATGGACTATTTAGAGCAAGCTTCTGATGAAGAGGAAACAAATCTAGGCGTGGTCAATAGGAGAGAAAAAGATCAAGGCATCGATTGGAAATGGTTAGCTGTTGGTGGAACTGTGGCTCTGGTTCTTGGACTTCACTCTGGTGCAATAGGGAAAGCCTTGTTACTTGGAGCAGGGCAGAGAATTGCACGAAGGTGAGAGTTAACCTAGGAGAAGAGACATTGTATTTCTATCTGTTTTGAGGAATCATGAAAATTACATTTTAACACATTGATTGTTATTTATTGAGATTATATAAATTTTTTTTTTAAGTAATTTTTTTGGCTTTTATCATGGTGTGTGCACGCTAACTGTGCAAGTATGCTGGGATAAATCATAAATTGTTATGCAGACCGAGTTATATGCCCCTTCAGTTTGCTATGGTTTTACTGTCAATTGTTTGCAATAGTAGTTCATTTATTTACTCTTGTAGATTGAGATGCTAGCACCACTTTCCCAAGGTACATGGCAATTTGGAGAGTTAGGAATGACATGTTACCGGGGTTGATTGGCTTGGCTTGGCTTGAGCATCATCTCAAAGCATCTAAGCTTCCAGAGACCATGTATTTTCATTTTGTACCCTCCCTCTTACACCTTGCCAAGCCTGGTTTCCCTAGGAAGATCTACCTGTAATGAGGTTAGACCAACTAGGGTGTGGTTTGTTCCATTTCAAAATGCAAGAGAGGCAACCAGGCCACGATTAATTTGATCAGGTTGAAAATTTCTGTTGTTATGGTTAAGCAACAGCCACCAAGGCCAAATGGAAAAGGCAAATTTACAAGGTTGGGCAAAGTTGTGGGAGGCAGTAAAAATTGACAATGGAAACAAACCCGTTTCGGAAAAGACTCTCCAAAGGATTGAATGCAATATGCAGAAATGCCAAGCTTATTCCAAAATCCATTCCAGAAAGCAATTTAACGTGGCCTAATTATTGCAAGATTTTACTCGTTGGTTAGATAAAGGCCCGAATGGATCTATTTGCTAGTACTTTATGGATGATCATTTTAGCAAACCAATGGGATTCAGTTTCCTCTGATTCACTCGCCAGCAGGGCTTAGCAAATAGGGCAGTATTAGAGTCTTTAGGATAACGTTCAATTTGTCAATAAATGCCATTATACCAGATACCAACTCTGGTGGAGGTTGGCTGTCCAACCAGCCAACTTGTTTTGGATCTTTTCAATAATGAATTCCAAATCTCTGGTTTAAAGTTTCAACAATACCACCCACGACAAATTTTAGAACAGTTGAGGTGACAGATTGTGATTAATATTAATGTAACATCACTATTGACATTAGAACTCGTGGCAATATAGCACTAATGACCCTCACCACCACCCGTTAGTCCTGGATTGCCTCAATATTTAGCTTGACCAACCTGTCTAGGTGAGGTCCCATAACAACAGTAGGTTCCAGGCAATAAGGGTTCAGAGATAATTCCGAAACAGAAAAGAATGCAGAGGTCCTGTGAAATCATTTATCAACAAGCTAACTAACAAGTCCAAATGATTACCTAGGCTCTTGGTGCTAATGAAAAAGGACCACAGACTTGCAATTAGCTTGCGACCACACTAGAAGAGAAAGCTCAAAAGGAGATACTCTTGTGCCCTAGGATCCTAGTTGGTTCCAAAATGTTCTAGACGCAACAATCACTCAATAGATGAATAACTAATTTTGTACCCCAGCCACATCGTGTACACAAGGGAGATATATTCAGACCTCTAGAAGCTATGGCTTCCCCAACCATGATATTGTGTACATGATGAAGCCAAAGAAAGAACTTCCCTGTAGAGGTTGTCCATACTTTTTAATATTTTTATAATTAAGGATATATACATATATAGATCAAAAGTAAGGGGAGGGGGGAAGGAGGAAATCCAATCAAAAAGAGAAGAAATATTTATGGGTTTATTTCACTTACAATTAATGGCCCAACTGAGTATATTGTAAGCCCAATAGTTAATATATCTAAAATATAGGCAACTAAAGGAACATCATTAGAAATACTAATGTAACTAACGAGTATAAGTTCCAATAATTATTATTATTTTTTTTAAAAGAGTAAATAAGTTGATTTAAGCCCAAATTTTCCATCTGGGGAATCATGCCAAATTCTTTCATTGGGCCGGTCACAAAACCCAAGGTTGTCTGAATAAAGAAGGACAACCAACTCACAACTTGTCAATAGCCCAGGAGGAGATCTTTAAGTACAAATTGTCTTGTTGGGGTAGTAAAACTCCGACAATAAAGCTTTTGTGGGAATCCTTGCCAAACTCACATGTTCACACACCATTTCTGATGGCCCAGTAAGAGCCCTTCAAGAAAATGGGCCAGTCCTTCTCAAGCCCATCCCCGGTAACACTACCAGAGTCTACGAGTGAAAAGTTGGGACTATATAAAAAAAAAATATATATATATATATATACATAATAAATTATAATTAGTGGAACAAAAAAAAAAAAAATGCTAGCACTTGTTTTTGGATCAGTATTTTTTTTCTAAGAAGATTTTGGAAAAGTATTGAGACTTAAGAGAACAACCCCCACAAACAATTTAATTGTAATTAATATTTATATTTTTGTTTTAAAGAAGAAGAATTGTAAGGAAGGGGTGTGGTGTAGAGTCAAACGGGTCATGTGCCCCTGGCCTGCCCTTACTTTGTCAGTTAGTGATGACGAAAAAAGAAGACAAGAAGCATTTCATAAAAAGTGGATATTAAACGTCGTGTCCATTTAAAGCTTTGATGTAATTGAGGGATCCAGAAGAAATGATAAGACAAGCAATTTGCCAATTTGGCAATTTGATCTCTACAAATAATTTAGATAATGCTCAAGGTGGGTCCCCCATTTCTAATGAAATGAAATCCAACCCAATTATTTTTTTTCAAGATTAGGGTCTTGGGGCCCAAGCCAATCTCGACCGCCAACCTTGTCTGAGTGTGACCATTCAACACCAGACTTTACTCTTCTTTTTCTTTTTTTTTCTTTTTTTTTTTTTAAATGATATAACTTATTATTAAAAATTGAAAATACTGTAACAAAATAATTTTTAAATGTGTAAATAATATCGTTAGACCCAGTTTTAAAGTTTTTTTTTTGTTGAAAAAAGTACTTACAGATCCCGTGAACAGTGCACGGAAACCCACTATTTTTCAGCAAAACGCAGGAACGCACGGAAAACGTGCATTCCAAACGCACATTTGGTATATGTTTAGCTCTAATTTAAAAAGTCAGCTTATTTTACTATTCGGTTTATTTTTGCTAATATTTTTGCAATGATTAAAATTACGTGTACCACACGAGTATTCAGTTTATTTTTGCTAATATTTTTGCAATGATTAAAATTACGTGTACTACACAAGTCTTGTTGGGACTATTGCTCGAACTGCTCATCTCTAGCCATGCGTTCCAAACGCACATTTGATATATGTTTGGCTCTAATTTAAAAAGTCAGCTTATTTTACTATTCAGTTACTATTCAGTTTATTTTTGCTAATATTTTTACAATGATTAAAATTACGTGTACTACACGAGTCTTTGTTGGGACTATTGCTCGAACTACTCATCTCTAGTTACTGAGACAAAGTCTCTACCATCAAGCCACAATGGTACCACTTAGATGCTTTGTTCATTACATATGTTATTTGTATGACAGTGCGATAGTCTCTTTCAAGCTTTATCTACTCTATCCACTCAGACAGTGCGTGAGGCACGAACCTGTATATTTGCTGTTGTCGTTGAATAATCCACAATACAAAGTTTCTTTCGCCATAAAAGGTTTGGATTTTGGTGGTTGTGAAAGTTGTCAATGATATTGACCACCTTTGTAATCTAGTGTAAAAGTATTTAATAGTGCATGCAAGTACTTATCATGATTGTTTTATTTAATAGTGCATGTAAGTATTTAATGTTTTATTTAAATATTAGGTTGGCTAACTTGAACGTAAAAATTCAGGCAACCAATTATTGTTTGAAGCTGTTAGGTAATGACCTAAACATACTAGAAGGGACATGATAAGTTGGCATTAACTAATTACTAAACATGACTTTTGGATCGTTCCTCAAAAAAAAAACATGACTTTTGGTTTTGGATCTTATAGTGTGAGAGTGGGTGAGATCGTGATTAATATCCCTTAATGTGGGAAGCCCACCTAAAATATGTTTCCCCCTAAATTGAGGGTTTTACAGTAAAATTGACACTTGCTTTATTTTAAAAAATAAATAAGAAAACCATATAATGAATTAAGTTTCATTGAACATGAATCCACATTTGACCTCCCAATTTTCAACTATTTACTAATATTTATATCTTGAATGGATATTGTCTAACTAAAAGTTTTTTTAACATTTATTTCTAGTTTAAGTTATTTTCTTTTAAGATTTTTTTTTCAACACTAATAGTTAACCTTTTTTTTTTTTTTTTTTTTAATAGAGTTTCAATCCCGCTTATGATGATTGCACTCTTTTAATGAGTTTTTGGTGTAGGTGAGGATTGAACCTCAAATTTCTTATTCAACCATCAAAGATTTTACCAGTTGAATTAATAGGAACCCACTAACTATTGGTCATTTGAAATTATAAATGCCATTATATATTCATATTTCATCATTATATCTAAGGGAAGTTACAGTAAACCCACATGTGATTAGGCCTATTTTAATAGTGTCTACCCATGATTTAGACTTTAACATTTTACCCACTTGTGATGTCCTAATATCCTTCGTTATGCCTCTATAACTAATCTTAACTTCTCACACCTCTGTAACCAATCTCAACTTCTCACTGTTAATAGCAAGGGGTAAATATATCATTTTTCTCACCTTTTATGTCTCTCTCCTCCACCCATACAAGAAGAACCCTAATCCCTAATCTCCACCACCAACCTTCATCCACAACCGGCCAAATCCACCTCCAAGACATCACAAAAGTGACTATTATAGAAAGGCCAACCAAAAAAATGCAAATCGGTCTTTGGAACTCTCTCTCTCAAGAATCAAACTGGGCCTCCATGGCTAAAAGTCCCAAGCCCTCACCATCCACCTCAATCACTTGCCATTGCTATCACCCTCACGGTTGTGGTGTTGGGTTTAGGTTCAGAGCAGAATTGGTATTGCTCTATTCCTCCTAGGTTGCAAACTTCACAGTCTTATCCACCACTAATTTCATTTTGATAGGCCAAAAACGAATTGACCCATTATGATAAATTAATTGATTAATTAGCCAAGTTTATTAATTAATCAAATTAACATGCAAACGCGTGGTAGCACAAACAAATCACCAATAAACTAAAGTATGCAGCGGAAAATAAATTAACATAGTGATTTGTTTACGAATGGGGAAAACCAACACGGCAAAAACCCCACCAGGTGATTTTAAGGTCACTACTCTCAAGAATCCACTATTATCACAATATGCCGTTACAAGTAAAGGAATCTTAGTACCTTATACCAACCTACAGTTAAACCTTTATTCCAATACTCAATTGGACTTGTTCAGTAGTGACAATCTCTCCTTTTGATGCACGGCTCCCAGTACGTGACTAACCAATCTGATGCGTGGATCCCAGTACACGGCTTACTCCTTTGCACGAATCCAAGTACGTGACTAACTCCACAGCAACCCTCTGATTGTTGTAGTTGATTTGCAGCAGCTTCACATAGAGACACCAATAAGATCTTCAATGTTGGTGCAAGAGACTTTGCTTGGTTATAGAACCCAAAGGCAGGGGCGTAGCCAGGAATACATACTTGGGGGGGCCGGGTTGTAACAGAGATATACTAAATATAATTCTTAAGTCTATTGGATACAAAATTATCAACTTTCATATATTATTATATACTTGAACATGTTGGGAATTCAACCGAAATTCCAAACCTGTGAGAAACAAAAAAATAGAGAAAACAAAACGCCAAAAGTAAAACAATCACACGCACAAGACAGTATTTACGTGGTTCGGCAATTTGCCTATGTCCACAGAGTTGCAGGGATTTCACTATTATCAAAGAAAATTACAATGTGCGGCTACAGTGTTTTTCTTTCTCAAAAACAACAACAAGACAAAACCCTAATCACCAAAAAAACGGCTTTTATATCCTGCGCACAGAATTCACAATAAGCTACAAAACAAGCCAAAATTTTTTGTCGGCCCAAGCCTCCGCTCCATGGACTAAGCCTCAATAAATCTCCCATTATTCGGGTCAGGTCGGATCATCAACTGGATCAAATCATGCCTGACGACGATTTTTCATGGAATAAAATTCATCCATTATTATCTCTATAGTGAAATTCCCTGCAATTTCCTTCTCTATATAAACTATCATATTATCTGTCAAAAACTCATCCTCCATTCTATTGCGAAGTCTTGTTTTTAACAACTTCATAGCTGAGAAAGCTCGTTCTGTAGTTGCTGTAGAAACTGGAAGGGTCAACACAAGACGAATAAGTCTATCAATCAAAAAAATAGATTTTAGACTTTCCTGAAATTTTTAATCTCCTACATAGCTCGGAAATTGTACTCATATTCTGAAAATCTGGATGTTTTATCACATCAAGCTCATAATGTTGCAATTGAGACTCCAAAAGTTCTTGTTCATATTCAGTGAAATCTTGAGGATAATATTTCTTAACCAAATTGCATATATCAACAATTTTGAATAATCTAAAAGCATCCTTGGGATTTAAAGCTGAACTAAGAATGACAAGTTCCGTTATTAGCTCACAAAATCTACTTTTCAATTCTTGCAATTGAAAGTCTATTGCAACTGTAAATATGCCAATTCTAAAATGATGTTCCATTGTTAAATCGTCATCTTGACGACAATATCTACCTCGACCTTTAGTGTAACGAGCATTCATATCAGGAATATCAATTTCATGTTGCTCACAAAATGATATAACACTAGCAAGTAAAGGCTCCCATCCATCATCTCTCAACTTTTGAATAAGTGATTTTGTAGTTGAAACTAAATGCATGGCATTTAAAAGGTCTTGAGAATGTTGTTGCAAAGCTTGACAAAGAACATTAGTAATTCCCATTATCTCTTTCATCAAATGCAAGATTAAAATAAATTCAAATGATGTTAATACCTGATAAGCTCCCTCAGCATCACCGCGTTGTTTATAGTTAGCCCTTTCCTCAGAAATAGTGTTGATAACTTTGCAAGTAGCATCAAACATTTTAATCAAACTACAAATAGATTGAAAATGAGATCTCCACCAAGTATCTCCAGCTCGTTGCAAAGTACCAATTTGGTTTGCACCTCTTCCAGTCTCAATTTCATTAGAAGCAATCATATTCTCAACTTGTTCTGCTTGAGCATGTTGCAATTCATCATTACGCTTACTAGAACCAACAACAATATTGATAATATTAACCAAATGATCAAAGAATTGATGAACATCTTTTACTTCTCTAGATGCTGTAACCAGAGCTAATTGCAACCTATGAGCCATACAATGTACATAATAAGCATATGGGCAATCTTTAAGAAAAAGAGCTTGTAATCCATTCCATTCACTACGCATGTTACTAGCCCCATCATATCCTTGACCTCGAATATTTTCAATGTGGAGGTTGTAATGAGAAAGGACAGCACATATCACATTCTTTAAAGTCAATGCAGTAGTGTCTCTAACATGCACAACATGAAAGAAACGCTCTTTAATGAAACCTTCTTTATCAACAAACCTCAAAATGATGGTCATTTGCTCTCTCTTCGACTCATCCCGGGCTTCATCAACAAGAATGCAGAATTTTGCATCCCCAATTTCTTCACGAATAGCATTTCGCACATTACTAGCAAGAATATGCAAAATCTCCTTTTGAATTGTGGGTGATGTATATTTGGCATTTCCTGGAGCATTTTCCAAGACAACACTAGCTACTTTGTCATTGAAAGTTGATGTGAATTTTATCAATTCAATAAAATTACCTCTATTTTTTGAATCAAAGCTTTCATCATGACCTCTAAAAGCACAAGCTTGGAATGCTAGCCATCGAGCACACTCTATTGAGGTTTTGAGCCGCAACCGATTATTCTCTAATTCTTTTGACGTTTGTTTCTCAATTAGCTTGTCAATATGTCGTGAATAATTCTTTAAATCCTCGCAACATTTCACAGCAATTTTATGTGGGGAGTTTGGTTCTTTCCCTTCATGACGAATTAAAGGACAATTCATTCCATCTTTCACCTTTTTCCAATTATTAAAACCTGTTGAAATGAATACATTTGATCCGGGACGACCTATTGGTTTCTTACTAAAAAGGTAGCAAGGTAGACAATATAACGCATCCATTGAAGGTGAGTATTCCAACCAATCCTTATGTGAAACAAACCATGAAGGTTGAAATCGACGACGATGAGTATCATCATTGTATGGATAGACTATATCTTCAGGTTGGTATGGACCTTCTATGATATAAGCTCGTCGGATTTCATCTTGTTTGTTGATAGGAAATTCACATATTTGTTTACATGTTCCTGGATCACGATCTATCTCTTCAGATTGAAGTTTTGGACATTTGGAGGGGTGTTCATCAGGCATCGAAGTATTAACATTTGTTTCTACAACCACAGGTGTCCTAATTTCTGAATTGCTAACATCTTTTTTCTTAAAGAATACATCAATTGTTTTTCGTTTGCTTATAATTCTTTTAGTTTTAAGAATATGACTCAAAAATTAACCTGAAAAGAATTTTAAAAAATAAAATTTTAATTAGAAATTTTTGCTTAGTTATATGAATGTTATTCATACTCAAGAAAAAAACAAAATTTCCACTGTAATTTAAACAGTCAACCCATTTTTAATACAACTTTAATTAATAATAACCCCTCAAACAAAAACAAAAATAATTTAATTAATTTGTCTTTTATAATGTATTGGTTAATTTAATTATATAGCTTTAATTATTGTTGTTTAGCGTAATAATAAACTATATTCCTTTAATTTATTTGTCATTAATTATAATGCTTTAATCCTAGTTGGTAATTACGCGTATGTTACACGTAAAATACGCGTACGTACGTAACAATTAAAAAAACTCTCGTTTGCCGATTTGTTTCTAACTGTACGGTAAATTACGCGTTATTTTGGAATGAGAGTTTTATTCCCGTTTGTAACGCACAAAAGTTATAAACTGCGGAAACATACGGGCTATAAAATACTAAAGATATAAAGTTGAAGTCAACTACAACAATAAATGATTAAACAATTCCTAAGAAATAGCCTTAAAAGAGTGAAACACGTATCCTTTGTTACAATTCCTAAAATATAGCAATAAGCAATTAAACAATTCCTAAAAAATTGCAATAAATGATAGCTAATAATTCAATTATTAGCTTTTGAATGAATATTAATTATTACTTAATAATGTTGGTTTACACTAAAAACCAACACACTGACCAACAAAAAGGATAAGATAAAGACAAATTTAAAAAGACAAAAAGAAAAAAAAAAAAAAAAAAAAAAAAAGCAAAAGCCAACCAATAAAAGAGTGAGATCAGATTACAGATAGGCTATTAAAGTTAAAGAATAAAGAGACTCAGAGAGAGACGTTCTAAATCATAAATTTCATTTCAATTTTTTCATTCAGTCATTCAGTGAGAGAGAGAGAGAGAGACTGAGAGAGAGTCAGAGAGAAAAACCTTGAGGGAGGGTCGGACTGCCGGAGTCGGAGCGGAGGAAGCAACGAGTGAACGAGCAACGCTGCACGCCTGCACCGGAGCAGAGGCAGAGCGATCTGCCGTTTGCGATCTCCGATGAGTGATGACCGATCTACCGTCTAGCGTCTACAATCTACAAAAATTTCATTTCATTTTTCATTTCAGTGATAGTGAAAGAGAAAAAGAGAGAAATACCTTGAGGGAGGGCCGGAGGGAGCATCGGAGCAGAGGCAGAGCGATCTGCGATCTGCGATCTGCGATCTTCGATCTGCGATGAAGGGCGAGCGACGACGGCGACGACGAGCACGAGCGAGCTGCGGCGTCGCGGCGACGTGACCGTGGGTTACTGGGTTTGGTTTGCTGGGGTTTGGTTTTGGTTTGTGTATTGGGGATTTTTTTTTTTAGATAAACACCTCTGTCTCTCTGTGTTTGGTTTGCTGTTAAGTTTGATTTGCTTTTGCTGATTTGCTCTGTATAGGCAGTATTGGGCATTGGGGTTTGATTTCTCTGCCACCGACGTGATGGGTTCGATTTTCTGATTCTCTGTAATTTTTTTTTTTTTTGGTTGAGAATCCGTGGGCTTGCCGTGAGCGAGCTACTGGGCTTATCGTGGGCTTAGCTTGCCGTTGGCTTCTCTGTTAAATTTTTTTTTTTTTTCAAATTTTAGTTCAAATTTTTTTTGGGTTTTTTTTTTTTTTTTTTTGCTTGAAAGTAGAACAGATAATTTTATTTTATTTTATTTTTTTTAATTTGAGGGTGTTCCTAATTTTTGATTGAGGCCTGGGAGAATGGGTGAGAAATTGGTAGGGGGGGCCGGCTGTCTAATGTTGGGGGGGCCTATTTATTTTTTCTTCATAGTCTAATGGGAAAAAAAAAAATTTTTGTAGGGGCCACTGCCCCCCCAAGCCACTATGTGGCTTCGCCCCTGCCCAAAGGCGTACAAGAAATGCAACAAGAACTCTTTCTTCTGTAGGAGGAGGCTAGGGTTTCAAAAAGAAAACCTTATAAAGCTCTCTACGGTTAGGGTTTTCCTTTTTCCACCTCCTTTAAATGGGAGCTTAATGGGCTCTCCTATTCTAAATAGGTTTACACAAACCTTGAGCTTTCCTAGTTCTATAAGAATTATACAAACCCATAAACAAATAGCTTTTTAGAATAAAAACGTTGCTGGCTATAATCTGAATCCCATAAGCTCGATAGACTGAGACATCTGTCGAGCTTTAATGAATCTCGACAAATCGAGCTTCTGTCGAGGAGGTATCAAGACCTGTAGATTGCACTTTTCTTGAGCAGTTTTTGAGTAATCTTCATGTCTTCAATTTAACTATTTGTAATGATCATCTTGAACCTACTTAGATTTACCCAAATACAAGTAAAGTGCGTTTTGTCAAAAGATATGCCAATTACATAAAAATATGTCCCTAACACATCTCAGACTTTTTCTCTTTCAATTTCTCTCACTTTTTCTTTGTGGCTTTGGTTTCTTGTTGGATTTCTCAAATTTTTGGAAGCAATTTTCTACAAGCAAAATAAATAATGCATTGATGAAATAAACAAAGTAATAAATTTGATCATATATCAATGATAATTTAAAAAAATTAGAAGGAAATTTGGAATTAAATCAAATTCCAAAAATTAGAAAGAAAAAGGATTGGATATAAACCCTAGAAGAATTATAAAATGGATTTGAATGAATGGATGAACCTTTGGGTTTGTTAGAAGACAAATGAAATAAATTTTGATAGAAGACGAACGTATCTTTTGTTTGAGTGGTGTTTGATGAAATGAAATAGTGAGTGAGAGAGTTATTGCCTCAGGGAATGAAATGAATCTTGAGTATGTGCTTGAGATTCAATTTTGTTCTTGAGAGAAAATGGGTTTGTTCTTGATTTTTACCTAACCCTAGCTTTTTTTTTTTTTTTTTTTGAGAAACAAGAACTTGAATATTATTAATGAAAGCCGTTAACATCAGCCTATAGTACGTGAGAGATATCTGGTGGTACATCTTCCATCCAGACTTGGAATTGTGAATAAGAAACCGCTCATCTTGCTAACAAATGAGCTATGTTATTACATTGCCAACGGACATGTGTATACTCTATCAATGAAAAATGTGAGGCAAGGTACTGAATGTCATGTGCAATGTGACCAAAATTTGCAAAGCTGTGTGTGTGTTCTTTGAGTGCTGTGATAAGGATCATTGAATCACCCTCGAGGACTACTCTCCCAAACCCCATTTCTAATGCTAGTTCAAGACCCCTACATGCCGCCAGAGCTTCCGCTTCAACAACAGTAAATGGCAGGGGAATGTTTTGAGAAAGAGATACCATTACCTGTCCACATTCGTTCCTAATAACCACCCCTATGCCAGCACAGTTTTCTGCTTGAAACAAGGCGTCGTCGAAATTTATTTTGTACTGGAGTTTTCCTGGTGGTTGCCATTTTGGAGGAGGATGTCTCAGTGGGGTACTCCATGAGGCACGAACGTGGCACCAGAGGTGCCGCACCCGCATCCGACGTGGCGGGACGTGGCGACGCGCGAGGGACATCGCTGCCCGTGCATCCGACCGCGTCATGCCACGTGGCTTTTTTTTTTTTAGCCGACTCGCGCCGACGCGGCTATGACTCGGGCCGATTCGCGCTGAATAGGGCTGACTCAGGCCGTATCGGCTGAAACCGCCGAAATGGCCGATTCAGGCCGAAATTCAAAAAAAAAAAAAAAAAAAAAAAAGGTGCAAAACGCACCGTTTGAGCCAAATATTAAACCCTACTGAAGGCTCACTTCACACAAACACACCAAGCTCTCTGCCTCTCTCTCATTCCATCACTGACTCGCTTGTCTCTCACCCTCTCTGTGCTCTCTGCTCGCTGTGAGGCACTCAGCCAGTGCCGACTACCGAGTCAGTCACTTGACTCACTTCAGCTCTCTCTCACGCATTCTTAACTCAGGTACCTTTCAATCTTAGTTTGATCTTTGATTTCAATGATTTGTGATTTGTGAATTTGTGATACTGATGTGTGAATCTTAGTTTTCATTGTTTCAATCTTAGTTTTATTTAGTTAATAGTTATTACTTATTACTCATTGTGAATCTGTTTTGTGAATCTGTGAACTTGGGTTTGATTTATTATTAATTTATTTAGTTAATACTTAATAGTTATTATTTGTAGGTTAAATTGAATCTATTGAATTTGCAATGGATGAAGTTACTAGCTTAGAAACTTCATCTCAAGAAGTGCCAAATGCTGAATGTCCTCTTTGGCAGTATGTGACTAAAGTAGAAAAACCACCTGGTGTTACCGTTAAAAAAGGTGGAAACACATACTTTAAGTGCAACTATTGTGGTGTAGTTTATTTGGGATCCTATTCTAGGGTTAAGGCTCATTTATTAAAAATTCTTAATAAAGGTATTAAAGCATGCCCTAATGTGACACCGAGCCATAGACTGGAAATGCAGCAAATGCATGATCAAGTTGAGAATGATAAGTTAGAGAAAGAACAGAGAAGTCGAATTCCCTTACCCCCACCTCTCCCAGGCCGTGGGCCTATACCTATTTCCCCATTTCGGAGACAGGAAGGGAGTGATAGTACAAATCCGGTTGATGGTAAGAGGAGGAAGGTGACTGGGATTTCTCCTATTGAGAAAGCATTCCAGAATACTGCTAGACATGAATTGGATAGTAGAATTGCTAGGATGTTTTACACTGGTGGGCTTCCATTTAACTTTGCAAGGAACCCATATTATCGTAATTCCTATGCATATGCTGCTGCCAATAGCATTCAGGGTTATGTTCCTCCTGGATACAATGCCTTGAGAACAACACTTTTGCAAAAAGAAAGAGCTCATGTTGAAAGACTCTTGAAACCAATTAAGGACTCTTGGCTTGAAAATGGTGTAAGCATAGTTTCTGATAGATGGTCAGATCCACAAAGGAGGCCTCTTACTAATATTATGGCTATATCATATGGGGGTCCAGTGTTTATAAAGGCAATTGATGGGTTAGGTGAGTTCAAAGACAAACATTATATTGCTGGGGTGTTGAAGGATGCTATAAAAGAGATTGGACATGAAAAAGTTGTCCAAGTCATCACTGATAATGCTAATGTGATGAAGTCTACTAGAGCTCTTATTGAAGGTGAGTATTCTAAAATATTTTGGACACCTTGTGTTGTCCACACTCTCAATCTAGCTTTGAAGAATATTTGTGCAGCAAAAAACACTGAAAAGAATGAAGTTACATATGAGGAATGTAGTTGGATTACACGTATTGCTGATGATGTATCCTTCATACGTGTTTTTATTATGAACCATTCAATGAGGTTGGCAATGTTTAATGAATTTAGTCCATTAAAACTACTCTAAGTTGCTGATACTAGATTTGCTTCGATTGTTGTAATGCTGAAAAGGTTGAAGTTGATAAAAAGATGCCTTCAAGCCATAGCTATTAGTGAGCAATGGGCTTCTTATAGGGAGGATGATGTTGGAAAAACTCTAAATGTAAAAGATATGATTCTAAGTGATCTTTGGTGGGATAAAGTTGATTATATCCTTGAATTCACAGCACCTATTTATGATATGCTACGAGTAGCCGATACAGATAAGCCTTGTCTTCATCTTGTGTATGAGATGTGAGATTCAATGATAGAGAAGGTAAAGGCAGTAATATATCGGCATGAAGGCTTGGAAGATGATGAGTATAGCTCATTTTGGAGTGTGGTGTATGACATACTCATTGATCGATGGACTAAAAATTGTACACCACTACATTGCTTGGCTTAAATCCTAAGTAAGTACATTTATTTTCTATTTTCCTTAGTTCCCTCTTCTAGTAAAACACACGTTTCATCTATATTTGTTTTTTAATCTTTAACTAGGTATTACTCCATTGAATGGCTTTCGGAGAATCCAAAACGCATCTCTCCACATCGGGATCATGAAATTTCTATGGAAATGAGCAAGTGTTTGGATCGATACTTTGAAGATGAGAGTGAATTAAAGGTGGTGAAGTTTGAGTTTGCTGCATTTTTAGGAGGGAGGTTTCCTTCACCAGCTGTCTTGACAAATAGGTGGGAGTTACTCCCTTTGGTTTGGTGGCAATACCATGGCTCCGCATTTCCAACTCTTCAATCCCTTGCCTTTAAACTTCTTGAACAACCTTGTTCATCCTCATGTGCTGAGAGGAATTGGAGCACATACAAATTCATTCATTCCTTAAAAAGAAACAAAATGGCTCCTGCACGCGCTGAAGATTTGGCATATGTGCATTCTAATCTTCGACTCTTGTCAAGGCGCAATGAGGAGTACGTAAATACAGCAACAAAGATGTGGGATATTGCAGAAGACTCTTGGAATGAGAGCGACATACATGGAGGAGCTGGAATTCTTGAGAATGCAGCCCTTACACTTGATGAGTCAGAGTTGGAGGCCATGGTTATTGGGAATGCTAACACTAGTGTTACTACTAGTGAAAGTGAAGTTCGAAGTGAAGCTATTAATCTTGATGATGATGATGCTTGTGTTTGATTGTCTTGTTGATTATCTTTTATTTTGTTTTAGTTTCAAACTTGCGAGTTGTATTTTAATTTCCGAACATCATGGAATGTTTTAGTTTCAATCTTATGGGTTGTATTTAATTTATGAACATCATGTTTTAGTTATTATCTATTATTGCTCTTAAATTTGGTATATGTTTGTATAATGTGAAAAAGTATGCTTAGCAATATATTAAAAATATAAATAAAAATATTTTTAATAATTTTTTAATCGCCGAGTCCTGCCCACCCGCACCCACCTTTTTCAAAAATTGCCGAGTCCCGCACCCACACCCGCACCCGCACCTGAGTCCCGAAACGCACCCGTGCTACATACTCGTTACCATGTTGTGCATTTGGAACTCACGCAGCTTGTCTCGGGCTTGATTCAGGAGCTGATCCAGTGTGCCAACACTCTTTCCCAGTCTGAGGTTATTCCGCCGAGTCCACAATGCCCAGATGACCATTGAGAACAACGCAGGTTCCCTATTTTCTGCAAAAACACACCCCAACAAGTCTATAAAGGAAGTGGACTGTCTCATGCTGCTATGATTCCAGATGGGAACCTTGTGCCACAGAGCTTCCAGTTTTGGGCATTTGTATAAAGCGTGTTGCACATCCTCTCGATTGTCATTGCATATATCACAGCTGTCCCCTTGAATTATTTTTCTCTTGACCAAATTCTGCTGAGTAGGTAAAGAATTCGTCGCTGCTCTCCAAGTTAAATTTCGAACCTTATTCGGTACTGTGAGACTCCACACTTGTCTACCACAGAGGGCTTAGCCAAGAGCCATCAGACTGCCCTGGTGGTGTGTTCTGGAGTTCAGTCTGCAGAAATTTGTACCCCGACTTGACGGTATACTCTCCAATGGGATTGAAAGGCCATGTGAGTGTATCAGGTTGGTCCATATTGTAAAGGGGAATTTTTTGAACAATCTCAGCCTCAAAAGGTAGTAGTGTTGCCTCGATAACCTCCCTATTCTAGCAGCATCTGTCTTGGTCTATCAATTTGCTAACCTTTGATTCTGCTAGCATGTTAACCCGTGGAGACACAATCTTTGGTGAGTGTTTTACTGGCAGCCACCTGTCACCCCAGATTTCAGCTGTTCTTCCATCTCCAGTCCTCCAAATCACCCCTAGCTATTTGATCTTTATTTATTTTTTTATTATTTATTTTTTTATTTTAACAATGAGAAGTTGAGGTGGGTTATGGAGGATTGAATAAAGTGATAAAGACCAAACCACATGTAGACAGTATTAAAATAGGCCTAATGATCACATGTGAGCTTATTGTAAATTTTTCCATATATAAATATATATATATATATTTTTTTTTTGAGATTTTTTTTCCTTAAATATATCATTTGAACCACTTAATTATAATGTTATAGTTGCAAACATCATGTTTACATACTTTTAACAATTACTTGTTTAACATTTTAAAAAAAGAAATACAAATATCAATAAAAGTAAGAATGCAGATTCTACTTTTAACAATTCCTTAGGACAATACTTTTCCATTCCATTGTTCATGTAGATTCTAATTTTGTGTCTGTTTATCTTTTTTTAAACAAGATAGAAATTTTACTAAAACCTAATCTAAGTATATATATGCGTGAAACTCCTTCCTAAAGACTTGAACTCCAATCTTTACCTCCCACACCCCACAAACACTTATACTTGTGGAGTGACTATCGCATCAAGAATATGCAGTGGTGTCTGTTTGTCTATTTGAGACATCTACAACACTAAAACTGATAAATCCTCTTAAAAGCAGCTCCAAAGACGTTATCTAGCCCATCCAAATTGTTATAGATGTCACTAACTACAACGCTTGAGCTAAAAGCATGTTTCTCTCTCTTTGCGGTCAAAATTTTTGAGATTATGTCACTTGGGTAGAAAAGTTCTTGGTTTTTACCTCTGATCAGTGGTAGGTTTAGAAATTTTTTTCCACATAAAATCTTATAATTTCCTTCTACAAGTTTTTTTTTTTTTTTTTTTTTAATTTTGAAATTATTGTATAATAGTTTCACATTATCAATGTTGCAAGTTACATTTTTTTTTTACAAAATTTTAGTTCAATAAAATTTTTCTTGGACTTTTCCTATTTGTTTGTAAGGGCCTAATATATTATTAAGGAAATTAGAGTTTAATGACAAAGTTTGGTATAAACTTAGTTGCAACCTAAGGCTACAACTCTCACTAAACAAATTAACATGGTCATTCTCAAAAAAAAAAAAAAAAAAAAAAAAACAAACAAATTAACATGACTACATATTTTGAAAATCTAACTGTTGCATTGCATGTTCTTTATGTTTTTAAAACACATACCAAATTTCATGCCAATCAGATGTTGTTTACTATTTTATCCATAAACTTATTCTATATGTATAATTTTAGACTACGAAAACTCGAAATTTAAACATTTAATTGATGATATAGCTATTGATATTTGATCTTATTGAAATTTTGCAAGTATGTAGGATTCAAGAAGAAAATGTAATTCAATAGTGAATTTGTCAAAATTCACACTCAATAAAAAATAATAATAATAAATTGAGTTGTAGTCTTAGTCTACAACCAAATTTGTTGCAAGATTTTGTCCAAAGTTTAATTATGTTGGGCCTAAAAAAATTTAGAGTGGTCACAAATTTTTTTTTTTTAAGATAAAAAGTTTATAAAATTTTTAAATTTTTAAATTTATATATAATAATCATTTTTTCCAACTCAGTGTGGTCCTAACTACCTTAGCTACAATGTGGAGCCGCCCTTACTTCTAATGAAAATTTGAAAGTTCCAACTCATTTGTGTTTGTAGTTGAAAAGTTATGGGTGAGTTTGGCTATAGATTTTTGCTTTGTCAAAGTTTTATTTCAAATAATCTGATTTTTAATTTTTTATAAATAAATTAACTTTTTATTTCATATTATGCAAAATAAGATGCCAGAAGTAAATTGTTCCCAAATAGACATATATTACTAAATAATCTCTTGATTTGCTAATGCCTCTATTATTTTCGTTGGTATCACGTTTGGCAGCTTCCACGCCTCCATTGATACACCAGAGTTCGTGATGTTTGAAGGAAAATGGAAATGAAAATTTTTCTTTATTTTTTAATTTTAATTTTATTTTGACTGGCTTTTGTTTTTTAATTAATCTGACCGTGGCAGTCCATGGGGCATCCTATATATGACATAAGAATTATTTTTTATGTATCTTATATGACATAATAATAATTTTTTATTTTGATCGTTAATCATTTAGCATTTTTCTATTCATTATTTAATGCTGAAACTATTTTCACATAATACAAAAATGTTAGAGAATGGATTGATACGTTTAAAATATAGAAATTATTAATAGGTGCACTAAAAGCATTGGTTTATAATATATTTTTAAAAAAAATTATGAGAAAAGAGAAAATATTTAATTTTTTTTATAATTTTTTATATCCATCATGAAAATGATGTCAAATTTTTTTTTAAAATAATTTATTAATAATTGTAACAAGGACACTGTTAACATGGTCCTTATAACATTAGAAACTAAATTAATACATGACCAAAATGATAATTTACCCTTGATTTTTTTTTTCTTGAAAGGGTAATTTACCCTTTAAATAAAAACTAAAATATTTTTTATTTTTATTTTTAATATGGATGTCCAAAACTAAAAACTAAAATAATTTCCCTTCCCGAAACCAAAATCCTGTTTAGATGATTCCCTAAAGATTTCAATCATTTCTCCTCCGTTTGCATACCACTTAAAAATGAAAATTATTTCACTATTTTGTTTATTTTTGTTATTATTTATGAGCTCTATTATATTTTTTGATACTATTTATGGGTCTCATTGTACTATTTCAACTAACTTTTATTTTTATTTACATTACTTTCGACAATAAATTTTCAATTTTAATAAAATAAATAATATCTAAACAGACCCTTCATATATATATATATATATATATATTAGTTTGACAATCATCATCATTTTGTTAATGACAAAATCTGTACTTAAGATTTGGAGGTAAATAGTTGTAAAAAAAAAAAAAAAAAAACCTACTTGCTTGCTTTTGAGCCTAAAGTCAAATAACGTTAAAAAGATGGCATTCCCAAGATGGTTTGTTAATTGAGAGAATGCAATATACATACGAGTCACATATATATATATATACTCAAAAAGGAAACACGAACTTTTGACAGCTGATAATATTATACACAGTTGACAGTACTCACTTAGTAATAATATATTAATTATTAAATATGTTACTACAAAATAAACAATATGTGATTGGCAGACAATGAGCCGCGTGGCATTTTGTTAACCTCATACCTCAGAATCTTTAGGAAAAAGGCTGTGAGCTTCATGTAACTTCGCTATCATGACGCATGGCATTTGCAAGGACTCTGTGACTGGTTTGGTGTCATCTCTCTCTCTCTCTCTAAAGAAAAAAGATTCACACACTCTCTCTCTCTCTCTTTCTCTCACACTCACAGTCTTTGTTCTCCTACAATTAATCTTTCATATATATATTTTTTCTTCTTATAGTTTGTACTAAAAGCCTTTTGGAGTGCAGTGTATTTATAGTATCCTGCATAAGTAGCACAAAGAAGTGACAGAAGGAAAGCAAGTTCCATGGATTTAAGGAAAAACAGGTATGTGGGTATCCAAAAATCATGCTTTACTTCATGGATATTCCTTAATTCTGTTGCTTTTGCCATAAGTGCATTGCTTTGATCCTGTATAGCTTCTGAAACTTCCATTTCTTCAAATAACAATGGTTTTCTTGTATTATCTTTCCCTTATTTCTAAGTTCGGGCTTTAATTCTGAACAAGAAGCAAGAGAACCTACGCTAGATTCACCCCACCGCTAAATCAATAAATTATATATAAATAATCAATGTATAGTTTATGTGTGTGTGAGGTTTTGTGTACTCTTATTCATGAAGTTCAAATTTTAGCTATGAAAGTAGGGGTTAGACTTAGATCATAGACTTTCATTTTCTAAGGTCCAATTATAATCTTACGCTAAATTAATGCAGCCCATTAGCATTAGCAAATCAATTGTAGTATCGTGCCTTTTTAAGTCATGGTTGTGCTCTCAGAGTTTCAGAAAATTTTTGTTAGTAGTAAAGGTCAGGTTTTCTGACTCTACTTGCAATCATCTTGTTCTTTTACCACTAATTAAAAAGTAATCAGGAATAGGTTTAAGGACAATAAGCTAGTTTAGCCCTAAGTTTCCAAGTTTAAATACCATAAAGCTTACAAGTTCATTGTGTCTTTTATGTTAATGATAGGATGATATGCTTATATTTGGAACTAACTTTGAAGATGGATGTGAAACTATAAGGTTGCGTTTGAGATAGCTTATATTGGACAGCTTTTTTTACTATTTAGCTTATTTTTGCTATTGTTTATAGGTCTCATTGTACTTTTTGGTACTATTATGGGTCTTATTGGACCATTTCAGCTAATTTTTAGCTTTATCTACAGTAACTTCAACAAAAAACAGCTAAATAAGCTATTCCTAAACGGACCCTAAGTATTTGACTTCTATGTTTAAGATGAAAGATCTTACTGAAGTGGATACTATTATGGGAATTAAAGTAAAGAAATATAGTGGAGGTTTTTCGCTATATCAATCTCATTATATTGAGAAAGTACTTACTAGAGTTGAATATCTCAAGATAAAAGAGGTGAATACACCTTTTGATTCTAGCATAAAGTAAGTTAAGCAAGAATCGTGGGAGGGTAATAGTAAATCTCAAGTATGCTAGTGCTATAGGTAGCATGGTGTATGCTATGCATCGTACCATATTAGAGCATCCACAACAGTGGAGCTAAAAATTTAGCTATTTGGCACTTGTAAAAGCCACTTTATCTATTTTACCTCTTCACACCCAATATCAATGGATCTATATTTTTAGCTATTTGATTAAAATAATACAAATAACTCATTAGAATAATAATAAAAACATCCACAGCAAACTTCAGTAACCAACCACAACCACCTCCACCATCAGCCACAACCACCACCACCACCACCACCACCAGCAGTTCACAGCAGGAAAAAAAAAAAAACCACCAACCCAAATCCCCAATCTTTTTCCTCAACCCAGATCATCAAAAATCACCAATCACAAACAAAATTACCATTGACATATTGCGACGAGCTGGAGCTGATGTTACTGTGGGTTTAGTGGAGAATCAACCCCGCGTCGATGTTGCCCACGCTGTCAACATCCTCACCGATGCTTTGGTTTTCGATTACACTAACACAGTCTTCAATCTCATCGCTCTACCCGTACATCTCTCTCTCGACTTGGGACTTGGGGCTTGGGTCGGTGAGCTGGGCAGGCGAGCTGGGTTTGTGGCGGCGTGTGTTGGCGGCGTGGGTAGGGGGGGGGGCGGCGGCATGAGAGGTCTGAAAGATGAGAGAGAGAGTTGAGAGTTCTGAGAAGAAAAAAAAATGAAAAAATAATATTTTAATTAGAGGTAGAATAAAAAATTAATTTTTTTTTTAGCTTTCAACTACAGTGCACAACCATATATAGCTGTGCACTGTAGCAAGATAGGTAAAATATTTACCTATAGCACCACTATTGTAGTGCCTTTTTTTGTGTATAGTGGTGCTAAAAAGCTTTTTAGCACCACTATTGTGGATGCTCTTCGACATAGTCTTCACAGTATGCAAACTTTCAAAGTACAATAATCCTAGTGTTGATCATTGGAAATCGATCAATAGAATTCTTGGTTATCTTAAGAGAACCATAAAATAGGACTCTTTCATTCCGATCTATAGAGTTGTGGTCATGACCTTTTGTGAGCCATTTTCCTGGTACAATAATGGTGAAGCTGTAAAACATATATGACTATGAAGAAAGGGAGCACGTAATTCGGCTATGAAAGCCAAGCTTACGTCCACAAAGTTAGTGTTATTTTCTATTTTGCAATGCTTTGTTCTATTATATAGGTTTCTATATATACATGTTTCTTACAAACAAAATCCCTACTCTTGTGAAATCTACTTTGATTGATATTGCTGCTAGTTTCCTTATAAGCTTGATTTTGCTAATTACATGGAGATGTTGATGTGGTTGGCGAACTTTCCATACTGATCTAGTCTTCCTTAACAAATTTGGTGGGTGAGTTTTGCTTATATGTTTGATCTTCAACACTCCCCATCAAGTTGAAGTGAAAATTCAGGACACCCAACTTGCAAAGTAGAAATTCAGCTTGTAAATGCTCAAGTGCTTTAGTGAACAAATTTGCTAGCCGTTGATTTGTAGAGACGTGCAATTTGGATGAGCCAACTTTGGAGTTTTCTATCACTACATGACAATTTCTCTAGATATGTTTTGTGCATTCATGAAAGGCTTGGTTTGAAGCTAAATGAATGACGGGATTGTTGTCGTAGTTTAACTTAGATGGTTTTAGGTGTGAGATATTGGGGTCTACCAAGAGTTGTTTCCTACAACAAGAAGTCTCCATGGATTTGTATTCTGCCTCAGCTGATGAAGGTTAAACATTTGTTTATTTCTCGGTCTTCCGGAAATGAGAGATTGGCCAAGTAATATTTAGTATCTAGTGACTAATTTACCAGCATCCTTGAAAATTCCTTAAACCTGGTGTTTGCTTGATGTATCTCAATACTTGATGTGCCCCATCTAGATGGGGTATTCGAGGCTTGTCCGTGAACTAACTTATAATATGCATTATATGAGTCAAATCTGGCTTGGTAATGGTTAAGCATATTAGTCTCCCAATTAGTCAATGGCATGATGAGGGATCAATAATGAAGTCTCCTTCACACCCATTGAGTGGCAAATTTTGCTCCACTAGGAACTAGGATGGCTTTGCTCCCAGAAACCCTATTTCGTCAAGAATTTCAAGTGCATATTTGTGTTGTGATATGGATATTCCCTTCTTTGATTGTGCAACCTTTATCCCCAAAAACCTGAAATTGTTTTTGGTTTCCAAGGTTTTTAAGTTTGAATTGTTCTCCTAAGAATTTCTTGAGTTCTTATATGCTCCAAAATGTTCCTTGTTAGAATGATGTCATTAACATAAATAAGGGCAGTGGTAAACTCATGTTAGTAGGATCGAACTAACAATGAGTAATCTGCTTTGAATTTCTTGTATCTTGCATCCAGAATAGTTGAAAAAAACTTTGCAAACCATTGTTGGGAAGCTTGTTTGTGACCATTTGGAGATTTATTGAGTTTACATACTCTTTTCTCCACTTTTGTTCAGAACTAGGAGGAAGGTGCATATAGACATTCTCATCAAGATCGTCGTATAGAAAGTCATTCTTGACATCTGGCTAGTGAAGGTGCCAATTGTGTGTGGTGGCTAGGAAAAGGAAGACACAGATAGTGACTAACTTGGCAACTGGGGTGAGAGTCTCAAAGTAGGCAAGGACCTCTTGTTGATTGTATCCTTTAGCAATCAAGAGAGCCTTATAGCGTTCCATAGAGCCATAAGGATGGTACTTGATCTTGTAACCCATTTGCAGTCATTGGGCTTTTTGTTGGGTGGAGAATCGGTGAGAGTCCTTGTGTTGTTGGCTTTAAGGGCATCAATTTCGGCACACATGGCATTTTTTCACTTAGGATCTTGCATAGCTTGCAAGAAAAACTTAGGTTTTTTCTAGAGAGACATAAAATGTGAAAGCCTGGTGAGGGCAATAAATCATCATATGAGAGAGAAAAGGGGTAAGAAGTACTAGAGGAGTTAACCAAAGCTAAGTCGGATGAGGGAGTGGGCCGAGTCAAGAGAGCTTGACCAAGGTGGAAATCATGCAAGTAGGGGTGGGAAAATCCGACACGACTAGCAAACCTGACACAACTAACCCTTTTATAAACAAGTCATGGGTTAAGGCTAAATGAGTTTGGGTTATATTTGGATTGACATGGCTGACCCATTTAATAAACGGGTCGTGTTCATGTTTAATATGTAAACTCGTTTGACCTATTTAGTGTATAAATGTATTAGTTTTTGCTATTATTATTTTGTTATTACTGCTTAATTTATGGTTGTAATTATATTTTTATTACTATATTTATGGTTGTATTGTATTTTAATTTTAGATATAAGAGAATTGATAACATGTTATTTGGATCAGATATGACCTATTAATCAAATAGGTTATTAAACAGGTACATGACTTGTTAATTAAACGGGTTAAATGTGTTGTGTCGAGTTGACCTGTTTAATAGATAGGTCGTGTTAGGATTGAGGATTTCTGACACGTTTACTAAAAAAGGTCGGGTTTAGGTCAACTCATATAGTCGAATACTGGCTCAACACAACACAAACTTGACAATACGAACATGAATTGCCACCCCTACGTGCAAGTAAGTAGGAAGCTTGGTGGATTATGACGATTTTCAGGGAGGGGCAGGGATAGGGGTAAAGATGTCAGGAGTATGGTGCTTAGTGGGGTGGGTGATGTCGGGATTGTCAAAAGGGAAGGATAATGGAAGTGATAATGAGGGGGAAGTTGTAAGAGAGAAGGGAAAATGGTCTTCGTAAAAGAGGACATCCCGAGAGACAAAGGTAATTTCTCTTTTGGCCACAAGATAACCAAGGAGAATGCACTGCGTAGCACATGCTTCAATTTTGAGGGTTTTTGGAAGTGGGTGGAGGCGAAACCAAGGCAACCAAAAACTTTTAAGTGGTTATAAGAGGGCTGGACCTAAAACAATTTCAGGAGGGCTATGCATGTCCTATTGATCAAATACCAAAAATATTTAGGTAGGTGGCCCTGAAAGAGTAGTGCAACTAGTTTCATGTATAATGCCTTTAGAGGAATAATATGAAGGAATGTCAAATTTTGGTCTGTTATCGCTATGGATGATTTTGACAACTCAATGAGTTGGACAAAAGATTATAAAAGGGAATAGCCGAATAGGTATTTGATCAATGTTTCATTAAGTAAATATATGTGCATTTAGTGTAGTCATCCACTATAGTTAAATGAATGAACTTTAGACATATGAATCTCAGACAAGAATAACTAGAAAAGTAATAGTTAATGGGATTATCCGTTGTCTATGTAAAATCTAAAAGCAACTTAATAGACCCATCTATCAATTGTGTGTCTTGAGAATTGGTATACCATATCCATTTGAATGGGACTAAAATCCTTTGAATAGAACTACCAATAGCAAGAAATGAACCTCAAATAGATCCAATCTAAAGAGGTTTAAAGGGTAGCAACAGCATGTTCATAAGTGGTTATGCTTACTACCAACAGCATGTTCACATTCAAAATAGATTAATGCTTACTGTTACGTTATAGAGGGTGACTTTATACTCTTAATGAAGGTCAATATACATTTAAATTTTTGTGTAACAGGGACATCATAGGAAATTCCACTTATGTGAGCATAAAGTGCCATTTTTAAACTAGAGTTAGGATTCCATGGAGTAGCACATAGCCATAATAGTGTTAACAAGATGTGAGTTTTTGGTGTAAAGGATGCTTTCATATGCATGTTTTCTCTTGCTTTGAGGCAAATAGTTTTGCTTTAAGATTTGACCATCATTAACTTCTAGGAGTCATGAGAACACTAAACTAGTGGGAGGTTTAAGTTGAAAAACACCTTCTTTATGCGTGACATAGTGTCAACCTAAGTTGGATATGGTTATTACAACCTAGTGGGGGTTGTTGTATATATAGATATTCACATGTAGGTTGTTATACGTGAGAAGATTCTACTAGAAAAGTAGAAGAATGACAAAAGATTAAAGGTAACAAAAAACTGGTTTGAAGAATCTCCCTTGAGCAAGATTGAAGTTCGCCCAAGCGAGGGACAGGCAAGAGATGAGCAAGGGACAAGCGAAACTTTTTGTTGGAGTTTTATTTTGGTTACTGAAGAGTTCACTCAAGCAAGCAGGGCAGCTTGCCCGAGCGAAGTGCATTTTCACTTCATCTTGCTTGAGCGCAATAGTTGCGGAAAGTATGTTTTCAGCATAATTATGTGGAAAAATAAGGAAAATGAACCTGTTTGAGTTCCCAACAGCTAGTAATAGCATAGGCAACGTTTTAGGGTGCTAAACCCATTATTAACATTAAGTGACATTTCAAATGTGACTTTTCTTTGGAAACTCTTCATTCCTATCGTGGGTGACATTTCAAAGGTGACTTTTTATTGACAACTCTTCATTAGTTATAAATAAGCATTTATATTTATTTATTTATTTACATAATTTTGAAAAAGGAATTTTAAGATTTTATAGATTTTGCACACTATTAGAGAGAAATTCATAGGATTCTCCAAGTTTGCTGTTGTAGAAATCTTGGCTTATTGTATACTAAGGACAATTTGCCTGCAACCCATTAGGAAACTCATTCAAGTGGGGGAAAATAATTTCTTCAAGATAATTATTCGTCCGTGCCTGTAGGCCTGTTTGTTCTTGTGTTCTTTCATTTGATTTCCCCTAAATTTCCCAACAATTAAATTACTTGTAAGTAATACTTATAGTATCCTTCGAAGTTTGAAGGATATCTTAACTAATATAAGAATGGCTTTCTTTTCTGAATCAAGTTGCATGGCCACAATCCCTTTTCCTTCCTATGTTTGCTATTTTAATTTAATTCCAAAATTTTCAGACAATCTTTTTATACTTTTGTCGAAATCTTCGAACTTTCCCTATGAATTTCCTCAGTATCAATTTATGTTAGTCTATATGTTTTGTTATTCAAAGGATAATGTGTACCCTCAAAGGACCTTCGTACTTCCCCTAATGTTTGTCTGTTATTTTTTTATATATATTTAATTTTTACTTCTGTCTGCAAAAGATGCTCCATGTTATTTTTTGAATTATTTGTCGTGCAATATTTTGATATCGTAATGTCACTGTGCGAATTCAAAGTTATGCTTTGCTCTACTATCTTAAGGATTCCTCACCGTACTACATGCTAAATCATAATTACTCTCTTCATATTTATTCAAAACATTTTTCTCTGAAATGCTTCTTCTATTGAATGAGAAGGTAACATGGAAAATGATTGCATAAGCAATTTGGATTATTGCTTATATGCACGAGAGCAACAGAATAGTAGAAAACTGTGGGTTGACTTAATGGGTTTTCATTTATTAGAAATTAGTATCATGATTATCCTCAATGGCTGTTAATATGACTATTCACTCTCTCTCTGTTTATGGATGCAATCTAGTGATTGATACGCTAATCTATGTCTCAATCAAAGTTTTTTCTTGAAACGAGTTTTTGTTTTCACTGTACAAACTCAATACATTGTCAATATGCCAATTCCTGCCATTATAATATTCTAAGATAACATCTTTGTCAATTGTCATTTACATTTGATTTTCAGACTTTCAACATATTCGCTTGGCATATCAAAGTGCTCACAGTCGAAGATGCATTTAATGAGGTTTTGTTTTTTCGATGTGCTATATAGGTCCTGTTTATTTTCTCGCTCTTCTCTCTTAAGAGAAGGAAGAGAAAGTTAGTAAGGCATCTCCTTCCATAAATTGGATTAAAAGTTTCACCTCTCTTTAGTAGGGTCTTTGTAATCTTATTAACCTTCTGTCTAAAAGGTTTACAAACAGATTAAGATTAATTCATCTCCTATACTTGCGAGACACATTTCAAAGCAATGCTGCTACAGTATGTTTAATCTGGAAACTCCAATTATTCACCTTATATTGTGATACTTGCATTTCCCCATTTAAAAACTAGAGAGAAAGAGACAAAAAAAAAGGCGATTGTTGTGATTGTTAATGATTCACATGTTTAGCAGACTAATTGGTCCCTGTTGGCATTTCAGGATTGCCTATTAATCCATCCAACCAAATATGAATGTGGACAATGAGAACATAGAACCAGTGACTGAATTAGGACTTGCACCGAGTTATTCTAATCAGTGTATTCAGAGACCAATGAACATTGATTCAGGTGCAGGTGCAGGTGCAGGTGCAAATGCAGGTTCAAGGATAGACATGACATTTGTGGCCTCTGATCCCCTTTCTGAACTAGTTTGGTCTCCTCATAAAGGTTTGAGTCTCAAACGTGCTGATTCCAGCTTTGCCAATAAAAAACCCTCACTTCTGTGGGGTGCAGGACCAAGCGATGTGGATTTTCCGGCACCTCAAAGCTTTATGGGCGGGAGTTCTACAACTGACAAACCTGTAGATGAAGTCATTACACCACAAGTGGCAAGTCATACAAAGGATGATTTTGCTGGTGCAAATACTTCAAATGCATCTCTTACAAGTGCTGGTGGTGGCATGCCAGAATGTCAGCCAAATCATGAACATAAGACAGGTTAGGTAAATTATTTTTTATGTTAAATTGTAGGGTACGTGGGGTTGGGCTAGATATTTGGTCTAAATTTTTCTTAGTAATGGAGAAAAAGTTTATGAATAGGTATTAAGTTGTATACTGATGAATGTGGACCTATCAAGATCAATCTTTTATATGTATTGTTTCATGTTTTCCCCTCAAAACCTGTTTAACAAAACCTGAGGACTCTTGTTTGGCAGGACCTGTTCGTAATATGGAGGAAGTGAACACCATGGTAGGATCATCTGTTCTACAAGTTACTCGAAAGGAGGATCTAAGAAAGAGTGAAGGTGATGATATTTGTGCCCCAATCAATATTCAAATGGCTGAAATATCTGAGACCAGTGAAAACAATTCTCCTAGTGTGCCAGGTGCATGCCCGTATCTTTTGACTCTTTTTTCCCAGAAGATAGTTCTAGGTAGTCCTTTCAAGTTACTCTGGTCTTTGGTCTACAACCGATCTATTTCTATTGTTCTAGAAACATGGTAGTATATGCACTTATTTTATACGACTTAATGTATCTGCTCTCTGTGTTTTATTGTGTATGTACCTTCATCATGGCCTTTTATTATACCTTGAATCAAGATATATCAATTATCCTTGATCTATGCATAATCAATGGCCCCTATAGGTCAACCATTGTGTGTATATTTATTCTGTATTGGGTTCTTGTAATACACAATTCTGAATAGCAATGTAGCTGCTAAGAGTTTTGGCTTTGGATGTAGGTTGTTAGGCTGAACTATGTTAATTCTCTTTGGTTCCACTTTCTTTCTTTTTACATCACCTCATTTTCTTATTTCTATTTTAGCATGGTATGAGAGGCACTTTTCTGTGGCATTAAATAAGATTCAAGTAGTCCACTGCTGACCATCGCTCAGATAGCACTGCTGATCATCATTTGGACCAGTCATTGCCAGCCACTGTCCCAACCTCCTTCCTAGTCCATTTTTTACATAGATTCCGATTTTGGGTTCTATCTCCCCATTTGAGGCTCCAAAGTCACACTAATTGGTATATCACTCATTCTTTTTAGGTTCAATCTATGTGAGACCCACCAAATTGCTCACATGCTTCACCACAATGTTATCCTCTGTTGATATTCCTCAGGCCACCAGTGTAGCCATTCTTCGACCATAGGAGCTACTCTTTGGTCACTGGTGCAACTGTTCTCTGGTTGCCGATTGTCATTGGTAGTTGCCATCAACTATTGTCAGCATTTCACACATTCATTCCACATTATGCCTGGTCCATTCTATATCTAATCCGGTCATTCATGGTCATGGTTTTCCTCATGAGATTATAATTCCCCTTGAGTTTGAGGTGGGTGTTAGTATATGCACATGCTTTGTTTGACTCTCTACGTTTTACCATGTACGTACCTTAGTCCTGTTCCTTGATCCCAGGCATAATCAATGGCCCTAAGTCAACCATTGTGTGTATATACCCTATATTGGATTCTTGTAATACACAATTCTAAATAGCAAAAATGTAGCTGCTATGGGTTTTCCACAAAGGACGTACCATTAGGCTAAACCACATTAATTCTCCTTGCTTCTACAGTTCTACCTTCTCTCCTTGTACATCTCTTTATTTTCTTATTTCTATTTTTACAAAAGGAATGGGTCATATGCTTTCTGCAAGAACCATCAAAATATTTGGCACTTCCTATTTTGCCTCAAACGCACAAGCCATGCAAACTGTTTTTCCTTCCATGTTAAGTGGACATTTTATTTATATCTTACTTTTCTCAAAGTTGATGGAGCATTCATTATTTTCTTGACATCTGACATGATTTAACCTGCTGATTTACCAACAGGTCTGGTATATGGGGGAACATCTGATATTATACCAACCAAAATAGTTGAACCTAAACCTGACATGGTGGCAAATGAACCATTTTCTGAGGACTCTAGAGGTGGAGGCAGAGATTTTGGAAGTGGCAATCAAATATTGGGAAAGAATATCAATTTGGCCTCTGATGTTCTCCCTGTGGATAAATGCAAAGCTTCTGAAACTCCAGTCCAGAATCTTAGTTCCCCAGGCAAAAGACCTTTGGAAATACTGGAGTTCACTGCTGAGAATGATTTACGAACTCTGACTGGTGATAGTGCTTGTGGTGCAGCGAATAAGATTGTAGAATCAGAGTTCAATGAAGGTAAAACTGGCTTTCAGCCAGACAAAGTTGTACGAAGAAACAAGGCTGTTCCGATTGAAGTCTTCTTAACTAACAGCAGAATCCGTATGCCTCGAAGGAAAGGCAAGGAAAAGGCTTTATCTGATGGAGAGATTGATCAAAGATTGTCAAAAGAGGAAGATGATAGCCATGAGAGTGTTGAAAGCTGCAACAGTGGGTTGTTTTCAACAGGCAAGAAGAGGTGGAGCGTTGAAGGACACGTGATTGTTGGGAGTAAAAGAATCAAAAGCCAAATTCAAGACACACCCGGTTCAACATCCTATGTTAAACAAGATAGCTCCTTTATGAATTGGATCTCGAACATGATGAAGGGTTTCTCAAAACCAATGGAAGGTGAGGCACCTGCTCTTGCTCTTGCTATTGCACATCCTGATCATGGACATCAGAATCTTCTCACATGCAACAAGAATCATGATCCAGGATTCAAAAATAATGGTTTTCAGTCAATTTTTCAGTCCTTGTATTGTCCAAAGGCAGGAGGAGAAACAACATTGTTTAATGCCAATTATCAAACTGGAGAAGGATCTAAGGAGCATGAGCTGCATAACAAGATGTGCAACATTAATGCTACTCCAATATCCATTTGTGGGGATGGTGATAAAATATGCAGACAAAATCTGCTGCCAAATGATAAGCTTGATGAATCAACCTCTGGAAATGGAGCAGATTCATTAAACCAGCCTAAAACATTTCCAGTGACGTCTGTTTCCAGTAAGGAAGATAGCAAGATTAACTCCGGGGAGAATAAAAAGTCATGCAACGTGGACTTTGGAAATGAGAAAGATGGAATAAGCTCCAATTCTTCTCTGGGTAAACGTAGAACTATCGATGCTGAGAACATTGATTCTGATCTGCTAGCTGAAGGGAAGACAACTAATGATTACAGAAATAGCTTGTGGATAACTCGGTTTTGTGCAAAAACTTCTGGCCCTGTGTTAAACGTGGATGATCGCATCCAGAGTATTGGTGTCGGTCTTGAGTGCTCCACTGATTGCACAAGACCTCTTCCTTGTCCTGAGAATTATGTTGGCTTTTCCAAAAACCACAAAAGTGTGGCAGTAAGGGAGCTCTCTGCTGAAGGTCCAATGCTTGCTTTAGGCAAAGAATCACAGAAGTGTCCTGCTGATACTGACGCAGTTGTTGGTTTTAATTGGATCAAAGGCCACAATGATCAGAAATCTGTAAATAAATTGAACCCTAAATTGCCTTCTCCAAAGTTTAAAAGTTCAGAGGCAATGGCTTCTATCTTTGCAAGAAGATTGGATGCCTTAAAACACATCATACCATCAGATGTAAAAGATACTGTAACCTGTTTCTATTGTGGCATAAAGGGTCATCATTTACAAGAGTGTTCTGAGATAACAGAAAGTGAGATTGAGGATCTTCTAAGGAATATCAATTCCTATCTTGGGGCAGAAGAATCGCCTTGCTTGTGCATTAGATGTTTCCAGTTCAGTCATTGGGCTGTTGCATGTCCCAGTACATCCTCAAGAGGGCAACATCAAACAAGATGTGGTACTTCTTTGGTTGGTCCTAGAGAAATGCAGCATAAAACGGGAGGTAAAGAAAACTCAAAGCTGCTAACTGGTTGGAAGAGTCAATTTCAAGCTGCTTGTAATGGGAGTGCTCTTAGAATATCAGACCATAATTTTAATTGGAAACCAAATGAAATGATAGCCCCTGAAGAAATAGGATCTAATGCAAATTCATTGAAGAAGTACATTGCTTCAAGTCCTGTGGAAAACTATTCAAAAGAAAATCAGATCATGCCTATCAATAGGAAACTTTCTGATGTACCAAAAGGAATCTTTAATGCCATAAAAAGCCTTCGTTTGTCTCGCTCAGATATCCTAAAGTAAGTAGATCATACTAATTAACCTGTCATTGGTAAACTCACATTATTAATTACTCGTTTGATTGGAATTTCCGTTTATATATGGCAAGTAGTATGTTCAATTACAGTTGATATTAACCCTGACAGTTTGCACATGCATTTCAAGGATACAGCAAAATTAACAATTTGCTTAATTATCCCTTTATGATATGAACGCCATACAGTAGTCAGCCTATAAATGTATGTTTGATGCATAGGAGATTTACAAACATGTAAATTCAAGCTAAACAGATGTGGTGGTCTTTTTTGCGCTTTTGATCTGATCTTTTCTCAATTCTTTTGAGTCCTCAGGATCCTCAGTTTTCATCAGTGGCATGCGTACACCTGTGCTTGTGTGTCATTCTTTGTATATGGTAGGCAATAGAGTTTTCCTGTTTTTCTGGAGCACTTTTTTCTTTTCTTTTTTCGTTTTACATAAATTAAGCATATTTTTATGGTTGGGATGACATAGTAACGCTAGCGGTCTAGGAAAACTGTTGCATGTCTACATGACAAAAAGGGACATCAGAAACCCCATTTTCAGTGGGAGGATTAATTTTAATTGCTACTCTTCAATTTTAATGAAATGCTTGGCTTCCAAAAATACCTTTTTGGGATCAACCAAATTACAAATTGCTTCTTTCTTCAATCTTGAATTTTGGTTTATTGTGGTAGAACTCGTTCTTCTAGTAGATGCATAGTTTAGAGTACTGCACTTGCAAGGGCTGACTTCGAAACTTAATTCTTGCTGTAGTACATAGTCTCTGTAATTGATATTCTCTATGTGCAATGAAAAAAAAAATGATTTTTTCTATGTTGCATGGCCACCAGATGGATGAATTCCCATATGTCACTATCACCTCTTGATGGTTTTTTCTTGCGTCTACGGCTTGGGAAGTGGCAAGAAGGACTAGGTGGAACTGGATACCATGTGGCTTACGTAACTGGTATAAGTTGAACTAATTCTTTATTTTGTTATCGTGTTGTATAACTAATCAATTTGATAGGGAGATAATTTGCATACTTGTTAACAAATTTGTAGATTATCATAATGCACTTCTTTAAGACCTACTTTTATAATTGACTCGTTTTTATTTTTCTGGACGCACAGGGAAGCAAAGAGAGAATGCGCCACAAAATGCAAAAAATTCTATCTCTGTAAACGTAGGGGGAATCAAATGTTTGGTTGAGAGTCAATATGTCTCCAACCATGATTTCCTTGAGGTAAGTAATAGTCTGACAGCATATCAGTTTTTCCTCACACTATATTTGTCCATGCTTCTAAGCTACTAGTATTCAGTTTCAAGCTCAATTCACTTATTATTCTCTAGATCTTTCAAGCTTGAAATATTTAACAGCATTACATAAAATTTATATGGCTACCTGAGGTTTTCTTCCCTTATTGACACATCCATTTACGTGTTTAGAATGCATGATGGTATGACTGTGTCAAATAATAGTTATGTTTTTTCTTTTACTTCTCATCCCCCTTCCGAAGTACTTTTAAAGTGGCACATTGTTTCCAAGTCAGGGAACATTGTGTACGACAGTTTCTAAAGTTTTAGTTATCATTTTATCCAGTTCATTGATGACACCAAAAATACCATCCATCTGGAATTCTCTTTGTATATTTGATTTTGCGTGTATTAACCATCTCATATGTATCTGATTATTATTTTTATTTTTGAGAATCATCTCATAAATATATATATATATATATATATATATATATATCTGCAACAAAGCAATGTTTTGGATTCCTTCAGTCAAATATGGTATAGATGTATACATTTAAAAAAAAAAGGGGGGGGGCAAACACCATATTTGGTCATTAAAGTTAGCTCCATTTTCCAATTTGATCTCTAGAGGTCTAAAAGTAGCAATCAAATCCGTGAAGTTTATAAAATTATCCAATTTGGTCCACACTCTAAGTTGGACATTAATGTGTCATGTAATAAAAAAAAGTTTTATGTATCTTAGAAATTACATGCTAACAGTCTAAGTGGATAGAAATTGCCATGTAGCAACCATGATGACTCATTATTACCACATGGAATTTACGATAAAATAAAATAGAATAATAATTTTCACTTTCTGAATATGAATCTGTTTAATAATTGTCTATTCCATATTTCCATGTTTGGTTTATGAGAATATGTGAGGAAAATACAAGAATATAAAAGGGGAAAAAATGGGAGTAATCATTTTACAAACTTTTGAAACTCTATTGACTAAATTGGAAAACGGTGAAAACATTACTGACCAAATTGAATCGTATTAAAAATTTTAAGGATTTAATTGTCACTTTTGAAATTCTAGGGACCAATTGGAAAATGGACCAAACTTTAAGGACTAAAATTGTTGTTTTCCCAAAAAAATGGTATAACTTGATCCATAAATGCTCAATTTAACATTTGAACTGGAAGCGATTATGGAATCTCAAAATCATGGGAGTCGCAACTTAAAGCTAATTCAGGCCTTGTCTCTCAAACTTGGCAAATTCTAACGGTATAAGGTCATAAATGCCTCATGATGATCAGTTCAAGAACTGGATGACATAATTCTTTGAAAATGCTACATATCATGCAAATCTGTTAATGGATTATTATATAGTATAATATCAACTGCTAATTTTTATTACATTTCACCTTTGTGGTCACTCTTAATGTTTAGATCAATTGGTTTCATATCAATTGGGTCAATTACTGTACACAAAGTTGAGGGATGGTGATTAGCAAGGTTCCATCCTAGTAGTGAGATTGACAATATTCTGAATCTTGCTTGTTACCCATTCAATGTGAAGTGGTTAAATTCCCATCACATTTTGCAGGATGAGCTTATGGCATGGTGGAGTGCAACCTCAAGGGACAGTGCCCAGATCCCATCTGAAGAAGATTTAAGATTGAAAGTCAAAAGGAGAAAAGTGTTAGGCTTCTAAGAATCTCCTGATTTCAGACATTATATCTTTGTTAGTGTCGGCAATTAAAATTCTAGCTCACACAAATGCAAAGTGAGAAGTGAGACAGTTAACAAGCATTCTTATGTAGCATATGTAAAAATTAAAAAAAAAAATTTATGTTTGCAACATTGTATATGTGAAACATGAACGTCTAGTTGAAAGTAGGAAATTCTATTTTGAATGTCACCTTGAACATGTGAAGGAGGAATCTTTTTAAGCGTGATTACCCTATATTTTTAAGTGGATAAAAGAATTGCTTTCTGCCATAGTGACCATCATTTCACACACAACAATTTAGGGCGTTCAGCAGCTGATCGGAAAGGATAGCCTCAGATGGCTGCTGAAGGTTCTCAGTTTCACTGCTAAACGGAATTTGGGCAAAACCAACACCAACTGATTTGGTGCTCGGTTAGGGTTTTTGAATTCCAGAGACAACTGGAGTTTTGAAGAAAACCCTCATCGTATTTATGCATACTTCAACGACTTTTTATTTCCATTTGAGAATTATTTTATTTATTTATATTTTTTTCAATGCGACAATTACAATAGGGAGGAAAGATTTGAACCTTAGATTGTCTTGAAAACACTAGGAGGTGTCAATTAATTGAGCTACAAGGCATTGGTGCCATTTGGGAGTTCTAAGGTCTAAATATTCTATATTTTTCTCATTTCTCACTGTCAATGTCTTTCTCCTCTGGGTCTCCAATCTCCATCTCTCCTCTCTCCATAGCCAATCACCATCGTCGTTCTTTGTTCAACAACTCATCGTCATCCTCATCTTGCCAATGCCAGGTAACTCTCTCTCTCTCTCTCTGTATTTTGATTGTTTGATATTTTGGTCTTGTGTTTTACAGGAATTTCAACCAACTGTTTCAATGTTTCCTTCTGACTTTCAGGTTAGTGAAGGCAATATTCAGTGTTTCCACCCCCACCCCCACCCCCGAACTTTGTAGTCTATATATTTGCAAATTTGGGGATTTTTTTTTTTCTTTTTATTTTTCTGATAGGTGTAAATTACAGTTCATATTATCAAATAATTATGAACTGTAATTTACACCTATAAAGTCCTGCTATTTTTTTGGTAAATCCACATTCCTCATTGCTAGACTGAACAGTTCTTTCTCAAAAAAAAAAAAGAAAAAAAAAAAAAGAACAGTTAAGTGTTGTGGGTACATTATATGTTTGGGATTGGGTTTGTCAGTGTGTTAGTGAAGAATAGTGTGGCCCAAACTATCTCAGCCCAACGCACTGACACCATAAAAGTAGACTGCATGGGATCAGCTAAAGACCAACCCACTGGTGCAGCCGTGCAGTGCAGTTTGGGAATTGACCAAACTGACCCATGAGGTTCGGTTCAAAACTGGCCAGTTCCACTGATCACACCAAACCGTATACACATGTACACAAACTGATTGGAGTTTTGTGGTTTAGCAGTATTTTTTGGTGCCACTTTTCCTGGGCAAATATGAGTTGCTGCAAGTTCTATGTGAAATGCCAATAGCACATATTAAGAAAAATGCAGAATTTGTGACATACGTTGTTGTCAACTTCATTATTTATTTATTTTTTTTACTCTAGCCAATAAAACCTACAAGTAATTGACCCCACATACAAAAACTAGTTGCCGAGTAATCCAAAGACATTTGCTCCTAACGGGCTAAGCAATTTATGCTCATGTCCAATCAATTTCAATTTTGTTGAGTAACACAATGGCTTTTCTTCCCATAGATTCTAACACAGTTTTTATGCCTCATTAGCTACTTCAGCTTAACATCAAGTATGATTCATAATGTGCTAAAGCAATTTAAATCGTGCCTATTTTTTTATTTGGTATACGATAGAATTTATCAGGTTTTGTCCCTAGACCATAGATCGTACATACATTGATCAGCACGTACATTGATCACCACGTGTCTTCGGCCATGCTCCATAACATGAAGTAAATGAGTAAATATTGTGGGTTCAATTCCTCCATCTACTTCAGCTAATTTTAGACATAATTAACCGTTTTTTTTTTTTTTTTTTTTTTGAGAAGCACTAATTTTAATTTTGATGAATGTAAGCACTATGCCTTAATTTTTGGGATAATACATGCTAATGGAACATAAGTTTCACATGCAATAACAAAAGCAAATTAATTTAAGAGAAATGTTAACTAGTACCCTTGAGTTTTAGTTTAGGAGCTATTTTTAGAAATATTTTATTGGGAGAATAATAAAATAATAAATATTATTGATAGCTTTTTATATTTTCTATGAAAGTGGTATTAAAACTTTCTTGTTATGGTTTATTAACAATTGCCTTAAGAACACCTATTAACATGACTCTTATTTTAATTGGAAAGTGGACTTGTATATGAGATTAATTTACAGTATTATTGAGAATTAATATTTTGTAATTACATTATGATTGTGCACCCCAACGCATTATGTGATTATCTTGTCACGTGTATTTACTTTGAAATGCATGATGATTGTATGCTAACAGCACTAGCATCAGGTGTGTTAAATGCTAAATTTTTAATATTTAACACACAAAACACTAAAAAAATCACCTACATGAGATGTCTCAAATGCCAAAATAATTTGGCACAAGCTACCATGCAATTCTATTCCAGCACGGTACGGTGAGAAATGGTATAAATATTTGAATATTTTTTTATTCCAACTTTCTTACTCTTCATGATGATCTTGTCACGTGTGTTTACTTTGAAATGCATGATGATTGTATGCTAACAGCACTAGCATCAGGTGTGTTAATTTAGTATTTAACACACCAAACACTAAGAAACCACCTACATGAGATGTGTCAAATGTCAGAATAATTTGGCACAAGCTGCAGTGCAATTCTATACTAGTACGGTACGGTGAGAAATTGTATAAATATTTGGATATTTTTTTTATTCCAACTTTCTTACTCTTCATGATTGTTGGAATTAATTTTTTTATTCCTTTGAAGGGGTAAATTAAATTATTTCTTTGTGACTATAGAACACTAGAATGTTACTACTTAAATATGAGACTCCCTCTAGACTATCGCAATGTGATAACAATATTTCATATCTAAGAGCATTGGCACACCAAATTCCAAAATCTTTGCATCATGAGCTATTTCGGAGTGTAAATTTTTTTCCAATATGCTACAGTGCAAAATCTCAAAAGTTTTATTACTTTTCTATTCACTCTGATGGGCCCAGACAGATGTGGTAGAATTTTTTTAATGTTAATTTAATTATTGTATATATTATTTGAATGTATAGAACTAAAAAATATATAATGTGATGTACAGTGAATTGTAAAATAATGTGTTAAAATGACATATTTTTAGAATATCTGGTGTTGATGCTCTAATAAATATGCCAAGTGTTGCATAATGTAGTAAGTTTTATAAGGACAAAGTTTAACTACAATATTAATTGTAGCTTAAGTTTACCACCTTACTTAATAAAATAAATATTACTACATATTTTTAAAATCTAACCCTTTTTTTTTTTTTTTGAGATAGAAAATCTAACTGTTAAATTGTATGTTCTTTATGCACTTAATACACATGTGTAGTAGTGGTACACCTAATTTGGACTTCGGTGCAGATTACGAAGTGTGCTCGTTAACGAGATAATTGTGAAATTTGTTACTATATTATTAGATAATTAAATTTGGTTAATTATAAGTTTACATTGTACTAATAATGTAAATTAATAATTTTTTATTAAATTTATTATATAAGCAATCATAACCATATTTGTATAATTTATTAATTTCAAGACCAAAAAAAAAGAGGATTTATTTTACGGCCAAAAAACTATGTTATTATATCTTACTGACATTTTATAATGAAATGATGAGTCAGTAAATTTTTTTAATAATGTAGGAGAAATATACCTTAAATTTATAATATTTAAAAAGATCTATTTTATAGATTCATTTAAAATGGAAATGATCATTTTAAAAGAGAAAGAGGTAGTTGCTCTCGCTCAATCCAACATTCTTGAGGAAAATTTAATTGGAAATTCCCTACTCATCTATTCTTTTCTTGACCTGTTTAATCCACTAGACCTTATGATCATTCATTAAGATAGTCAAACGACCCTGAAAGCTATGAACTTGAATTAGCTCGAGAGTTAGAAGGAAGAGAAAGTAATAACAATAATAATAATAATAATAATAATAAAAGACTAGTAAATTCTAGGTTGTCTTCTTATAGACTTATACATACACTCAGCAGCACTAATGAATACTTACATTTGCAAAGGAATTTTTCTGTCACTCTATACTGAACGCCAACTCACCAACTTGGAGTGATAAACCCCTTAGGTAAGTTAGGTTTGGTAGCTCGATTGGTCTGATCACATAAAAGTTGGAGGGATGAGCTCTCACCTAGTCAATATACATGCATGGATCGGTTGGGTTGGGTTAGGTTGTGGGGTTGGGGTCATTTTGTCAGGTTTAATACAAAATTATATTTTTATTCAATTATTTAAGTTTCAAATTAACAAACTTAAATTAAATCAAAATCCAAAATAATTCAAACTAAATTTAAAATAAATAAAAATTTATAACTATCAATAATATGGGTTAGGTTGTGTTGGTTTAGCAAAAATTTCAACCTAAAGTAACCCAAATCAACTCAAGATATATATATATATATATATATATATTAAAAACCCAACAATTTTGTGTAATCATAAATGATTTCTTAGTTAGTAGTTACGTGTAACATACTTATAGTAATATTTAACAAAACCAGATGGAGAGATCATAATTGAAAAAACTTAAAATTTAGAGAATTAAAATGAATGAAAACAAAATTAAAAAACTAAAATAAATTTTAATGAAACTTAAAGAATATATTTTGCATTTTAGCCAAAAACAGAACAAACAAACAACATCAAAAGAACGGGTGTGCCGTGCGGTACAACACATTGAAAGAACGGATGTGATACAAGTGTACAACTTTTTCTGGGTGAGGATGATATCGTGAGTTTCAAACTTTAATTGCCTTTTGTCCATGAAAACATATGTCAGCCATACATTTCAACTTTGTAATTAGAATCTATTTCTGCTTTTGCCAAAGCCGTGGCTATATGTAGTTTCTTATTAGTCCTTTTTCTTTGATATACTTTATTACAGTATTGAGGTAGTATAACATCAAGGACCACCTTTTAGAATGACTTAATTCATATTCAAATAAAAAATCTTATGATCAAAACTTATTTCACATGCTTTGTTATAACTTCCTTATATGATTGTGAATAGTGAAAAAAATAGTAAATTTATGTGAAAGTGACATATATATATATATAAATATTTTGAAAACAAAGAATTCATTCATTCATTCATATGTAAATAATCCTGGTACAAAGCATCTACAGTATGTAGTGGTGAATCTTCTAACCAATACATTTCATCAATAATATTTCTAGCATATCAAACTATAGTATGTGCTACCATTTCCCCCCCTCCCCTCTTTTTAATGCAGCTGATTGATGCAAATTGCAGCCCACGGAGATAGCAGTGGACATCCTCAAAGATGTGTCCCAGCAAGGAGTGATTAACTGATGAACAAGAGATTGTCATCATCACATTAACGTTGTCTCCTTCTATGACTAACTCTGAGAAACCAGCTTCAATGGAAAACTCTATAGCTTTTTTACAAGCTAAAACTTAGGGTCCTTTGATAGACATTACAATCATCACCTCTTCTTTTGCATGGTTTGAAAGTGACAAATAATTAATTATAATCTGCCGCATTGAATAATTATAGCAAAGTGTTAAAAATATGTTTGTGGTTTAAAATTATTGTCTACCTTAAGTTTTACCCAAACTTTTGGAAGCATCTCTCACCAAAGCACTGTACATAGCGGATTTTCAAAAGGCGTTGTATATTTATATTTTGAATATTCTACGAAGGCATCTTGCACTGAACCAGAGACTTCCGTAGGTTCAACTGTTGCATTAATTAATGGTGGACCGGTTGTTACAAACCCATTAATTAATTCATCAGGAGGGTCCACAACTAATTTGATTTTCCCCAAGATTGGAGACCATCACTATGTAGACCTCAATGTATCCCAGACAAGACGCAGAACTTTGTGAAAAGATATAAGAAAAACGTGAACCACTGGAAAAGCATTGCAAAATGAAAAATGTAAAATGTGTTACATGGTATATTGTAAAAGAAGTTACATCAAACAAACAGTCAAACACAAAAAATAATTTTTTTAGTGGTTCAAATAAAGACTTTTTGCAAAACCGGATGGGAACACTCTCAAGTTCTCAGCTCATATCTACCAACTTGTGTTTAAGGAGATAATAATTAAAAAAATTAAGAAAAATTAATATTTTAATAAAATGTAGTGTAAAAATAAATAAAAATTACCACACATAATAACCACTATTCATACAACTGTGTAAAATTAAAATCAAGAACTGTCATTCACTCTCTTTTGTGCCAGTGTAAATTTACATGGTTACTGTATCAACTAAGTATTTTTATACAATTTTACACATGAACTGATGTAGGTGAATTTTGAGTTTTTTGATAAATAGGTGAATTTTGGACTTAATTGACTAAAATGTGATACTTTTTTTGTTATAGAAGAACTGATGCGAGTGTTCTTAAAGCACCCATATATATTTTTGTGTCTGCTTTCATAATAATACTTTAAAAATTTTCCTCAATAACCATATGAAGAGCGCATACAATAGCAGTTGCTTCTGTTGTCAAAGGATCACACAACAGATGGGCTTTTGGTCCAAACTTTAAGAATATCACCATTTTCTTTCTTAGCAACCACAACCAAGGAGGTGAACTCCTTTGTAACAGCTGCATCGACTATAAGTTTAATGGTACCTGGGGGAAGGCATAGCCACTGAACTTGAATGATGTGCTCCTCATCTTCTGCCAACTTTTTTAACACAACATTCTTCATGACTCTAAATTCTAGAGTGTTTATGATTTTTGCAATGTTCACTTCTTGGACTCTATCGTGGGCCAATTGATTTCTCAAATTCCATATGGTATCCAAGGTTAGTGCCATTTGCAAGTTCAACTATTGTCATGGAGTTGAGGTTAAAGACATCCCATAGAAGAACACACTAGTCTATCAACATCGAATACTTCACTTAAATTTTTGCATCCCCCCGTGTATTTTTATGTTGTAGTGGGCCAAATCGAGTGAATTAACAATATTATATGAAAAGGGATGGGAAAAAAATTGATGAAAAAATTGATACCCCTAAGTCCTAACATATTTCTAAGTTTTAGGGTACTATGTAATTTTCGATAACTTATTTTTTTGGATTTTATAAAAATATATAGTTTTTTATCTTTTATGAAATGACAAAAAAAATTAAAAAGTAATTTATTTTCAAAAAAGTTAAAAATTAAATTATTTGTAAAAAAATCCGAGACAAAAAACAAAAAAGCAAAAAAATTAAAAATTAAAAATTGTTTTTACCCAAACATCCTTGAATAGAAGAATCAATCTTCATATAGGTTTTTGTAAAAAAGTTCATTTAAAAAAATAATAATAAGAAGAAGAAGAACTGTTTGAGCATAAACCAATTTTAAGGTCACTGAAGGTGATTAAAGATCACTCGAGCATGATGATTTGACTTCGCTAAAAGAAGCTCCAATGAAGGGTTTTGGGTTGAGTGTATTGGCAGTGCAGTGGACTTCACCACCTCCTTTTAAAAAATAAAAAAAATTATGAACAAAAAATTTTATTAAAACAAAAAAAAAAAAAATTATACAGGCAAAGAAAGAGCCTCATCTATAATTATAGAAACAAAACAAGGAGGCCCTAAACCCACGTCAGAGGAGCCAAAAGAGTTGTTCAACAAAGACCACATGGCTAGGATATGGGTAGTAACATTTGCTTTTGTAGCCACTCAGAGAAAACAACAATTTGAGAAATTCTCCGATCTATATATTACTAAAAGCTGATGCGTAGTGTTTAATACTGCTGCTCTCACGTTGCGCCACATCAGCTGCCACATCATTTTTTTTTTTTTTTATAAATATAATTTGTCCTACAATTTTAAAATGGTTTTTACAATTTTCAGCCCTATAAATGCAGTTCACTACTTATTTATTTACTTCTACTATCACCCTATAATAAATCTGTATAATTAATTCAGACCACCTTTTATTTATTTAGTTCCACTATCAAGTCCAACCCAAAATCTTTTCAGTTCAGTTTTAGGATTTTGTGTGAGCCTTTTCAGCTTTCTCTCTCCTTTTTTAAACCAAAGATGGAAGAAACCCAAAGCCTTTTTTAATATTTACCCTTCTCCAACCTTTCTCTCTCCCTTATCATTTCATCTCCCCATTACTTCTTCAATCTTTTTCCCTCCCTTACCTTTTCATCCCCCACTACCCTCTACATTAATATCATTCTTCCCCTTTCTCTTCATCTTCCCTTATTTTTGTCTCTTCTTATTCACACCCTCTTACTATAAATTTTTTACTATCTTTTCTATTCTATGCATAGTTTTCCCTCACCAAAAAAATGGTTCTCTCTCTCTCCCCCTCTCTCTCTAAATTTTTTGGTGGATTTTATTTATTTTTCTTGCATCTCTACTTTAGGTTGATAATTTTTTATATTCTTTAAAACTCTATTTTGGGTTAATGCGATTTAGTTTTTTTTTTTAAATTGTTGTTGTTGTTGTTGTTTTTTTTTTTTTTTTTTTTTTTTTTTTTTTTTTTTAATTCTCTTTGATTGTTAAATGTTATCCTATTGCGTTCTAAAGAATTAAATATAGCATATAAAAATATAATATTATTCTATTACATAGCATGATTTGGATAATTTGGTATTTATTCTGTTACATAGCATGATTTTTTATAGTGCTCATTTTAGATGTTAAACTATGAGACTTTACTAATTGTTGTTTATTTTCTAATCATTTGTGGTGGACAAAGTACTCTTAATAGTTGTATTAGAAGTACTCTATAATGCCATTCATTTAAAGAAAAGCAAAGGTTAGTCAAACGAAAATAATCGAATAGGTGACAAATTTTAACTTTTGCAATTTTATTTTAATTATTATTATTTTATAACAATGCCTATATAGAAATTTAATTCTTAAATTTTGCTAATAATTGTTTATTTGATAATATGTTTTGGGTGGCTGAAATTATAATTTCTACAAAGAAAATAACCTTAATAGATTATCAAAAACAAAATTTTATCCTAATATTGGTTCAATTAATCATTGTTAAGTTTTATTATTTTTTTTTAGTTTACGTTTTTTTGGTATTTTGGATTGTTCCTATATTACATTTATGATTGTTCCTATAATAAATAAAAATATAATTACGAAATACATTACTCATTATTAGATTAGTTTAAATTGTAAATTTTTTTTTAATAAAACTACCATTAAAATAATTATCACACGCAACACACGGGTTTGCGGCTAGTTGCATTTTAAGGCTAAAACATCATAGCAAATGGTTCTAATTCTTCAAGGGACATCCAAGTTAGGAAATCTCAACGCATCAATATAGGACTTTGAGTCACTCTCAATGACAATGGAATCAACATCCAAGTTTGATGCCAAGCTAACTAGACTCAATTGCTTGTTGGCCCCATCGAGAGATCCAGGACCTTTCTAAACTTTGCAATAGATTTGGATATCTTTAACATAATCCCATCCAACGTTGGAGATAATCCCTCAAATTGAACTTGCTTCCTTATTTTCCAAACCACATCACATATCACGACACCGTATAGTAAAAATTCTGCCTTATTGTTTGAATTCAACCCAAGTACATCCAAATAGGAGATTAAGGTTTAAATGAATTGGGAGGAAGAAGAGAGACCCAAACCATCAAACCTAAAACCCCAATGAGGGTTAAACCAAATAGCTTTTGTCAATGAGCACAAAACAAATAGATAGAGTTCTAGTGCTGTAGTATCGAGTTGAGACTTTGAGATGAAATTTTTATTTATTTATTTATTTTTAGGCCAAAATACAAAACTAACCTTCTAAGTTTCGCATTTTGTCATTTCAGTCTTTTAAATTTTAGTTTTGTCATTTCAGTTTTCTAAAGGCGGAAATACTATTTTCGTCTCTACATTTTCACCCTATTTCCACTTTGGTCTCTACTTTTTATTTTTACCGCTTTTAGCCCTTATTTTGAAAAACGCATTCCGTTTTGGTCCCTACCATCATCTCAATAACAGAAATATCATATGTGGCAAACGGATTGTTGTGTTGGCACACTAAATGATGATGTGGCTAATAATAAAAAAATTAATTAACACTAAAAAAAATCCATGTCAGCATTTAAAATGAATTTAAAATCAAGACCATTTTCTTTTTAAAATTTTCAATTTTAAAAATATTAACAGATTTTCTTGCAACTCTCTCTCTAATCTCAAATGACCTCTAATCTCAAACTTCCTCCCTCTCACTCTCCAACATCTCTTCACCCTAGCTCGGTAGCTCCCATGGTCGCTCATCGCCACCATCAATACCATCGCTAGCGGTGTTTCTTGATCTCACTCTCAGTACCCCTTGGCCAAAGCTCCCACTGTTCCTCTCCTTCGTTCACCGCCGCCACCACAACTTGGTAAGATCCTCCTAGTCAATGGGTTCCACAAGTCGGCCCTGCAATTTCACTTCGTGAGGAGGAAGAATGTGTTACAGGTGGTGGGATCGGCAAGGTTCACAGGTGGTGGGTTAGTTTTTTGGTCGGGTGTGGTGGGTCAGTTTTCCTCTCCTCCTCACTTTCTCATCTCACTCTCTCTTTCTTGGGATTGAATTTGAGGAGGATCTGAAGCTGATCTTGGGTTTGTTCTATTTGTTTTGGATTTTTGACAAATTTGAAAAACTCATTTGCCGTATGTGTTGAGAAGGGATAATTTGGGTTTGTGGGTTTGTGAAAGGACTGTTTGCTGTGTGTGTTGGGAAGGGATATTCTAGGTTTGTGAAATAGAGTTTTTTGGGTTTATGAATGAGAATTTGTTGGGTTTGTGAAAAAGGGATTTTCTGGATTACCAATTAGGAGAGAAAAATGTTCAGATCTTAAGATTGATGTTGCCAAGAAATGCTTAGTTAAATGTTATTTTATTTAACTGTTATTGATCGGAGTTTTGATATGTTTGGCTTTAGAGAAAGTACAAGAAAGACAGAGAAATGAAAAGAAACTAAGAATTAATTCACTAAGAACATGAATATGAATAGTCGTGTTTTGGGAAGAACACAAAAAAACATACATGAATATGTTCTTCTGAAGAAAATAATGGAAGGAAAATAAAATTTTATCTGATTTTATTTTAAAAATCATTAGATTAGAATTTTGTTTTAATTGTTTTCTGACATGGCTTTTTTTAATATTTAAAATGCTGATGTGGCATTATTTAAATGTTAATTAAAATTTATTATTATTATTTTATTGGTCACGTCATCATTTAGTGTGGCAGCACAGCAATCCGTTTGCCACGTAGGATATTTCCTTTGTTGAGATAACAATAGAGATCAAAACGGAACGAGTTTTTCAAAATAGAGACTAAAAGCAATAAAAAAAAAAAAATATTGACTAATGTAGAAATATAGTGAAAATATAGGAACGAAAATAGTATTTCCGCCTTTTTTAAATTTCAAATTTTGTTAATCCAGTCCCCCATTAGGTTTCTGTTAATTGCTGTCGTCTATTACCCGAAACAACGCTGTTTTGGAATTTTTTTAAAAAAAATTTCTTAATTAAAAAAAAAACTAAAAAACGTTAATTACAAAAAAAAAAAAAAAAAAAAAAGGAAAAAAATAAGGGGAACGACGTTGTTCCCCTGCAACTAAAAAGGAAAACAAAAAACCCCACCCCCACCCACCGATCTCACAGTCTTTCTCCCTCAACCCCTTTATTGAAATGTTTTACTGCAGTGAAAATCAAGGTTTATTAATGATTTTTCCTGGGCAAATTATGTTTCTCTCTCATCTTAGAATATTAAAATACAAATTATGAGCATCTGAACTACATCATATATTTTAAGTTAGATGGACCTTAAAAGATGCGAATGAAAGACTGATTTACTTTATGGATGTATGACTTGCTTTTGATTCTTAAGTCTGCCATTCTATGAGGAAGAAAGAGGGGAAAGGAGAAAGAGTGAGAAATCGATATAGGGAGAGGGAGAAAGACTGTGAGAGATCGGTGGGGTGGAGGTGGGGTTTTTTGTTTTCTTTTTCAGTTGCAGGGGAACGACATCGTTCCCCTTACTTTCTTTCGTTTTTCTTCTTCTTCTTCTTCTTTTCTTCTTTCTTTTCTTTTCTTTTCTTTCTTTTTTTTTTTTTTGCAATTAACGTTTTTTAGTTTTTTTAATTAAGAATTTTTCTTTTTTTAAGTCCAAAATGGCATCGTTTTGGTTAGTAGTCGGCATCAGTTAACAAAAATCTAACAAAGGATTGAGTTTGCAAAATTTGAAATTTAGATGATTGAAATGACAAAACTGAAACTTAGTAAACTGAAATGATAAAATGTGAAACTTAGAATATAAGTTTTGCATTTTGATTTTATTTTTATTATTATTCATTTAATTAGACCAAAAAACTTTACAGTGTTAACATTAAAAAATTAACGTTGTTTATGCTTACCTGTATTAAGCGATCACATAGAATGATTTAATTGGAAAATATAGGAACAACACCTAAAAATTGTATTTAAATTTTGCTCCAACACAATTTCCCCAAATTAAGAAGAAAATATGAGAGAAAAGTGAGCACATATTTTGGACGCAAATGCCCTCTTCTATAATGCTCTCATTCATGTCTTTTTCTTCATTTGTTTTTGTCTTTGGCTTTTATCTCTATCCAATCCGTGCAGTAACGTGTTGCCTTTTCTTTTCTTTTATTTATTTTTGCTAGATGGACGTGTAGCCGTGTATACCATTCGGTATCAGTATGCATTTTTTTTGGTTGTTTATCTTTTAAAAAAAAAATTATTTATTTCCTTTTTTTTACTGGCCATGATTGGTTTTTTTTTTTTTTTTTTGGTTTGGTTCTTTGCTTTTATTTATTTTTAATTGGGCGTGATTTTTGTTTTAATGAACTTAGTGTGGTTTTTTTTATTGATTTTTTAATTAGACACAATTTTTTTATTTTAATAAAAGCTTATAAATCCATTTATACTAATTACTACATTTTCTATCTCTTCATTTTTATTCTCAACAAAACAAAAGAGTATTATCTCTCTCACTGTTCAACTCTCCCAACCAAACAACATAAGGGAAAAATTAAAATATCTTTTATTCCTTTACTTTTCTTTCGTTTCAACCAAACAAAGCTTTAAGTGAAATGTACAAGTTAACGACTAGAATGAGAATAAAAGCCCATATAATCAAGTCTAAATTACATTACCTACACTACAAAAAATTGGGTCTATAGTGGCGTTTGACAAACGCCACTAGAAGTCCTAAAAACACCACTATAGGTCCCTTTGGGAGTGGCGTTTTCTATAGTACTATAGGTCCATACCCTATAATGGCGTTTATAAAACGCTGCTATAGCCTATAGGTTGAATTTGAATTTTTTAAAAATAGGCTATAGCAATGTTTTCAAATGCTACTATAGGTCCATACCTTATAGTGGTATTTTTTAAACGCCGCTATAAACCCTTATATGTTTTTTTTATATATAAAAATTGGCTATAGCAGCGTTTCAAAAAGCCACTATAGCCAACAAATATTTTTAAAAAAAAATTTATGAAACATAAAAATAAATGCTTTCAAATTTTAAAAATTAAAATTACAATTTTAATTAAATTAATAAATACAAAATAGAAAATAAAACAAAAACAAAATTTAAACACAAATCCAGAAAATTCAAAATCAAACACAACATGCTCTAAAATATAAGAACACAAACTCATAAAATCTCATCTCCTTCAACGCATCCAACCCAAATCCAACACCAAATCCATTTAAGGAACACAAAAGCATGAGCTCAAAAACACAAAAGCCCAAGCTCAAGAACATAAACCCAAATTTAAAAATAAGCACAAGATCAGATACAATGTACAAATCCAAAAACACAAACCCAAATTTAAACATAAGCACAAGATCAAATACACAATAGCACAAATCCAAGAACACAAACCCATATTTCAACATACGCACAAGATCAGAAACATGAACATAGACATAAACATTGCTAGAATATTTGCTTCATTCAAAATGCTCCTCCATTTTCTTACTACCCAAACAGAAAAGAACAAAAAAGAAGAAGTTAGATCTATTGTCAACAAAAACACAAATAAACACAGAGAGAGAGAGAGAGAGAGAGAGAGAGAGAGAGAGAGAGAGAGAGAGAGAGAGAGAGAGAGAAGGGGAGGGGAAGGAAAAGGGTCTCACCGGGTTAGCGGCGACGTGGGCAGGGAGGGCTAAGTTGGCGGCTACGTGGGCAGGGAGGTGTGGGTCAGTGGTGTGGTGGGCTTCATGGCGGCAAAATCGGCATGGAGTGAGAGAGATGAGTGTCCAAGAGTTAGAGAGTGAGAGTGTAATACCCCAATTTTTGTTTTTATGATTATCACTGTACCTTGTCAATTTTAATATAGAGTTGAGGTACCATATGTGTGTGCACAGTAAGATGGTGCTACAAATAGGTGAGAAAATTAAAGTTTTAGTGCATACAATTTAGTGAGACAATTAAAATAAATAAATAAAAGAAAAGAAAAGAGAAAGATGTTTTCTGGGCCTCTTGGAGACTAAAGAGATAAGCTTAAGTGGATTTTAAACTCCAGCCCGCTACCCACCAAGCCCACATATTTGATGTGTTAAAATATAAGTTGGAGGAAAAGATAATTAGGGTTTGGGATAAGAAGGGTTTCATCACTAAGGAGGCTAGAAGGTGTATTTTTCCTTGGAGTTAATTAAAGAGGCAACCAAAGGATTTCAGGTATGATTTTTTCTCACCATTAGAATCAAAGAATTAAAAGTTTATAAAGATTATCTTGGAATCCATTATTCAGAAGTTTGATTTTTGGTCCTAAAATTCTACTGATATCTTACGATTGGATTGCCGTTTTGTACGTTCGTGGCATGACTTCTACGTTTTCATTAGGATATATATATATATATATATATATATATATATATATATATATATATATATATATAATTAGTTAATAAGTCAACAATTGCTGCCACCGTTCCATTGAGATTATGCTATTGGAACCATTGATGTTATATATTAAAGGTTGGGATTGGCTTTTGTGGGAGTATGGTTCTCACTTTGTTCTCTGTGGATCCATAGAATAGGTATATATATATATATATTGCCATCAGGTCTTCTATTAGATTTGTATATATTAGGTCCTATTCTTCTTATTGGAGCTTTAATGGTCTATTTGCCTAGGTGTTGACTACTCCAAACAGATTGATACCTTAAGGTCCAACACGTTACTATTCTTAAAAGGGTTAATGTCAGATTTGTTTCTTTTATCCGAATTGTAATTTCATCCCAAAATATTGTGGTATTAAATCCATTAGGGTCAATGAAATTAAGTCCTTGAGCAAAGTCATAATAGGTTTGGCCCACAGTTTTCTTTGGGGTTATATATTTAAATCCTATAGTATTAGTTGCTGCCTATGAGATTTGATAAATTCAAGGAAACACATTTTTTTTGGGTAGAGATGCTTTGCATTAGTGCTATCATTTAGTTCAGCAAAGTATTTTAGTAGTGAGTCAGTTTGTATGGTTTAGTAAGATTTATATTTTATGAGGATATTAAGTAATTTCTATGATTGATTCTAGGTCCTATCTAAGAGTATTTTGAGACCTATTTGGAGGGTGTTTCAGCTGGACTTTCAGAGTGATTCAAGTGCAGTAAGTAATTATGCATAATATGCACAAGTTTTATTCTTTAGGTTCTTAGAAGTCAAAAGTTTTCAAAAGTTATATTTTTAAAGCTTATGTTTTCTAAAGTTTATCGAAAGAATTGTTTTTACATCATTGAAAGAGAAACTTCGACTTTTAGACAATGTTTTAAAGAGATACTTCGAATTTTAAATAAGTTTCAAATGTCCAAATCTCATTTAAAAGATGATTCCTAAACTAAACTATTTTTTTTGAAAATAATTGAGTTTCAAAGTAAGTTTTCTAAAAAGGTTCTTGTTCTTTAAGTTTGTTTAAAACTAAGTGATTTCAAAGTCATATTCTTATTTTTCAAATGGTATTTAAGAGGTTTCTTTTAGCAAATTGGGTTTTCAAACTTACGCCAGAATTGTAAAAATATTTATATAAACTCTTCAGTTCTTATTCATTCCCTAAGAGAGTCAAGCATCCTTTGATTTATGTTCTATTCGATATTGTGACCTTTGATATGCCTCTGTATTTGGAATAATTGTTAATATCAAGTAAATTATTATATCTTGTATAAACTTTACTTTTGTGATATGTGACTCAAAAATAAGTGTTTTTAGAATTGATCAGATATATCAGATATGTGTAAATCCGCTCACAGGATTGTGTGTGAGAATATGTGTTGATCCCTCACCAGCAGGGGTTAGATGTTGGTATCCGCTCACAGGATTGTATGTGAGAATATGTGATGTGTATATGTGAAACTGTGCTCTGATCAATTTTATGTATGTGATTTCAAATGATTTTTAAGATGTGATTACATATGTATTAAGTGATTTATTATATGCTTTGTGGAATAATTATTTTTGATATCATTGAATGAGTTTGTGAAAAAGTAAAATATTCGTGCTTTGCTTGACTCTATTCCGTTGTGTATTCTGTATAATTACTTACTAGATGTGTGGCTTACCCCATCAATTACTATTTTTCAGATTAAAGTATAGTTGGAAACATAGAGCCGTTGGGTCGCTTTGTAAGGTGCAAGGTAGAGCATGGAAGTTGTAGGCGACTTCAATATGAATTGAAGACTTATAGAATTTAGTTACCTTTATTTTGTGATTCATGTTTTTGTTATGGTGGAGATTATTTTCCCATTTGTGGAGTTTAGATTTTTGTAAGAGGTTTTTAAGAGTACAGTTTTCTTTGGAGTTTTGATTTATTTTGGATTAATTATGTTTATGGATTTATATAAGTTTAGCAGGTTAGTCATGCATCTAAATTCATTTTCCATGGATTTGGGTCGTGACAGAGAGACTTAGAGACTTAGACATGAGAAAAGATAGAGATATTTTGAAACCCATGAATATTGAATTGCATAAGTTGTTTTTTTGTTTGTGTGCTAGAGGTATAGTGGTGTTTATAAATGCCACTATAGCTCCTCAATTTTTATTTTTATTTAGGGTTGGATTTTTTTTTGGGGTGCTGGAGCTATAGTGGCGTTTATAAATGCTAGTATAACTCCTCAATTTATTTATTTGGGTTGGGCTTTTTTTTTGTTTTTTTGTGCTAGAGCTATAGTGGCATTTATAAATGCCACTATAGGTCCTAGGAAGACTCAGGACTTATAGTGGTGTTTATAAACGCCACTATAGCTCCTTGCAAACGCTGTTATAGGCCTAATGTTTTAAAATGCCAATATAGATCCTTCAAAATGCAGCTATAAATAATCTATAGCAGCATTTTTTAAAAACACCATTATAGAGTACTTCCAGTGGGTTTCTTTTTATAAACATCATTAAAAAATGCCACTTTAGGCAGCGTTTTTCCTAGTGCTAAGCTAAGTTACAAAGCTTACTCAAAATGTAATGACGCATTTACAAGCATAAAATTACAAGCCTATTGATCATTTTGATACAAAGAGAGTTATTGTTTTAAGGTTTTGATGTGTATGTGCCTTAGAGCACTTGCATCAGTGGTGCTAAAAAACTATTTTTAGCATCACTAAAAAGCTATTTGGAGCTGTAGCAGTGGAGGTATAGCCAAAAAATTTGGCTTCTCAACTATAGTGCACAGCTATCACTGTAGCTCAAAGGTAAAAAAAAAAAAAAAAAAAAATTATTTTGTGTTCACACTACTGGTTATAATATTTGTGGTTTTTTTTTTTTTGATAGTGGGATGTATTAATTTATTGTGTTGAAAGTTAAAATAGATCTATTGCTACGACATGTGAATAAATAAAATAAATAAAGTAATTTTTTGTGATGCAAATAACTAAAAATATAGGCCGTGGATGCTCTTAGGTTGAAATGTCTCTTTATTTGTACTTGGAGACTTTGACCGTTAATTCTGTCTTTTCATCCAAGCATCATGTCTTTATTGTATTTGCCTCCAAGAGGCTTGGCCGAAAATCCTTTGGTAATTACCTTAAGGTAAATAAATGTAATTGCCCACGTGTTTCATACTTCCATCATGTCTTTATTGTATTTGCCTCCAAGAGGCTTGGCTGAAAATCCTTTGGTAATAATTACCTCAAGGTAAATGTAATTGCCCACGTGTTTCTCAAATACTTTTTTTTTTGGTAAACTTTTCTCAAATACTTTCTCTTTAGCAAAACCGCTTAAAATGATTTCATTCCTCGAAGTAACTGCCATAATTTAGTCTTCATAATATAATGTCACTTGTTTCTCCAAAGGGTTTCATAAACTTGTTAACTAATTAGTGACATGACAACAGACAATTGTACAATTAAATTAAATACAATATAACTTAATACTCGTACTTCCGATATTGCCACGTGAGCCGTAATTAAAATTGAATGAATTCGGTTTTACCATTTAAAGAAAAACTCAAAATTAAGAGAGTATTTGGTAAGGTAGTTTGAAAATTGTTGTTTGAAGTTTTTAAAAATATTTATTAATAAAAAAGTGTAAAAAATATCTATAATATTATTTAAAATGTGAAAATATGACTTTTAACCATGTCACCCACCAGGCCTAAAGCACGCCTAGAATTTCCAATGCAGTTTGTCTTTTTAGCTGAGCAATGCAGTTTGTCAGGCATACCGCATACATCGAATTGATTTCTTCATATCATGATATCTTTACTTATTACAGGTCCTAAAAGGCAATAACAATAAATAATAATAAAAAGTAACAACTGTCGCGCAAAGTCACCAGCATAAATTCTCCATAACCATTGATGGAACTCAACCAATTTTCTTTTAATAAAGTTCAATAATCTTGAGCCATAGATGAAGAAGCCAAGCAAAAGTTAAAACTTCAGCTAGTGCAATCCTCCTGTGTATTTCCTCTTTTTTTGGATGTGAAATCGTCCTTTGAGTTTCAACAAGATGAAGCAAGGTAAGCCACATCTCTCTCTCTCTCTCTCTCTCTTAAATTGTTGTTACAAAGTCTCACTCAAAACTCTCTTCAGGTGATGCTCATGGTAAATTCATTATCACACACATCCTTTTTGCCTCCTTCCTCGGATTTATAGCAGCTGCAGCCACACTTTATTACCAACAGAGGAAGTCTAAGGCTGTAACTGCAGTGAGAGACCAAACTAACATTCCACGGCTAGAGAGGACAGAATCCGGCCGTGTTGGAAAGCTTGAAAGATTCTCCCACTATGTTGGTAATTATGCCTTCCAATTTTCTTTGTCAAAAACACCCATCTAAAAAAACCCAACATTTTAATGTCAACTTATACTTATGGTTTGGGAAGAAAAAATACTGTTGACTTTAAGATCTGGAAAGCTAATTTTTTTTTTTTTTTTTTTATAAAATTTTTCAAATGGTGCAGCTAGGCAAATGGGGTTTTCAGATGCAAGTGAATGTCCCCAACTTTGCAAGTTAGCTTACGATTATTTGAGGAAATCCGAAGGTTGTGAAAATTCCATCTATGATTATTTTTCTAATGAACCAGAAGCAAAATCTCTCTACAGGAAGTTGATTGGAGAGTTTGAAACATGTATCCTCAGTTATTTTGCTTTTCATTGGGGTCATGCTTCTCTTATGATTAGTCAGGTACAGTTTCCAATTAAACTAGAAGCTTAATGCTAAACCAAAAATTCAAAAAAATAAAAAAAGAATTGTGAAACAAAGATCGGGTCTTTTCTCTTTTCCATGTTTGAAGTTTAGTAGTTTATTAATGTCCTTTTTTTTCATCTATATATTTTCTTAGTCTAACTTCTTCATATTTTTCCTTTGAATGGCAGGTTTTGAATGAGGAGTCTGCAGACTGTGAGCGAAAAGCAAAGCTCAAGGATTTGGTGTTGGCAGCTACAAGGTGACGACTTTAAGTTTAAGATAAAGATCTTTTTTTTTTCCTGTAACATCCACATTGCTGAAGGGTCTTTTTGACCTTCTAAATCAATAAAATATAAATATTGTTATTTATGCGGTTGGATACTATTTATTGATTTTTTTATTTTTTTACTGATTAAGAAATTAATTTATACATTTATTTAAATAATATCTGTTTCATGATTAGGAAGACCTAATAATTTCTCCATGAAAAAGAAAATTTAATGAGGTGGAGTGATGCTTTTTTCATGGGCTCACGATTTTAGTATCAGCCCAATTTGGGCGGAAATGGCAAGAAAGGATAGAAATATTTTTTCTGGGGTCCACTACTTTATACTTTCAATGACCAGTAAAAGCATGGATTTTTCCTTTCGCTTCAAACCAAACAAAAGAGAGAATTTTCACACTTTTTTATACCATTTCCTTTTTATATCCAAACACATCAAAAAGGAAATATTTTCTTGTCTCTTTCCCTTCCCTTCCTCTTTTCCTTTCTCTTCCCTTTCCCTAGTTACAACCAATACATGCAGGAAGGTCTTCCAACCACATCTGGAACCCCATATTAACTAAATAGGAAATATTTCCTAAAAAAAACCTATATTTATGTTCGAAAGGGAAAACAAAATTATTTTGATGATATATAATATAACATAATAACCTATACGTTATTCTATCAATCAAATATATATATACACACATACATGTTATTCCAAAAAACAAAAAATTATAAACGTTGTACATGAAATAATTTACAGTCATATACCATCTAAACTTCAAACAGACCAAGCATGAAGCTAGGTATTTGGCCTTTAATTATCTGCATTCGGTAGGTGTTATCAAATGCAAATATTAGCATGAGACGCAAAATTTTATTTAGCCTCTTTAAGTGTTAGAAATAATTGTATGTACAAAATTCAATATTGAATGGAATTACTTTAGATACTACTATAAATTATTATTTCTGAAAGTTTTGTAAAAGAAAATATATCTTGGGTATCTAGCATATGTATTATTTTACACCATATAGTATCAAACGATAACTTAAGTAATAATTGTAAAGATTGTACAATTGTATTTAAAAATTCTTAATTAAAAACATTGATGCCCACAACTCATGGGCCTAACATATACAATACAATTTCATTTCCTAAGACATCTTCAACATTGCCTTTCTACTCATTATAAGTTTTATTTCATCTTAATTGGTCTGATATAGGAAACAGAGATTTGAGAGGGTGACAAAGAATTTGAAGGTGGCAAGGGTGTTCACTACATTGGTGGAGGAGATGAAAGCAATAAACGGCAGTGCACCTAAGGGTGGTGACTCAGAAATTACCGAGGTTATGGCGCCGATGGCTCACAGTAAGAGGAGTCCGGTGCTGCTTCTCATGGGTGGTGGCATGGGAGCTGGCAAGAGCACAGTCCTAAAAGAGATTCTTGAAGAGTAAAATCCTGCACTCTCTTATACCATTATCTTCACATAAACTCATAATCATTATTGTTGCGAATACTATTGCTAGAAAGTTTTGCTATCACTCAAATGCTACATTGTTATGTATATCGCACAACTTGTGATCCCACCCTTTCTAAACACAGGCCGAAATAAAATATTCACTAAATTATAAATTATACTCTTTGATTTGGGAAAAATTATTAGATTCTCTTATAATAATGACATGTGTTTCTTTCTCTCACATAAATGGTGGATCTCACCATGAATTATAAAAATAGGATCTACTATTATGTGAGAGAATGAGGTATTGCGTTGTTATACTCCCTTGATACTAAATAATTACTCCCAACTTTGACACGTTTTCAATTTAATCATTGAAATTTCATTTTCTTCATTTCAGTACTTTAATTTTAATTTATTTTCAATTTAGTCTTTTTGTCTAGTGTTGTCTAAAATCTTGTTGTTAGTATTAGTATTTTTTCCCTTTTCAAACCAATGCTGTTTTAATGGATTAATAGTTTTTTTTTTTTTTTTTTGAATAGAAGTGGATGGAAGGACTACACTAAAAATGAATGGAAAATAAAGTTTGTATAATTTATAATTTAGCCTAAAAATATTTATGTGACCTTTTATGATGGGGAAACAAACATTAAATATCTTGGGAAACAAATCGTTTAAAAAAAAAAATCAGTAAGAACAAAGCAATGAAGTGGTGGATTGGCGGTAATTGATGCAAAGAGGACAAACGTAAGATCAATTGCTCTAATACCATAATAATTAAATTAGTATAGTTTGTCCAAAAGTTTAAGTTTAGAAATAATCAAATTTAATCTTTTAATCATAATAATTCTGACAAGGCTGCATATGCATTTGGCAGACCATTCTGGTCCGAAGCAAAAGCAAATGCCGTGTTAGTAGAGGCTGATGCTTTCAAAGAGTCTGACGTTATTTACAGAGCTCTAAGTCGTTCTAGAGATCATCACCAGGAAATGCTTCATACTGCTGAACTTGTACATCTCCTTGTCTCTTGAAACTCTATTAAAAAGTACCTTCTGAATTGAACAATATTTAACCATTTTTGTTGTATTATGTGAATCAACTAACTATGTCAGCCAAAAAATTGAGCTTAAAATTGAATCAGGTGCACCAGTCTTCCACTGATGCTGCATCATCACTACTAGTGACGGCACTTAACGAAGGACGGGATGTGATCATGGATGGCACTCTATCATGGGAGCCCTTTGTTGAGCAAACAATTGATATGGCTCGTGCCATTCACAAATGTCGTTACCGAATGGGGGTAGGTTACAAGGTTGCAGAGGATGGCACCATTACTGAAAACTACTGGGAGATGGTAGAAGAAGGAGAAGAAGAAGAGCAACCAAAAGAAAATGGAGAAGCCCCCAAGAGAAAACCTTATAGAATAGAGTTGGTTGGGATGATTTGTGATCCTTATTTAGCTGTTGTTAGAGGCATCAGGTAAAATAAAAACTCTTTAACATTATTTTGTTATTGTTGAAAACATTATTGTACTATGATAAATTCAAATACCATAGCTTCTTAGATCTCAAGGGAATTTTTTTTTTTCTTCTTCATTTTGGGAAACTTGTACAGGAGAGCTATACTAATGGGAAGGGCAGTGAGAGTTAATTCTCAGTTGAATTCCCACAAGAGATTTGCTAGTGCTTTTCTAAGATACAGCCAACTCGTTGATAATGCGAGGCTCTTTTGCACCAATTCTACGGGTGGTGCACCTAAGGTAAAATGATCATTCAATTTCATTTTAAAACAAAAGTGTTCTAATTTTCTACAACATGATTCAGTTTCAAATGATCATTCAAGTGTATGTAAACTCATTTACCAGTTACTACATGACTTGTTTAAAAGACTTTGAATGAACAACTTGATTAAAAATCCAAATAGATTTGTTGTCTTGGTTACCATTGCATGAAAATTAATGAAATCTACATGCTTATGCATTATATCAAAGCTTGAGTTCATACTTATTCTTCTAGTCAACTAATTTGATAAATGTGCAGTTGATAGCATGGAAAGATGGGGACAACAAGCCGCTAATTGATCCTGAGAAAATTAACTGTTTGACAGCAGCAAGCAATTTGAATGCTGAAGCCCAATCCATATACGAGCTTTACACAGACTCAAGCCTAATATCCGGGCCCGGATCAATTTGGAAAGACATCGTTTTGTCACCTTCAAGGGCAAGCCTTCAACAGGAGCTAAGGGCTTGTATTCAAAGAATTGAAAATCCAGAGCCCGTTTGATAAAAGTTTTATAAAAGATTTCTAGTAACGTTGTTTATATTTTTTAGAAATACATGTGGGTGAAAAAATGTGTAAAAATATGTGTAATGTTGTTAAAACAATGGTAACAAACAACCTTGTAAAGAAAATCAGCTTAATGAATGTGGAACTTTATTTGTGAATGCATCCAAGCTGGAATATTATATGTTAATCCAAGAATGACCATGCAATTTCGTTCTTTTTGTTTCGTGAAAAATGGAAATGGAATGGTGCAATTCAAATATTCATTTTTATTTTTTAATCTGAGCAAGGGGACCTCTCCATCTCTTACAGTTTCATCCAAGAGTGACCATTGAAGAGATGTAATCGTCCCCAGATTGACAAGTGGATGCCTATCTAGCAACAGTTTAGTCTTTTTCTTTTCTTTTTTTTCTTTTTTCTTTTTTTTTTTTTGAGAAAGAGCAACAGTTTACTTAGCTTATTGTTGAAATATTTTTTTGCAGAAATAAAATAAGTAAGATATTCCCATAAGACCTGCAAATAGTAGAAAAAATATAAGCTGGTTTATAATTAGGATCCAAACACACTTTTATGTATCCTTTAGCAATAGTTGTTTGGTTCTCAACTCAATTCTGATGGTGAACCGGAAATCATGAGTTTGGGTCTACTTTTTTATGTCCTAAAACGGAAAAGTCGAAGAAAATAGATTTGATATATCATGGCCCAAAAACTATTAAAGGCCCAATCACTCATGACCAGATGAAATGGGTTTTGCGTAGGGTGTCCATGTATTATTGTATGATATTTGTGCGGATTTTTGTTCCAACCTCATTTGATTTGCCACTTCTGAGTTGGAAAAGCAATAAAGTTACCAAATCAAGTTTGAGCTCGAAATTGTTTTCATCATGTGGTTCAAGTGCGCATGAAAAATCCAAACAAAAATGAGAAAAAAAGCGTAGGAGTTGTGCTTGGAAGGCATAAAATGAAAAGGGGCCTTTCTTGCCCTTATTTTGGGCCCTATGATTGCAAAATGAGCTTATTGTTCTTGCAACCACATGAGAGCCTATGATGGGTGTACCATGCTGATTGCTGAGGAATTTTTTTTTTTTTTTTTTTTTTGAGATAATTATAATATGTTGCTAAACCTGTAACTTGTATTATTTGTACATGGGTGGTATCAATTAAGCTACAAGTCAAGGATTTTTATTTTTTTATTTTTTTTATTTTTTTATTTTTGAGAAACAAGACCAAGCCCAAAAATATTAATAAGAAACTGAAGTACTCATAGAAACAAAAGCGTTTATATCTGACGGAACAAATTCCATCCAAACTAATAAAGGAAAAGAAAGTTTTGCTTTCTAGATTAAAGCATGTGCAACAGTATTGCCTTGCCTAACAAGATGAGATAAAGAAAAACTCTGGAGTGAGGTTACAAGAATTAAGGTATCCCTGACTAAATGGCTAAAGGATGAGGAAAACATATCACCCGTTTGAAGAGCCTTGATACCAATTTCTGAATCACCTTCAAATTGACACTGTTGTAGGCCAATTTCCAAAGAAAAAATCACTGCACGTCTGGCTGCTATCATTGCTCCGTCAAAGTTTGCGTTTATAATCACTCGGTTTTGGTGGTAGCACTTGCATCGTTGAATTTGTCTTCCCTTGTTGTGTTCCTCTTGGCATGATCGAAATTGTTGTAGAAAATTTTTTGCAACTTCTGCAATGCTTCCTAGAGGTAAAGTCTTTTCCATCAACTTGGTTTTGTTTCGGTGTGTCCAAATGAACCATGCCGTAGTTGCAAACAGCTCGATAACTCTTGGTTTTGATATGAGCCGGTCAACTAAATCTAGAAATGTTGAGAATGCAATTGAGAAAGAAGACATAAAGGAAAGCAATACAGAAAAGAAGAAAGAAGAAAAGTACAGATGCAGTGATGTAAAACTAGATCAAAACGACAGAGTTTACAAGCAAAAGAAGAAAGGAAAGTTAAAGGCAAACGGTGGCATTTTACTTAAGTGATTGGCACGTGAGAGTGTTTAAGTGGCGTACAGCTGTAATATTAGGATTGATTAGTTTGTTAAAAGTTAGTTAGAGTAGTTTAGTTTCCCTCTTTGCTCTGTGAACGTGTATATAAGGCAGAGCCTTAGTGTAACTTAATTACTTCTTCATTCTAATCAATTGAAGCAAATAGTTTTCTCTCAAAGCAGTTTCTAGAAGTTTTCTTTAATATGTATCAGAGCTTTAATAGCTCATCAATGGCTTCCATCTCTAACACTGCTTCAGATTCTAAAACTTTTCCCACAAACACTTTTGATACTGCAAATCGTAGATTATCCAATCAAGCTCCTTCAATTGCTGATGTGAATACCAACCCTTCGAGCCCTTATTTCATTCCACCATCTGATGTTGTTCTGGTTTCCCAACTGTTGATTGGCCCAAACAATTACCTCAGTTGGTCAAGGGCTGTGTTTCTATCTCTCAGTGGTAGAAACAAATTTGGCTTTCTTGATGGTTCAATTCCTACACCTGATCTCTTTCATCCTTTGTACAATGCATGGCACAGAGCAAACACCACCATTCTTTCATGGATGGTGAATTCTTTGCGCAAGGATCTAGTTACCAGTGTCATGTACATTCACACTGCAAGGGAATTGTGGATTGATATGTGTGATAGGTTTTCACAGCCAAATGTTCCAAGATTCTTTGAGATTCAGAAGGAAATTTCGAAGCTTTCACAAGGTTCCTTATTGTTGAGTTCTCATTTCACCAAATTTAAGATTTTATGGGATGAACTTGTGCATTATCAATCTTTCTCTGCTTGTACTTGTGTTTGTACTTGTGGTTCTCAAAGAAATCAACTGTGTGCTCAGCAAAAGGATCAAGTTTTTCGATTTCTTATGGGACTCAATGACAATTATTCCATTGTTACTAGTCAGATCTTAATCACTGAGTCACTACCTGCTTTGAACAAAGCCTATTCCTTGATCTTACAAGAAGAAAAATGTAGGCAAGTTGGTCAAGCTGATTTGGTCATTGAACTAGCAGCTTTATATGCTAATAATTCTAATCCTAAGGGGTTTCAAGGTCATCAAGGGTGGAATTAGGGTCAGCAAGGTTGGAATCAGGGTGTGACTCATGGCAATCAGGGTGGAAAGAATGGCAATTTAAAGAAGGAGAGGCCTGTGTGCACTTACTGTGGGATTGTTGGCCATGTAGCAGATAAGTGCTACAAACTACATGGGTACCCTCCATGATATAAGCACAAAGGAAAGGCATCTGCTAATCAGGTTTCTAGCAATGGGTTGTTTAGAAGTTTCTTTTGCAACAATAGTGGTTTGATGCATTATACCCCACAGCCTCAATTGTCCATGCCTCAGTCTCAATTCAATGCACCCCAGTCTCAATTCAATGCACCTCAGTGTCCCATCACTCAGAGTTAGTGTGAGCAACTGCTTTCTTTCCTTACTTCTCAGTCTAATGCCTCTCAGCCTTCTCACCAAGCTACCTCAGTCCTGTCTCCACTGAGTAGTGTTGCTGCTACTGCAGGCCCTAGCTCTTCCATGCCTTGTCTTGCTAATTTTTTAGGTAACCCTTTCTAGCTGCCTCCCAATTTTTCTGCTCATATAGTTGATAGGTATGCTCATAAATCCAATGACTGGATTATTGACACTGGTGCTTCAGACCATATGGTCCATTCAGTGTCTTGCTTATCCACTATTACTTCCACCATTAACACCTTTGTCTACTCACCCAATGGAGAAAAGGCTTTAGTTACTCACATAGGCACAGTTCATATCTCAGATCAACTTACTCTTTATGGATTTCTTTGTGTTCCTTCTTTTACTTTTAATCTCATCTCAATTAGTCAACTCACTAAAACATTGTTTTGTTGTCTTGTATTCTTTGGTTCCTTTTGCTTTATCTAGGACCTGGCCAATTGGAACATGGTTGGACTAGGTAAAGCATCAAAAGGCCTTTATCTACTTCAACAAAGTCTTCCATCATCATCTGTTCTTGCTGCTTCTTCACAGATGCCTATTTCAATTCCTTCTGTCAATAATACTTCTGTCAATAATGTTGATTTGTGGCATTTTTGTTTAGGGCATCCTTCTTATGCCAAAATGTCATTGCTTAATAAGTTTGTATCTGGTTTAAATTCTAATAAAGCAGCTTGTTGTGACATTTGTCATTTTGCCAAACAAAAGAGGTTATCTTTTCCTAATAGTACTCATGTATCTCATTGTCTTTTTGATATTGTGCATTGTGACCTTTGGGGACCTTTTTCAATTCCAACTATTGAAGGTTATAAATACTTTCTTACCATTGTGGATGATTACTCTAGATGTACTTGGGTTTACTTGCTTAAATCCAAGTAAAAAACACAAGCTCTTATTGAATAGTTTTCTAACATGGTTGAAACTCAATTTGGTGCAAAAATCAAGTGTCTTAGAAGTGATAATGGTACAAAATTCTTTATGAAGGATTTTTTCAAATTAAAAGGTATTTTGCATCAATTAACTTGTGTTGAGACTCCTCAACAAAATGCAATTGTTGAGAGAAAGTATCAACACATTTTAAATGTTGCAAGAGCCTTAAGGTTTCACTTTTCCCTACCTTTGAAGATGTGGGGTGACTGCATTCTTACTACAGTCTATCTCATCAATAGGGTGCCTTCAAAACATTTACAAAATAAAACTCCTTTTGAAATGCTTTTTCAAACACCTCCTTCATATGGCCACATTAGAACCTTTGGTTGTCTATGCTTCACTTCTACTCTTTGTCAAAACAAACACAAATTTGCACCAAGAGCTAAGAAATGTTTTTTTCTAGGATATCCAAGTGGTATTAAAGGGTACAAGGTCATGGATTTGGCAACCAACTCCATATTTGTTTCTAGAGATGTATTTTTTTATGAACATATCTTCCCTTTTGCTTCTGGTTCTTCTTCTTCCTCAATGCACTTATATGATTCTCCCTCTTTTGATACAACCTCATTTGTTTTCCTTCATTTTGTTCTTGATTCTTGCATTTCAAATTCCAATTTTTTAAATGAAAGTAGTATTGTACTCCCTGATTTTGCAGACAATGTTTCTGCAAATCAGATTCCTAGTTCTCCACATTGTCCACTTCCACATGTTACTCCTATTGTTGTTGATTCTGAGCATGATCTTGTTCCTATGACTGTATCTAGGCCAAATTCTCCTTTACCCCTCAGAAAATCCACCAGATCACACAACCCTCCATCCTACCTAAAAGACTATTCCTGTAAGTCTGTCACTTCCACACCTTATAAACCTTCCTCTGGCCAACCTTATGACATATTTGCTTGTCTCACCTATTCTAACCTTACTAAGCATTACAAGCAATTTGTCATGGCAATTGATTCCACCTCACCAGACCCTACTTCCTTCCATGAGGCTGTTCAATTTCCTGATTGGAGAGCTGCTATGGATAAGGAGATTGCAGCTCTAGAACTCACCAACACTTGGACTTTAACCAACCTCCCTCCTGGTAAGGTTCCTATTGGCTGCAAGTGGGTCTATAGGACTAAGTATAATTCTGATGGCTCCATTGAAAGGAATAAGGCTTGTTTAGTTGCTAAAGGATATACACAGAGGGAAGGCCTTGATTATACTGACACATTTTCTCCTAAGCTACAAGGAGTTGCATGAATACATAGAGGAACTTTTTGTGTGTTTGGATAAACATATGTTCTTAAATCTCAAATATGCACTTAATGTATATTGAATTACTTAATAGTTACTGTCATGGACTTCCAAATTCAACAACTCCAAAAACGATCATTCTCCTTACTGAAAATAAACCAGATCAATGAACATGCCTTGCCTGATGATCAAATCATACAAAAGATCATTATTTCAAGCAAGTTTTAGTCTTTATGTGAAAGGATCATAGGAAACCTTCATGCTATTATAAAAAGTAGGAACTAGCAAATGTCTTTTGTATTACCTTCTCTTCACCAAGTGTTAATTAATTTCAAAAAATCGACACTTTCAATAGGTCCAAAATAGAGATGTCCACATTCTGGTAAGTGATAAAAATTACAAAATCACATTTTCCTCCTTCGCCTAACTCTTGCTTACATTCAATTTACTTACCCCTTTTTCTCTTTAATTACACTAACATGTCATGGCAAGGATAGGAATGCACTAGTAATCTAGTAGTCATCATCAACACTTCTGTTGACAAAAGTATCAGATTTGACTCCTCAGACCTAAGTTCAAGAACATACGAATCAAAATTTGATGCATGGCAGAACATTAAAAAAAAAAAAAAAAAAAAAAAAACACATAGCCAAGAAGAGTGCATCATTTTCAAAAAATGCGAACTCATGCCCACATTTTTCTCCATTCAAAAATAGCTGGCTTTGCAACTTTAGTGCTCACCCATATTGATTTTCTTATTTATTTTTAAATTTTTCCACCCACATATATATATATATATATATATATGTTTTTTTGAGAAGGTAATTCATCCACCTATCTATAGGATGTTACACCATCCATAGAATTTATATTATAAAGTATTTGGAAATCTCATCATTAGTCTACAATTTTTTGTCATTCTTAATATACACACTAAAATTTGTGATCAGATATTAATAATTATATGATTTATTAACTTATGTGTGTAAAATTTCAATATTGAAAAAATTGGGATTTAAAATTTTAAAAATTTTACCATATTTATTGATCTCTACTGATCTTAATAATTTAGAATTTGTTTTAACCCAAACTATTTCTAACCCAAACACCCGGTATGATTCATATCGGCAGAGTTAAACCCGAATCCATCTGACTCAACCAGTTTGCGGGTAGCATAACTGTACAAGCAAACATCACCACTAGGGGGACTAGGGGAATCTCGCTGAACATTGCGTCCCATTATATAATTTTTCAAAGTATCATACTTTAAACAAACTTAAACAAATATACAGGTCCTTATCTGCAAACATTACTCAAATCTAGGGCTAAACTCCCACACCACCCTATATATATATAATATATTTTTACCATTTGCAAAATCCTCCAATCCCTCGAAAAACCCTAGCGGCCACAGATCCAAGCCGAAGAAGCATCACCTCCAACTAGGGTTTCTCTGATTCAACAATGGTGAGCCCCCCAAAAATCTCTCTCTCGCTCTCTCTGTGTGACTCGCTTTCTTACTCTGTGTATGTGTGGGTGTTTCAGGCGGACGTTGAGACCGATGTGGCGGCGGCGGGACTGCCGAAGAAGAGGACGTTCAAGAAGTTCAGCTTCAGAGGAGTCGATTTGGATGCTCTTCTCGACATGTCTACCGATGAGCTCGTCAAGCTCTTCCAAGCCCGTGCTCGTAGAAGGTACGGTTGGTTTGTACTTGTTGTTTGCATTTTTTAGGCTTTGTATGAGAATGTAAAGCAATCAAATGGGTCTGATTTTGTTTTTTTGTTTTGGTGTGGTGTTGATAATGTCAGGTTTCAGAGGGGTTTGAAGCGTAAGCCGATGGCTCTCATCAAGAAGCTTCGCAAGGCGGTAATTGCGTCTTAACCATTTGAATGATTTTTTATTTGATAATGAATGTGCTGTTTGTGATTGATTTTTTGTTCTTTGCTAAAATTTAGGAATTGGAAAATGGTCTTGTGGTTTTTTTATTTTTTATGTGGTTTTTATTTTGTGTTGTTAGTTGATTGATTTGATGTGGAATGGTGAGAGGGTTTTGATACTCTCAGTTTGGAATGTGGAAATGACTACACTGTTGTCTAGTTTTGTTTGTAACTTGAAGTGGTATTCGTCTTTTTATGGATTATAGTAGCAGGATGGAGTTTTATCTGGGGATAGTAATAGTTGCAGTGACTTGTATTTGATGAATAGGGATCACCTTGATATATTTATATAGATGTGGTTATGAGATTGTAGAGTTACACCATGGGATGAGATGTTGGAGTTTGTTTTAATGTACTTGTATGGAGAGCAAGAAGGTCAATTGGACTTCCGAAATGGAAGTGTGGTGCAGGGAGAAACCTTGTTGCTGATCAGAGGATATTGGCCCCTGTATGTTTTCTGGTTGCTTGTGATGATCTGTTAAGTTTTCTTGTACAGTATGTTGTCACTTTAAGGACTTAAAATTTAGTATGTTGGTCCATATGATTTGGTTATACCCACCTTTGTGGGTTGTGATTTAGTGTGCATTTGATTTTGCGAGTTCTCTTGGAAGGAAAAAAATAGCTGTTTGAGGTTTGACAGAAGGAATTTCCATAATTGCAAGTGAATATTAGCCTATAGCTGTCTGTGTAAAGTGCAAGGCATTGGGAATGATTGGTCATTTCAACTTGGACAAAATTCAATTACAAGTTATTGAGTTTGTGAATGTAACACTGTTGAATTAGTGGCTGTAAATCTTAGTTCTCATTAACTCATTATCAGTGACTAGCAACCTGGTAGTTGAACGAAGATGAGTTTTTATTGTACTATTTATAAATTCCAACTTGGCTTTTTTCTCAAGAAAATTTAGTTGCTCTCTATTTCAAATTTATATTCATATTATTTGTATATCTGACTTGGACTATTGCCTGTTCTCATTTTCTACATGTTCCTTACCTATAGAAATTGAATTTCAGTGCCCTTTTAAAGAATACAAATCTTTTGTCCTACTTTTTTGTGTTCCACTTCATGCTCCACTAATCATGGTATCCCATGTGGTTAATTAATTATTATTATTATTTTCATTTTAAACTTAGGTTATTTTATAAGGTAAGTAAAATGAAAACATGACAAGTTGTGATTGATAGAGTATGTAGTGGAACACAAAAAGTGGGTATTCCCTTTTGAAAAAGTTGATGGGGAGCACTGAATTATGGTGTGGGCTTTTTATGTTTTACAATACAATATATGATTTTAAATGTTGCTCTCTATATCAGGAATGTTACATAGATTTAGTCTAAAAACATTATAAAAAAGGGCACTAAACTCTATTTTTACTGCTGTATTTTATGTAATATATCTGTAATCTACTAGTCCATTTTAGTCAAAGGTGAGCTGGGCACTCACCTAGGCGCCACTGAGGTGTTTGCCTTAGAGTCTAGGCTAGCAAGGCGATCACCTCAAGCCATGAAAAAGGCGCTAAGCTGAGAGACTCTCGGGTTTTTTTATTTACTTATATTATATATACATTTATTTTATTATAAAATTTTAATTAAAGGTTCTTGTAAAAACCTATCATTAAATTATTAATCTAATAGGCATGTTTTAAAACATATTGTTAGATAAATTAATTTACAAAAGATTGTTGTAAAAACTTATTGTTAGATTAATTAATTTATGGTAGAAGCTTGTTTAAAACCTATTGTTGGAATAATGAATAGAGCCTAAACCATGTTAATCCTATTTTGAATTCATTTGATAGACCTAATTTCTTTGTGCATGTCACTAGTTACATATGATTTAAGTTCTATATGTATAAAAAATATATATTTAGAATTTGGAGCCTTGCTATACGCAGACATGCCTTTTTGTCGACTCACGTTGTTGGAAATACATGGCCTTGGTGCCTAAAGGTTGCCTTTCACTTTGAATACCTTGGACCGGTCACTTCATTATATCTTGGTTTTTAAAGCATATCTTTTATTGGTTGGTGCTTATCTGTTTCTCACAGTTGCTTTGATTTAATTTCAGACTTGGGTTTCAGACTTGGGTCAGTTAAGATTTAAATTGGCTACAGATTCAGCTATGCTTGTTATGCCTTTTGAAATGTGTTAGCATATCATCTTTCACTTGAATTTAACTAATTGGCTATATCATCTTCCTAACCTGCTTCTTTTTTTATAAAATTTTTTTCCTAAAATATTCCTTGCACCACACTGTTGACAAGTTGGTGGAATTTATTTGGAGTGTGTTTCTGCTTTTTGTGAAATTTTAATGGTTTGGAGCCTTGGACAATTTCAATTCATATTAAAGTGATATATTTCATGGTGCTTTGGATCAGAAAAGGGAGGCTCCACCTGGTGAGAAGCCAGAACCAGTCCGCACCCACCTCCGAAATATGATCATTGTTCCTGAAATGATTGGAAGTATTATTGGGGTTTACAATGGTAAGACCTTCAATCAAGTTGAAATCAAGCCTGAAATGATTGGGCATTACCTTGCTGAGTTCTCAATCTCCTACAAGCCTGTCAAGCACGGTAGACCTGGTATTGGTGCTACCCATTCGTCAAGGTTCATTCCTCTCAAGTGATTGTTATATGCCCTATATATTTAGTCTTTGTTATTTTCTAAGAATCCTATGTCGATCAAATTTTTGTTTGCTACTCCAGCTACATTTTAATCTTTCTATGTTGTTGAACCCTTTAGATGGAACTTCAGCTTATAGTGTGAAAGTTGGTGCATTTGATGTTTGGGAATAGTTTTTATATTTGGCTTAGTCTTTTCGAGTGCTTTCAATGCTCCATCTCTAGTGTGTGCTTTAAATGATCCAGATTTTGCATGTTGCTGCTTTGAAATCTAGTTTCTTGTTTCCCTGCCACTTATATAATTTCCCTACTTGTTCCTTTATTATACGCCCTAAGCATAAGTAGAACCCATCAGGGTAAGCATTGAAATCCGTATTGGCAGCCTTTGTATTGGTAGATGGATGATTCTATATGGACACAAATACGCAATTCTGCTGAACAATGACAAATACAAAATCAACCTTGAAGTGTGTTTGGAATGGCGTGGGCTTTTGTGAAAAGCAGATTACAAAATTTGATTGCAAAAGGGTCATATCAGTAATTATAGAATACTCTCAAAGTTACTATAAATATTTACTTCCTCTTTCACATAATTGTGGGTTTGGCTAATTAAATTTATGGTGAGACTCACAATTGTGACATTTCATGTGACATTTCATGTGAGAGGAGTATGTATTTATGGTACTCCGGGAGCATTTTACAATTCTTCCTCATAAATTGTGGTGACAATGAATGTGATTAGTGTTGCAACATACCAAATAAATGTTTACTTATGTTTAATGTGGTTGGTCATACAATAGTTTTAAAAGGTTTTTCTCTTTGTTCAATTTTAAGTGCCAAGGGTCTTATGGTTGAATTGATATAGTTTATGCACAAAGTACTTGGGGTATGGGGGGAAAGGATTTGAGCTACGGTTAGTTACGTATTGTAGCTATTTCAAAAAAAAAAAGTTTTTAAAGTTTATATAGTAAATACTAACATTACTACAAAAAAAAAAAATTAGCATTAACATTGCTAAAAAAAAATTTTAGCTTTGGAATGCTCTTTATTAGCAAGTTCAAAGTATTCGTAACATTGATTCTCAAAAAAAAGAAAAAAAAAGAAAGAAAAAGTATTCCTAACATTACTAAAAAAGTATTTTATTTTAGAATGCTCTTTATCAGCAAGTTGAAAATACGTTATTTGCTGAAAATATGATATTTGGTCCACAGCATAAAAAATGGAAGAAAAAGTTGAGCATAAAAAATGGCATAAGAAAAACTTGAAATACTAGTACGTACGAGTATCTTATGAATTTGAATGAAAAAAAAATGGGGATTAAAAAGAATGATTGTGTTAAAACATTCCTTTTTTATAATCTTTAAATTTTGCAGTGTCTCATTATGTTATTTTCTTATTATAATTTTATGAGATAAATTTAATACACTTAGAGATAAACTTTTGAAAATTAAATCTCTTTTCAAATATCAAAATTCTTTCAATTGGTGGGTTTTAGTTAGCTCAATTAGTAAAGTTTCTGATGATTGTATAAGAGATTTGGAGTTCAATTTTCGTTTGTTAAAAAAAAAAAATCCTTTCAATTTTGTTTTTCAATGCTAAAACAATCATTTGATTTATGAATTAATCTTACTCTCCAATATAATTTTAGATCTAGAAATTTAATCCAATGACAATACATGACATGAATTTTGGAAACACTCGCCATGATCAATTTTGATTTTGATGCAACATTAATGTGTGTATGCAATTGGTCACTACTAGTCTAAAAAATTGGTTTTTATTGGACGAAATGGGTGTCTAACTTCTTTACACCTTGTAACTTAATCCTTGAATCTAGATCTAGGGTTTTAGATTAGAGCTTTATTCAATGTAATTCTTACTTTGATAGAATTTGACTAGGACTCAAAATCTTATATTTCGATTAAAATGTAACTAGGACCCAAAACCTTATCCTTTTTATAGCATGTAATTTTACCTTCAATCATTAATTCTTCAATTCAATTTTCGTATTTTTTGTTCTTTTATTTGTAAATAAAAGAAGTGGTGACTTCATTATACAACTCTTACTTTAGGGGGAAAGACATTACAAGTGGGCTTCTCACTATTAAAGAGGCGTTTTCGCGATTTCTCACAGTTAGACATGAATATTACATTCAATTTATTTAAAACAGAAGGTTGTCAATTTGCTTGATAGTATCCAATATCAAAACCTATAGAATACATAAAATAACCAAGTAAGAGACAAACCACTATAATCCAATATAAAATTCAACTCTCACGTGAAATCAATTTTGGTCTTGAATGCCCCAGACAACATAGCCTTAAATCTCAATTATACCACCCTATAAAATTGTATGATTCAAAATCCCTAAACAATAATATTGTTAAATAACTCAAACAAAACAGTTCAGTGTGAAAGACATTTGATATAGCAAGTCTTGTTACAGCAGGTTTGATATTCCTCCAATTAAATCTGAAATCATAGCACGAAAAAAAGTGAAAAATTACTCAATAAAATGAAAAACGTTATATATATATATATGGACAAAAATAATGTACAGTACTTTATAGGACTGAGCAAGGGACCTGACCCACCCGACCCAACCCGAGAGGTTTTGGGTGGGTCTGAGAATTTTTGGGTTGGGTTTCAGGCCTAAATTTCGGGTTATTTTTGGTTTCGGGTCGGCATCGGGTCTCTTATAAATGCTACTTCAGAACCCGATTTTTTTTTTTAAAAAACCCTACACTCTTTGTTGGTCTCTCTCTGCCTCCCTCAGCTACTCTCCCAAGTCTCAATCTCACCCAGTTCTATCTCTACGTGTGTAAGTCATCCTTCTCTTTGTTAATTTAGTTGGGTTTTTAATACTTTCAGATTTTGGGTTTTATTCTATGTGAATATTCTATTTGGGTTTGATTTTTCTTGCGTTTTGTGATGTGGGTTTGGCTTGAAAACTAGTTTTTTTAAGGACCCATTTCGATATTTTTCAGGTTTTTAACTAAAGAGCTGTGTTTCTTTAACTAAAGAGTTGTGTTTTTTTAAGGACCCATTTTGATTTTGTTCAGGTTTTTGTATTTCAAGGTTCCTGAAAGTGTTGGTAGTAAGAGGTTTGAGTCTGTAAATGTGAGAGAGAGAGAGGGAGGAACTAACAGCTTCTGATCAGTGGTCATCGTTGATTTCGAGCTTCTTTTGGCACCCAGTAGTTGGGTTTGCGATGTTGAACTGCAAAACGAAAAGGAAAATAACCTTCATGTTGGATGTGAGAGAATGGGGCGGAGTGGAGCAATTGTGGCTGCAAATGAAGATGACAAAAAGAGGAAGCGAAGCTTGAGCTTTCTTTAGGGTTTTTTTTTTTTTTTTTTTTTTTTTTTTTTTGGGTTTGGGTTTTTTCCCAGACGAATGGGGCCAACTGGCCAAGGCCCAAACCTTAACAAATATCAGACATCAATAATGGACTTGGCCCATTTAAGGACCTATCTCCAATTTCAGCAGTAGCAAGCCCATTTGGGTGTTCCCATGCCATTATCATTAAAATAAAATAACCCGAGACCCGACCTGAGACCCTAAAAACCGATCCGATTACAGACCCGATTTTTCAAGTCGGGTTGGGTTTCAGGCAACCAAACCCGATTTTTATTGGGTCGGGTTTTGGGTCACAATAAACCCGACCTGACCCGACCCAATATCAGTTCTAGTGCTTTAGGTGTTGTTCCTTAGGTTCTCATCTCAAGATTTTGCCATATGACTACTTAACTTAAAAAATACACTTTCATCCATGTGAAAAAAGCCATATGACAGAATCTTAAAAGAGAAACCTACTATACCTAAGTCTCTCTCTCTCTCTATATATAAAATAAAGCATGATAAGAAAGTAATTAAATATAAAAGTTTTGGCTAATTTAAAAGTTACAGCCTAACTGTAAATTTGGCATATTTTTAGTTTCATCCCTATTTTTTTATTTCAATCCTTCACTTTATATTGTTTTTAATTTAGACCTTTTTGTCTAGTTCTTTATACATTGTGTAGTTACTAGTTAGGTACCTACAAACCGTATTTTGCCATTTTTCATATTTTTTAACCAAAAATAAATTACAAAATTACTTAATAATAAACATTGCCCAAAAAGAAAATTATCTTTTTTTAGTTTTTCTCATCCCCTTCCCCCCTCCTTATCTCTCTTTATATAAGCCGGTGGAGTCACTACTGATGTTGCCATGGGTCTCAAAGATTGTGGTGGTTGATTTGTCAATTGGAGTAGTTTGTTTTGGTGGTGTTGGTGTGGGAGTGGAAGGTTGGGATGGTGGCACATGGATCATGGGTTTGAGTGGGCATTTCATTAGAGAATGTATTTGGTATCAAATGATACCACGTCAACTGTGTTAAAATTCATTAAATAAAAGATATGTCAGCAAAAAATACTACTCCATTAGCAAATGAAAAACATGTAAGTGGGTGGTTATTTTTACACAAATGTTTATTGTTTATTGGATTTTGATATGGTATCATTTAATATAAAATACTTTTTCATTTAATATAAAATACGAAAGTTTATAACTTCAATCAGCAATCACATCGTCAATTCACATGATGAAATAGTTCATACACAATGAAAATAAAAAACATTGTTCATACACAATTAAAAATAAAAACCCTAAAAACCACGTGTGGGAAACTTAAGAAACAACTTTAGCACGTCTAAGCAATCATAGAAGGACATGTGTTAAGACGAGACTCGAAACGTCCTTCACAATAAATACGACGGGCTTAGAAATCGAATCAATTTGACCTATAAATGAGTTCCTCATGAATGACATGAGTAATGGTTAACATGCTAGACAAGCAAAAGTAAAATCGAAGAACCAACGGGCAAAAGATCATTGAATTCTATAATGCCCCATCATTCATTACCAATGAATCCATAATCATAAAGAGAGGCATTTACTCCCATCCTAAGGGGAGACCTATAAAAAGCTATAAACAATTAGGGTAAAAGTACGTAACATATGCACAACAACTTTCTAGCCAAATAGCAATTTCTTTGTACAATTGAGCTTTGATCTTACTGACTAGCTCGTTGGAGGCTCTTTGGCACACACCACACTAGTGTATCCCAAGTCTACTTATTCCTTTTGCAGGATTTCACGACCACTGACTTAATGTTGTCCATCTGTATTGACGAGGAGTTCAACTGAAGATTTTCTGCATCATCAATAATCATAAAAATGACTAGCAAGACAATTCAAAAGATAAGAGTGACAATTGTATTCACCTTATGTATACTTATCTATTTTTTCTTGATAGGGACAAAAATCTTCGTCATTCATCTCATCGGTGGAAGTCTTGAAAGGATTCTTGTTAGTGAGGATGTAGGCGGCCTTGAGAAGACTTAAATAGAAGATGAACTTTTATTTCCATCTCTTGAAGTGGGCTTCGTAGAAGTGAAAGGGTGAGATCTCCAATAGTTACACAATAATAATGGAAATAGCAGAAGATAAATTGAATAAAAATACATAAATTATTTATTTTAAAGAGATACACAATACTATTTGTTCTGAGGTGCGACACTTGCTATCTTTAAAAGATTCAAGCTGCTCAATGGGCCTCACAAAATTGATGATCCAGATTAATCTACTATTTGGTAGAAGGATTCAAGAGACTGATTTGATTGACACCTCCTCCCTTCACCTATCCTCTAAGCACATATTTCACCCATTATCTGCTTCAATACATTAATCACCACACTTAAAAATAATAAAAGAGTCTCTTTCATTTTCAATGTAAGATTAAACATTTTGATCAATTCCTTATCTTTCATATTAACTCTTACATCTTTATATTTAAGTTGCTTTTTTATCCATTTTAATCATATAACATTAAAATGACAACACTTCTTATGTTCATTTGATTTAAAAAGCGAAGTTTCAAGCATAATCCTTCGTTGTTTTAATGTTTCACATATTAAGAGATGAGGTAATCCTATAATTTCCTCTTCGACATCATACAGCCTTTTCCCCTAGCTGCGATCTTTTACAGCAATAGAAATCTTTCTTCCTCTTTTTTTTTTTTTTTTTTTTGAGAAGAATAGAAATCTAAAATTAGTATTCCCAATATTTTATTAGGTAGTAGACCTGTGCACATTCATACACACCTACTTTCAATTTTAACTTAGAAAAAAGCTGAGACTATTCCTCTTACTATAGCAATTGTATCAGTTCGGCCAAATTTTTCCGTCTATTTTACACTAAGAACCTACTTTTATCATTTTACACTGTCACTTTTCCAAAGCAACCACATCAGTTCATCTATTTTACAATCCTCTCTATTTAAATAATATCATTTTTTTTAAAAATTTATTATTATTATTTTATATATTTATTTTGTCCCTATCTTTTTATCTTTTCTTTTGTACTTATCTTTTTTTCTTTCTCCTTATTTCATTTTTCAGACCAATCTTTTGTCCCTCTTCTACTTCTTTTTCTTCCTTTCACGGTAACTTCTCTTTCTTCCTTTTAAGGTCACGGTCAGATCACCTCCCTCCACAAGCATCTTCTTCTTTTTTCTTTCATGATCAAATCACTTATCCACCACAAGCACCAATCTCCACCACAAGAACCACAAGAATCAAAACCCATAAGCAACGACGGCAGATCTAACTGATTTTCGTTGGGTTTTTCATGTGGGATTTTTGTTGGATTTTTCATATGGGTTTTCCGTTGGGTTGGATTCAATTTTTGTTGATTTTGGTTTCAGTTTGGGATGAGTTTTTCTTTGGGTTTGGGTTGATTATGAGTTGGGTTTTCCAGTGGGTTTAGCTTGATTTTTGTTTGGCTTGGTTTGCATTGAAATGGGTTGTGGTGGTGATGGTTGGGTGGTGCTAAGTTGGTGATTGGATGTTTGTCATCTTCTTCTTCTTTGTTGGGTTGCTGTGGCCATTGGGAAAGAGAGGGTTGTTGTGGCCGTTGGGAAAGAGAGGGAGAACCTAAAAGGTGAGAGAGAAAAAAAGAATAAATTATTGATATATACAGCTACAGTAACCGTGAATGGTATGTAAAATGAAATTTTCATTGTTTGGTTGGAGGGAATAAGGAGAGAAAAGAAAATGGTTGGATAGAGTTTTTCATCCAGTCCTACAATTATTTTTTTTTTAAAGATCCAAATTGTGGAGAAAAGATGAAAAAAATATGATAATGAGAAGGAAAGTAATTGTCCCTACTATCCTATCCTTCTACTTTTTAATAAAAATATTAATAACATAATAGTTATTTAGAGCATCTGCACTAGTGCCTCTAGAATAGCAAAAGTGTCAAAATTGTGCAAAATTTACATAATTTTTTCCAAAACTACCCACATCAGTGGGTGTAAAAATGTGTATATATACACACTTGCCACATCAATAATTTATTCTCTTTTTTTTTTTCCTTTCACCTTTCAGGTTCTCCCTCTCTTTCCCAATGGCCATAGCAACCCAGCAACCCTCTCTTTCCCAACAGCCACAACAACCCAACAAAGAAGAAGAAGATGACAAACATCCAACCACCAACTCAACACCACCCAACCATCATCACCGCAACCCATTTCGAACCAAGCCAAACAAAAATCAAGCTAAACCCACCAGAAAACCCAACTCATAATCAACAAAAACCTGAAGAAAAACTCATCCCAAACCCAAACCATTAGAAAACCCAACTCAAATCAAGCAAAACAAAAAATCAAGCTATACCCACCGGAAAACCCGACTTATAATCAACCCAAACCCGGAGAAAAACTCATCCCAAACCCAAACCAAAATCAATAAAAAATGAATCCAACCCGACGGAAAACCAATATGAAAAATCCAACAAAAATCTCACATGAAAAACCCAACAAAAATTAGTTGGATTTGTCACCGTCGCTGCCACCAGAGCTACTGCTGCTTTGTCTTGCTATTTTCGTCGGATTTGCCTTGCTGCCATTGCCAGATTTTCTGCATGTATAAATTCTGGGTTTGAGATATGAGTGAGGAAGAGAGTTTAGGGAAAAATAAAGGTAGAGAAAAAATTGATAAAGAGACAGTTGGGATGGGAAATAAATATATATTAATGAAAGAGATAGGTATAAATAAAATAATAATAAACAATATTATTTAAATAAATTAGAGTGTATAATAGATATTCTGATGTGAGTGTTTTGTAAAAGTGGTTGTAGGATTAAGGACCTAAATTATATATTGGGCCTTGGGCCTTGTCCGAGAGCGTGGGTGGTTCGAGGAGGAACGAATGGTAAAGAATGGTTCAGGCTCAGGATTTAATGAGCAAGATGCAAATAGGAAGATTATCCGAGGAGGAATATCTCCTCGGATATGATAAGTGCAACTCAAATATGTCTTCCAATGATTAGAGTGACCTTCCATGAAACTCCAGTGATAGAGACGTGCATCATGAACATACGAGAATGAGGGGAATCCAAAATATTTAAGGAAAAACTGCTACCATCGCATTGAATACACTGCAGCTACTTTTCTGGACACATTTATGTGGAAAAGACCTTTGAATAGTGTTGCCTTGGCTACCACAACTCACAGAAAGCCAAAGAGAGTGTTCGATGGGACAGGTACTCAAATAGGGGCTCAGATGATCAACAAGTGTAAGATCAAGATGATCTAAAGGGAGCTATATAATGTAAGAGACCCTCCATAAGGAAGGGATCGGAAAAATAGAGAAAGAATACTGTAGTAGTCAAAATTATACTTGTACCCAACTGTTATTGATTTGTATGACAAAATACCTCCTCGGACAGTGAATTCATTCAGTTCTATTTTCCTTGTTCTTGCTTGATCATCTTTTAAATCCATACTAGCCGTTGTCAAATTTATTAGGGCCTAATTCTTCAACCCACTCTCTACAAATTTATTATACTGGGTTCACTGGGCCTAGATCCCATACATCTTGGGCTTGGGCTGCAAAACGTGTCCCTACAGTGGTCTTGTGAAATAGAAAAAGTAAGTTGTTGGTGTAAAATAGACGGAAAAATTTGGCCGGATTGATGCAATTGCTCACTCTTTATATTGCACTTTTCCATCCTCTAACCAAACATGCATAAAAGAAAATATAAATATTTTTTTTTTTATCTTCTCACTTTTTCACCCTTCCAAATTCAAACCAAACAAAAAAGGTCATATAACGAAAAGTAGGAAAAGTTTGGCTCCAAACATGTTTGTAGCCAAACCTTTTCCCTAAAAATATACATAAATTGTTTTTTTCAATAGTGGGTAGAAAGAATTTTATCCCAAATCAATTTGGAGGTAAATATTTTTCTTTGTGAAATATGTTTTCTCAAGTCAAGCAATAAGGGGGCTTTTGGAATATCAGATTTCTTTTTTCCCAAGATGGAAGCATTTTACAAGAGATTCGGTTTTGTTTTGTTTTTTTGTTCATATTCGTTTTAGAAACATTTAGTTGTTACTTCAAAATTTTAGCAAGTTGTAAAATGCTAAAATATAAGAGCATTCACATCAGCTCTTGTATAAATGTGTAAAATACACATTTTGGCAACTTTTACACATTTTGAACCAAAAAACACACTACATCAGTCCATTTAAAATCGTGTATAATCATCCAAAATTTTCAACGAGCTACAGTACCCGTGTAAATTTACACAGGCACTGTAGCATGTGTATTTAGTTTTTTATTAATTTCCGTTCGTACCAATTTTTCTCTCTCTTCTCTGTGCACAACGACCTCAACTCCTCATCTTCTTTTCCTCAGATGCACACAAACACATCCTCACAAAAAAATCAACACAGAGATACACTTGCTAAAAAAAAAAAAAAAAAAAAAAAGAGATACACAAACACACCCACACACAAACAAACCCAAACGGAAAAACAAAAAAGAGACAGATCGGTGCTTATCGGAACGATCGGAGCTCATGGGTCTCGCTTGATCGAAGCTCGTGGGTATGGGTCTTGCCTGATCAGAGCCTGATCGGAGCTAGGGAGATCGGTGCTTGTGGATCGGAGCTAGGGAGAATTGAGCTGTGGATCGGTGCTTGTGATCGGAGCTATGGATCGGTGCAGCTGTGGATCGGAGCTGTGGATCGGTGCTGCTGTGGATTGATGCTTGTGATCGGAGTTGTGATTGGAGCTGTGGATCGGTGATCGGAGCTGTGGATCGATGCTTGTGATCGGAGCTTGTGACCGAGATGATGTGGATTGGTTTGTGACCGAGAGGGAGAGAGATGAGTATAGAGAGATAGACCGAGAGGGAGAGAGTGGGTATGGAGAGATAGAAGAGAGAGAGCCAGAAATCAGAAAATATGGTAGAGAGAGAGAGCGCGCGCGTATAAAAACAGGTAAAATGGGTTAGGTGAGAGAAATAATAAAATAATTGAGAAAATTGATTATTTAAATAAGAGAGGTTATAGAATAGATGAACTGATGTGGATATTTTGTAAAAGTGATGGTGTAAAATAGAAAAAGTAGGTTTTTGGTGTAAAATAGACGGAATCTTTTAGATGAGCTGATGTGAATGCTCTAAGGGGGTGTTTGGTATATGCACTTAAAAACACGTTTTTTGTAATTTGAAAACATGTGTGGAAATACGTGTGGGTGAAAAAGTGTGTAAAAATACGTATAATGTTATTTAAAAATTGAAAACATGTGTTGGAGTTGCCATATCAAATGGGACCTAAATGGTTATTTGTTGGTTTTCTGGGGCAGTATTTCCTCAAGACTGTAACAGCAAAAGCCCATGTTAGTTTTGAATGATGGTGCTGGGCTTACAGGTCAAATTGACCAATTCCTAATTAGGGAACTGTGTTCAAATTCTTTGATAATTTTGTTGTCTATGTCACATGGCTCAGCTTATAATAGTCCACATTAATTAGTACTAGCTAAGCAAGTGTAATCTTTACTCTAATTTCCTCGTGCTCGTTTAACAACCTAAAAAAAAAGAAAAAGGAAAAGAAGAAGAAGTTTCCTCCTGCTCAAATAGATAGACTAGTGGGTAAACTTTTAGTGTTAAAAAAGTCGTCTAAACTATTAGTCAATTGAAATTCAGAAAATCAACAAAGAAGTTAAAATTTTCAAACCAATAAGAAACCTATTGACCGTCAATCTGTCACGTTGCTAATAGATGATTATAACAACAACAAATAAAAAAAAAAAAACTTATAATTATATATACAACATAAATTTAATAGTTAAAGTGTTCCTATGATTGAGGGCAAAACTTTTGCCGCAAAAGTAAAGTGCTTGGGCGCCCCCATTTTTCTTTAGATTCCACCTTCGTCGAACTTGCGAAGAAGTTTCCTCTCAACTTCATATAGTGCTCTTTGTATGGCTTTTTCCACTTTGGCAGCTTCGATCTTTCAAAATGATAGAAAGAGACAATTATTAGTATTTAATAAACTCTGGTTAGATAAACCTCACGTGTGCTTATTTCTTCTTCTTATTATTATTTATTATTTATATTTTTTTTAAACTAGACAATTTTTCTTACTATTCAGGAAACTTTTCAACGTCGGCATAACTGTAGCAATAGCTTTCATTAAAACATAGGAATCAATTGGCCTCCAAAAGTGACAAAAAGAAGAAACAAAGACATAGCTATTATTTTAGATAAGAGAACATTCGAAGAGAGTTCTTAGGTTGATCTAGGAAGCCTTAAAAGTCACTTCAAAAAAAAAAAAAAAAGAAGCCTTAAAAGTTTAGAGGCCGTTTGGATGCAAAAATTTTATCACTTAATTTTCATAACTCATCACTCATTATTTTAGTCACTTGCTTCCATATTAATGAATAAGATTAGAGGCATTATTTTTCATAATTATTGACAATTCATGTTGAAATTAAAATAACATCACTTTTAGTTAAGTTTTATAATGATTTTATCTCAATAATAGTGAAATATTTTAAAATTGGTTTGAAAAGCAACAAATTTTGGTCACTTGATCCTCTATGTCGTTTTGTCCCATAAAAAACAAAAGCATGAGAGAGAGAGCTACCTCTGTTTCAATCTCCAGTTCAGCTGAGAACTCCTGAGCAGTGAAATTTGATCGGATGGTTCTGGCCTTCAGTCCCAAGTGTTTCAAGCATTTAAGAACTTCCACCATGGAATCAACCCCAGATGTTGGATTAGCCACCTTTAGTTTAATCTTAGCTCCTCCTACTCTTTCCCCTTCCACCGCAGCCAAATTTTTCTCAGCCTCTAAGTTTCGCCTTTGCAACTCTTCCCTACACTTCTGCAGTACTTGAATTTTTGTCGCTGCCGTTTGAATAATGGAATTCTTATCACTCTGCATACAAAAATCCCATAACAAGTGTCATAATTAAACAACATGACCATATTTTGATTTAAGAGTAGATCCTGATCCTCTACGTTTGAAATGGATTTATTTCATGATTCAAGATTAAATGAAAAAAAAAAATGAATTCTCTTTATTTCACTGGAGAAATGAAAAATGAAATCCAAAAACACACCTTGGTTCCAAAGGGCAACATGGAATGCAGGGTCATGTAATTTTGCTTCTGCCTCTCTCTCCTCATCCGCTCGTTCATCATGTGCCGAAAACCCCTCTCTTTCTCGTATTCTTGGATTTCATTCCTCGGATGCCAACTCCTCCTCAAGAACTCCACCATTCTCTTCTTCATATTTACACAATTTTCCATATTACCTGAATTCTCTGCCCCAAATTCATTTCTGGGTGTGTCTCTGTAAGGCACAAAAGCGCTTTGATTCACCTGGGGCTGGAGAGCCTCAAAAGCCTTGTAAGCCTCATACCAGAAGATGTCATTGTCACACTGCAATTCCTTTGGGAAAAACAAATCCATCATTCTTCTTCTTCTTTTTTTTCTCTGGGTTTTTGTTTTCCCGGGTAGTTCAAATTTCAGTTTCTGGCAGTTGTAGGTTGCAACGGTCCTGTTTAATTGGTATTTGTATTTGTAGAGACCGCGTTGATGCACAATTAACACGTGGTCAATTACGTTGTTTTGGACTTCTGGTCCAGGCGAATTTAGAGATGGTCAATAAATAGAGGTGGGTTTTAGTTTATTGGTCTTTTTCTACACGCTTGACAATCCGAAAATACTAAGAATAGTCCATCGAATTGGACCCACATTTGCATATTAGCAAGCAAATATTGTCCACTTGATTTCAATTCGACGCTTCTATTGAAAGGCCTCATCATTTGGATCCTCAAATTGGCGGACCCTACTCCCATTGAATTTTTGTTTTTTCCTTGAAAATAAAATAATAAATACTAGTGACTTCGACTGGTGGGTGACCCTCTTTGATACTCATATTACCTAAGCTTCTTATTAGTTCTTCCACAGATGAGTGGCAGGTGTGTTGACACCTCATGTTACGGGTAATATTCATCAAGGTTCTGGTCAATTTAATATTTGTTGAATTCAAAACTAACTTTGTTTTGTATCATTACTATGTTAATTACTATGGACTTTGTTAACAGGTGCCGGGTAGCACCTGTTAATGAATCAGCTGTTGTTCATTTATGATCTATCACAAATTCTATCTGCATAAGAAATTGACAAAGTTTTACTTTTCAGCTATATTTTATCACAAAATGATTTGACTTTCTTTATCTAAACTGACACATATTTAATACATAATCAGTTTTTTCACATCCTAAAAAAACATGAATAATTTATTTTAAATTTTATCACATTAATGGGTGCCGTACAGCACCCGTTAGCAGCACCCAATTACTATTATATGAAAAATTGGAAATAGTACACAAAAGAAAAATATTTGAAATAACAGCATTCCAATAAATGCTAAATAAATGTTAAAATTGATTTTTTTTTTCACCTTTACAGTTTACTTTTGTAATTTTGGAATAAGGTCTTTTGATGTCTACTTTTCCAATGTTTAAAAAATATTTTTATTATATTAACGTTACGGGTACAAATTATTTTATAATATTTTTACAGACAATTGTTGTGGCACATTTTTACAAGTGGCATACTCCATGATAACATTCAAAAGGGCTGGACCTCACTTGCTTTACTTCTAATTTCTGCTAGTAGTGAGATCTGGCTATTATTTCTCCACAAAACAGCAGCTGAAGGTGAATTGATTCCTTCAATTTAGCTTCAACTTGGACAGAAAGGTTGGTATCAACCTTAGAAAAGTAGCCGAACACCAAGTACCCTTTCCAATCTTTTGCAAACACTGCAGTGACAGTAATTTGTCCCAATTTTCCCCTTACAATTGATCTTAACTCTCATACTTTTCAGTCTCTTCCATTCCAATGGATAGAATAATAGTAGTTCGAATTCGAATTCGAATTTGAATTTTTGTTTTTTCCTTGAAAATAAAATAATAAATACTAGTGACTTCGACTGGTGGGTGACCCTCTTTGATACTCATATTACCTAAGCTTCTTATTAGTTCTTACACAGATGAGTGGCAGGTGTGTTGACACCTCATGTTACGGGTAATATTCATCAAGGTTCTGGTCAATTTAATATTTGTTGAATTCAAAACTAACCATGTTTTGTATCATTACTATGTTAATTACTATTATATGAAAAATTGGAAATAGTACACAAAAGAAAAACGTTTGAAATAACAGCATTCCAATAAATGCTAAATAAATGTTAAAATTGATTTTTTTTTTTTTTTAATCACCTGTACAGTGTACTATTGTAATTTTGGAATAAGGTCTTTTGATGTCTACTTTTTAAATGTTTAAAAAATATTTTTATTATAACAACGTCAGAGCATTCCCATCAGCTCTCTTATAAAAAATGCCATTTTAACACACCAAAAACCCACTTTATCATTTTAGCACATCATTTTACAACATATCATTTATCAGATGTTTTATACTTCAATTCTATACATTAAAATAATATTTACTACACATTAAAATAATATATTACCTCCTCGTTTCAAAAAAAAAAAATATATTACCTCCTCCCTATCCCTATCACTATCATCATCATCATCACCAACGGCCACCACCGGCACAAACACCGACGGCCACCACCGGCACAAACCCACATTCACCAACGCCGCCTCAAAAAAAAAAAAAAACACAACCAGAGCAACAATCAGATCAGGACAAACCCACCGGCACTATCATCATCATCATCACCAACGGCCACCACCGACACAAACACCGACGGCCACCATCGGCAACAACACCAATAGCCACCACTGGCACTAACCCACATCCACCAACGGCACTTTAAAAAAAAAAAAAAAAAAAAAAAAAAAACACAACCAGGAAAAAAGAAATCCACAACAACCCAAAAAATAGCCACCACAACTACCCAATAATCACCACCACAACCACCAAATTGCCGCCACAACCACAGTACCATTGCCACAACTAACCCACAACCCACCACATTCACAAACCTCAAAACCCATCCCATATCAAACAAACCCACAGCTCAGGCGGCAAGGTCGGCTTCAGGCGGGAGACATCGGCGATGAGATCGGCTTCAGGCAGCTTCAAGCGAGATCGATTTTAGTGGCTTGAGGTGGCTTTAGGCGAGATCGGCATCAGGCGGCTTGAGGATGAGAGATGAAGAGAATGAGAGTGAAGAGGGAGCTGTGGAGGATGACTATGGCTCTGGCGAGATCGGCGGCTTCGGCGAGATCAACAGCGAGATTGGCGGCTTCAGCGAGATCGACAAGAGAGAAGAACGAAGATGCAGAGAGAAAAGAACGAACACAGATGAGAGAAGAGAGAAAGAAAGTCTGAGTGAATATATGAGAGAGAAAGTCTGAGTGAATAAACAAATAATAAAAAAATTTGGCATGGATGTCCGTACCGTCTCATATTTGAGACGGTACTGTAGCTGTGTGCCAAAATTTTTGGCATTTGAAACATCTCATGAGGCTCATGTTTTGGGATTTGGTGTGCCAAATGCCAAATATTTGGAATTTGGCACACCTGATGAGAATGCTCTAAGACTTGTACAAATTATTTTATAATATTTTTACAAACAATTATTGTGGCACATTTTTACAAGCGGCATATTCCATGATAACATTCAAAAGGGTTGGACTTCACTTGCTTTACTTCTAATTTTTGCTAGTAGCGAGATCTGGCTATTATTTCTCCACAAAACAGCAGCTGAAGGTAGGGGTAGCAAAATCAACCCAAACCCATTTGCCCACTCAAACCCATTCACTTAAATGAGACCCAAATCCACCCAATTATTAATTGGGTAAAATGAGTATTAACCCAATTAAACTCAATTAACATTAATGTTTATTGGGTTTTAATTAGGTACCCAATTAGACCCAATTATGATCCAATTATCATTTCTACAAATCACTCAACTCTAAAATACCCATTCAACCTAAAAAATGACCAAAATAACACCTAAACCTAAAAAAAGACTAAAATACCCCTTAAACCTAAAAAATGACCAAAATACCCTCAAAACCTAAAAATTACCAAAATAACCCCAAAACCTACAAAATAACCAAAATACCCCCAAAACCCAAAAAATGACCAAAATATCCCTCGAAACCCAAAAAATGACCAAAATACCTCCCAAATGGGCCAAATCCTGAATATTACCAAAATACCCCCGAACCCCAAAAAATGACCAAAGTACCCTCGAAACCTAAAAATTACCAAAATACCCCCAAAACCCAAAAAATTACCAAAATATCCCCAAAAACCTCAAAATTACCAAAATAACCCCAAAACCTACAAAATGACCAAAATACCACCGAAACCCAAAAAATGACCAAAATACCCTTGAAACCCAAAAAATGATCAAAATACCCCTGAAACCCAAAAAATGACCAAAATACCCCCGAAACCTAAAAATGACCAAAATACCTCTGAAACCTAAAAATGACCAAAATACCCTCGAAACCTAAAAATTACCAAAATCCCTCTTAAACCTAAAAAATGGGCAAAATAACCCTAAAGCCTAAAAAATAACCAAAATAACCCCAAAACCTAAAAAATGATCAAAATACACCTGAAACCTAAAAAATGACAAAAATACCATTGAAACCTAAAAAATGGGCAAAATAACCCCGAAACCTAAAAATTGATCAAAATAATCTAGAAACCTAAAAATGACCAAAATACCCCCCTAAAACTATAAAATGACCAAAATGCCCCCTAAACCTAAAAAATTACTAGAATACCCATGAAATCTAAAAAATGATCAAAATACCCTCAAACCTATAACGTGATGAAAATACCCCTAAACCTTTGAAATGACCCAAATAAACCCAAAACCTCTAAAATGGCCACAAACAACTTGAAACCTCTAAAATTACTAAAAATACCCTGAAAAACGACCAAAATACATCTAAACCTGTAAAACGATCAAAATAATCCTCAAAATATCTAAAATGACCAACAGACCACTAATCCTATAAGATGAAAAAAATACACCCGAAGCCTCTAAAATGACCAAAATAGGGGTTTGGGGTATTTTGGATATTTCGAGGGTATTTTCGTTAAATTAAAGGTTCTAAGAGTATTTCAGTCATTTTGTAGGTTTTGAGGGAATGTCACTAATTTTTTAGGTTTTAGGGGTATTTCGTTAACTTTTAGATTTTGGGGCCATTTTTTGTAATTTTCTAGGTTTTGGAGGTTGTTTAATAACTTTTTAGGTTTTGGGGATATTTCAATCATTCTTTAGGTTTCCGAGTTATCTTAGTCATTTTTAGGTTTAGGGGGTATTTTGGTCATTTTTTATATTTAGGGAGTATTTTGGTCATTTTTTAGTTTTAGGAGGGATTTGGGTAATTTTTTAGGTTTAGGGTGTATTTTTATCGACTTATAGGTTTAAGGGGCATTTTTGTCATTTTATAGGTTTTGGGGTATTTTGGTCATTTTTTAGGTTTCGAGGATATTTTGGTCATTTTAAGGTTTAGGGGTTATTTTGGTCATATTTAGGTTTCACGGGTACTTTGGTCATTTTTTAGGTTTCAGGGGGTATTTCAGTTAATTTTTGGGTTTTGAGGGTATTTCGATCATTTTTTAGGTTTCGAGGGTATTTTGATCATTTTTTGGTTTCTAGGTTATTTTGATCAATTTTTAGGCTTCGGGGTTATTTTGGCCATTTTTAAGGTTTCGGGGGTGTTTTGGTCATTTTTAGGTTTTGGCGTTATTTTGGTTAATTTTTAGGCTTCGAGATTATTTTGGTAATTTTTCAGGTTTCGGGGGTATTTTGGATAATTTTTTGGGTTTTGGGGGTATTTTGGTCATTTTTAGGTTTCGGGGGGTATTTTGGTCATTTTTTATGTTTTGGGGGCTATTTTGGTAATTTTTTTGGTTTCAGGCGTATTTTGGTCATATTATGGGTTTTGAGGGTATTTTGTTAATTTTTAGGTTTTAGGGGGTATTTTGGTCATTTTTTGGATTCCTGGGGGTATTTGGTCATTTTGTAGGTTTTGTGATTATTTTGATAATTTTTAGGTTTCAGGGGTATTTTGGTCATTTTTTAGGTTTTGGGGGTATTTTGGTCATTTTGTAGGTTTCGTGATTATTTTGGTAATTTTTAGGTTTTGGGGGTATTTTGGTAATTTTTAGGTTTTGGGGGTATTTTGGTTATTTTTTAGGTTTTAGGGGTATTTTGGTTATTTTTTAGGTTCTAGGGGTATTTTGGTTATCTTTTGGGTTTCAAGGGTATTTTGGTCATTTTAAGGTTTTGGGGTATTTTGGTCATTTTTTGGGTTTCGGGTGTGTTTTGGTAATTTTTTGGGTTTCGGAGGTATTTTGGTAATTTTTTGGGTTTCGAGAGTATTTTGGTCATTTTTTTGGATTTCGGGGGTATTTTGGTCATTTTTTGTGTTTTAGGGGTATTTTGGTAATTTTTTGGATTTCTGGGGTATTTTGGTCATTTTTTAGGTTTCGAGGGTATTTTGGTCATTTTAAATTTGGGGGCATTTTGGTCATTTTTGAAGATTTTAGAGTATTTTAGTCATTTTCACTTTAGTGGCATTTTGGTAATTTTGATAATTGGGTAATTGAGTTGATTGATTCCTTCAATTTAGCTTCAACTTGGACAGAAAGGTTGGTATCAACCTTAGAAAGTAGCCGAACACTAAGTACCCTTTCCAATCTTTTGCAAACACTGCAGTGACTGAGTAATTTGTCCCAATTTTCCCCTTACAATTGATCTTAACTCTCATACTTTTCAGTCTCTTACATTCCAATTGATAGAATTGATGATGCCGAAAATACCACCAGTAAGTCATATGGTCCTCGCGCGCTCCAAATAGCACCTGCACAGCAACAAGAAAGAACCTAGCAGAGAGCATCGGTGTGGTACCAGCCCAATACCCTCCGAAGGTTAAGTCAGAACTATTCTCACTGCTCTAGAGTGCTAGAGAGGGTAAATTATGCGTACCTTTTTTCGCGAGGGTGCTTGGTTTTTATAGTAGTAGGGTCTCCCTTTTCCTTGGAATAGAAGTCTTTTCCTTATAGGAGTCTCCTTGGACGTATTTTACGGGATCCTTTCCATATAGGAGTCCTTTTTAGGTTTAACAAAACGTGGAGGGCAAGTCATTTACTTATACACGCAAACGTGGTTAGCAAGCATTCTTCGACTAGTGCCGTCAGCATATATAATGCCTTCGGTCTCCGTACCGTCAGCTTCAGGATGACCTTCAGCTTTATCATTCCCTCGGCCTGTGGTGCCTCTCCTTAAAACTTTATCCCGCCGTCAGTCATTTGAACAAGGACTGACGGCCTAGTAGATACCGTCACTTATCTTTCACGACCAATTTATTTTATCCTTATCAGTTGCCCCCTACTCCATATCTCCATCGTTTTTTATACTGACGGATTATGGAGTTCATATTTCTGTTGATGGTCATGTTTTTTAAGCAGGCAGGAAAATTACTTATGTGGGATTCCTCGAGCCGCCGTGCATTTAATGCTTTGGACACGTGGCGAGTTCCCATTGGCTTTGCTTTTGACGAGGGCGTCGCTTCGTCTTCCGCGCCCTTTCATCCCGTATATAAGGGGGGCCCTCCTCCTCATTTCCCCTATTTCATCTTTGCTGATCTTTGAGAGAGAGACCGTCACCCTGAACTCCGTCAATTTGTTCCTTAACTCCGTCACCTAGTGTATTGCTGCCCTTGAAGCCGTTTCTCCAAGAAAGTTAACTCACTAGTAAGTTCTATTACCTCTCTTCTTTCCATTTTTATTTATGCCTGTATATTTCATTAGTGAGGACGTCAGCTTAGGTACTTAGATTGGATCCGTCACTTGTAGGTAGTCAGATGTCAAGTGACGCGTCGTGTGAGGAGTCGTCAGTCCGCGAAGGAGCGGGCTACGACGAGGCCTTTGGTTCTGGCGATGAATCAGAGGACTTCTCGCCTTCATTAGAGAGAGGGACGTCGGCCCGATCTCCTGACGGTGATGAGGGTTATACTGAAGGGGGTAAGGATGAAGTAGAAGAGGGAAGAGGAGAGGATGAAGGTGTCGGGGGTGATATAAACGTTGACGGCGATGATAGCGACGGAGATGATAATGACGGAGAAGAGGGACCCAGTGAAGGGGCTTCAGAGGGACCTGGAGATAACCGTCCTTTCATTCTCCCTGAGGATTGGGCCGTCAACAAATTTTTACCTAGGATGATTAATAAGGTTTTTGGGGAGTTGCGTACTCGTTATCAAATCCCAGACCACATCCCGATCCGTCTCCCAGAAGAGAATGAGAGTTGTTACTCAGGGAGAACTGCTGACGTGGGCATGTATGATGCCATGTTTGCTGCGGGCCTGAGATTACCGTTGACGGCATTACACCGTCAGTTGGCTGACTTCCTGGGCATTTCCGTCACTCAAATCGCTCCAAATGCTTGGAGAACTTTCATAGGAGCTGAGATCTTGTGGGACCGTCTAAGTGGAGGAAACCGTCAGCTTACCTTAAACGAATTCTTTTACTGCTACAGGCCTCATCATATCGTCTCGTCTAAGGGGACATACCATTTTAATGCCCGGGAGAAAAATTTGAGGCTGGTATCAGATATGCCAGATTCTAATAGGAACTGGAAAAGTAGATACTTTTTTGTTGAAGGGGCGGATTGGGTTTGCCGTCAGGAGGAATGGGCGACGATGCCCCATGGTTATTTTGACAACACTTGGGCTTTTGTTAGGGATTCAGGTTAATCCCGTCAACCACGTTCCTTTCGTTCTTGAAGTGACGCTACTAACATTCCTTTTTCTTCTCAGCTCATACCCGTCCCCGCATAACTGATGAACAGGAGGAGTTCATCCGTCGGGTTCTGGAAATTCCTTTGGAGGAACGTAAGTGTAGGGATTTGATCACCCTAGACACTATTCATTTATACTGTGGGGGTCCTGAACCATCAGCTGAAGCTCAGAGGTTGGAGGAATTTTCACGTCGACGTGAGTAGATTTTTTATTGGCTTCGTCAATTTACTCCTCCGTCTCTTATTCTAACAACTTTTCTTTGTATTGTAGAGATGGAATCTGCCAAACAGAGCATAAGGGCTGCTGCAGCCCGTCAGAAGGCGGAGAAGAAGGCTAAGGAGGCAGGGGGGGAGACGTCGTCAACCCCTAAGGCCTTCACTAAGCAGGCAAAGAGGAAGCCCGACGGGAGTGATGGCCGTCCGGCTAAAAAGGCCGCCTCACTCCTGGGGATGGTGCTGCAAAGGAAAAATCACCTCCCAAGCCAAGCCATGGTGTGGGCAAAGGGGTAATGACCTCCCTAGGTCCCGTTAACGAGGGCCCCTGCCGCCTCCTGACCCACAAGGACTATGCTGTCGGGGAGGTTAAGTCCTTCATAAAGCCGGCGGACATAGAGCCTTGTGACCTGTTGGGGACAGAGGATTTAGGGGCGTCAACCCTTTTTGATCTCACCAGGGTATGCTTGCTACCTTTTGGTCGAAATGGTTTCATTTTGCTTTGATGAATTTTGACTGACGGCTGTGTTTTTTTCTTAGGCCTTGGTGCGTGTTACGGCCTTTCAAGACCATTGCGTTGCGAAGGAGGGAGTCGTCACTCGGGTCCGGAAGCATAATGCAAATATAATGAATGAACAAGTGCAGTACAAGGAAGCCGTCTGTACGCTGAATCAAGAGCTGAAGGAAGTCAGGGAGAAGCTGAAGGAGGCTGACCGTTAAAATGACAAGCTCAGGGAGGAGGTGACGGATCTGGGCCAAAGGGTGCAGACGGCTGGGGCTGACGCGGTTCGAGACTTTAAAGCGACGCAATCGTTTATTGACTCTTGTGCCGGGTATTATGGCACTAGTTTTGACGATTGCCTTAAACAGGTCGTGTCAGCATTCCCAGGGCTGGACCTGTCCGGGATTACCATGGATGATGGGGATGATGGATCCTTTCAGTCTACTCCTACTCCGGAGCCTGACGGTGTTGTTGTCCTAGCCCAACCTGCTGCCAACCCTCCTACTCCTGCTTCCAACACTCCAGCTGCGCTTGTAGACGTTGAAGACCAGCAAGCTGACGGGAATCCTGCTGACGATCCCGCTTCTTAGTTCTCTTTATTTGTATTTCATCCTAGTTATTTTGCAAACAGTCGTTGTACTTAAATTATTTTTGCAGACAATTGTTTTAAGTGCCCGTTTGGTTTTCTCGGGGTTTTGTTTGTATACAGTTGTATGTGTTGCATGGTATATTACTCCCGTCGCTTTCGTTATTTTTTCAGTGTTTACGGAGTCTTTGTAAACATTCCCGTCTGTTTGGGAACCTCGTCAGTTTTTTTGACTGATTGGGAGACTCCGTCGGTTTATGGCCTTGCTACTTTATGAGATATCCTTTTTATCTCGTCGGTATAGCCTTGTTCGTCATTTTTCAAGGACCGTCAGCTTGGTTGCACTATCCAAGGCGTCAGCTTGGTTGCACTATCCAAGTAGTGGTTCCGTCGCTTTGAAGATTCTCCCGTCAATTGTCTCCATTTTCGTCATTTTACTAACCCTAATGTGGCCGTCAATTTTCTAATTCTCAATCATCTTATGGTCTTAATGTAAGCCCGTTGGTTCTATAATGGCTCCGTCCGTTTGGTGAGATCGGCAGCTTTTTAGCTTTAGTCTAACGGGCTTTGATGATCTTGTCATCTTTTGTAGGCCCGTTGGTTTTAGAACCTTGTCCATATGATGATTGCCTCATTTATTAGGTAGGACCGTCAGTTTTTTAGCTTTAGTCTGCCGTGGGCTTGATGAGCTTGTCATCTTTTATATGCCCGTTGGTTTTTAGGACCTTGTCCATGTGATGATAGCCTCATCTATTTAGGTGGGACCATCAGCTTTTTAGCTTTAGTTCGTCAAGGGCTTGATGAGCTTGTCATCTTTTATATGCCCGTTGGTTTTTAGGACCTTGTCCATGTGATGATAGCCTCATTTATTTCGGTGGGACCGTCAGCTTTTTAGCTTTAGTCCGTCATGGGCTTGATGAGCTTGTCATCTTTTGTATGCCCGTTGGTTTTTAGGATCTTGTCCATGTGATGATAGCCTCATCTACTTAGGTGGGACCGTCAACTTTTTAGCTTTAGTCCGTCATGGGCTTGATGAGCTTGTCATCTTTTGTATGCCCGTTGGTTTTTAGGACCTTGTCCATGTGATGATGGCCTCATCTACTTAGGTGGGACTGTCAGCTTTTTAGCTTTAGTCCGTCATGGGCTTGATGAGCTTGTCATCTTTTGTATGCCCTGTTGGTTTTAGGACCCTGTCCATACGATAATAGCCTCATTTATTGGGTGGGACCGTCAGCTTTTTAGTCCATGTGTTATGGACTTAGTCGTTTTTATTGTTCACTTTTGTGAACTTAGTTGTCCACTTCTGTGGACTTTAAACCGTAGATTTCTAAAATAGACACTTCAGCAATTTTGAATAAACTCCTCTTATTGCCATGCATTTGTAAATAAAAGTAATTCTAAAACCAAATTCTGCCTTTTGGGCTTAAAACAAAAAATAGGTATTGTTGCAAAAAGCTAAAGTAAATGATAAAGCTGAGGAGTAAGACTAAAATTTGCTGAAAAATAAAAAAGGTTGGTCCTCGTGTTGCCGCTCCTACTGGTAATACTTTCGTAGGTGCTCGGTGTTCCATGGGTGTGGCAGTTTCTGTCCTTCTAACGTCTCCAGGTGGTAAGTGCCTTTCCTCTGCCACGACATAACTCGGTAAGGTCCTTCCCAATTGGGGCCGAGTTTCCCTTGGGTAGGGTCCCTAGCGGCGCCCATGACCTTTCTAAGAACAAGGTCTCTAACTTGGAAGTCTCTGTGACGGACCCGAGAGTTGTAGTATTTGCCCATGCGGTCCTGGTACCTAGCGAGCCTTTGTTCTGCTGCCGCCCTGATCTCGTCCACTAGGTCGAGCTGTAGTCGCATTGCCTTGTCGTTTTTGTTCTCATCATGGTTGTGCACCCTGTAGCTTGTAAGCCCAACTTCGGCCGGGATGACTGCTTTGCTTCCGTACGTCAGTCGGTACGGTGTCTCTCCTGTAGGTGTCTTTGCCGTCATCCTGTATGCCCATATTATGCTTGGCAATTCTTCAGGCCATATACCTTTTGCCCCCTCGAGCCGAGTCTTGATAATCTTGAGCAAGGATCGGTTCGTGACTTCGACCTGGCCATTAGCCTGAGGGTGGGCGGGGGAGGAGTAGTGGTTCTTTATTCCTAACTGTGAGCAAAAATCCCGGAACGAGTCATTGTCGAATTGCCTCCCGTTGTCCGAGACAAAGACTCTAGGAATGCCAAACCTGCATATGATGCATCTCCAGACGAAGCTTCGCACGTTCTTCTCCGTAATTGTGGCCAAAGCTTCAGCTTCCACCCATTTTGTAAAGTAGTCAATGCCCACCACCAGGAACTTCAGCTGTCGTACTGCTGTTGGGAATGGTCCCATAATATCTAACCCCCATTGTGCGAACGGCCATGGGGCGATCATCAGGGTCAGCTTTTCGGTTGGTTGTCTAATAATATTGCTGAACCTTTGGCATTTGTCACAGGTCCTAACATAAGCTTCGGCGTCCTTTTGCATGGTGGGCCAATAGTACCCCTCTCGCACAAGCTTGTGTACTAATGATCTAGATCCTGAATGGCTTTCTCAGATTCCTTCGTGTACCTCTCTCATGACGTAGTCTGCCTCTTCCGTACCTAAGCATCGCAGATATGGTCGGGAGAAGCCTCTTTTATATAGGACATCTTTTATTAGGAAGAATCTTGCCGCCTAGACCTTCAGTTTCCTTGCAGCCTCTTTTCCGTCTGGTAAGACCCCGTCTTTTAAGTAAGAAACTAACGGCGCGGTCTAGCTACTGTCAGAGCCTATTTCCTGTATGTTGCTGGGGTCTATTAGTGGAGAAAACTGAACAAAAGAGAGTACATTACTGGGGATGACCATATATTCTGCTGAAGCGGCCTTTGCGAGGCGGTCGACTTGCTCGTTTTCTCCTCTGGGAATTTGGACGATTTTGGCTTTTAGGTCACCCACTCTCGCCCTTACTTGATCAAGGTACCTTTTCATCCTCTCGCCCTTGCACTCGCAGTCTCCATTTATTTGGTTAGTAATGACCTGAGAGTCGCAGTAGACGACTACCCTCGCAGCTCCTACTACTTTGGCGAGGTCGAGTCCTACTATCAAAGCTTTATACTCTGATTCATTGTTGGTAGCGGGGAAGTCAAGACGGACCATACATTCAATTGTATCTCCTTCGGGAGATAGCAGCACGATGCCGGCCCCTCCGGCTTGTCTGTTAGACGACCCGTCCGTATATATGCTCCAATGAGGGGATTGTTCTACCTCCTTGTTTTCGTTGTGAGTGAACTCAGCTATGAAATCTGCGACGATCTGTCCCTTGATGGCGGTCCGCGGGCGGTATTGGATATCAAATTCGCTCAACTCTATAGCCCATAACACCAATCGACCCGCAGCCTCAGGATTGCTCATCGCCTGTCGCAAGGGCTTGTCAGTTAGGACGTTCACCGTATGGGCTTGAAAGTATGGTTTAAGCTTGCGGGCCGCCGTAACTAATGCAAAGGCAAGTTTTTCCATAGGCGGGTATCTTTCTTCAGCACCGCGAAGCGCTCGGCTCGCGTAGTATACGGGCTTTTGTACTTTTTCTTCTTCTCTGACTAAGGCAGCACTGATGGCTGCGGGGGAGACGGCTAGATAGAGAAAAAGCTCTTCTCCTGGCTGCGACGGGCTCAACAGTGGTGGGGAGGAGAGATAAGCCTTCAATTCCTCGAATGCTTGCTGGCATTCGGCAGTCCATTCGAATGACCTCTTCAGCGTGCGGAAGAAGGGCAAACATTTGTCCGTCGCCCTCGACACGAACCTATTCAGTGCCGCTATTTTTCCGTTGAGGCTTTGCACCTCCTTCATATTTCTTGGTGGCGCCATCTCCATAATGGCCTTGATCTTGTCCGGGTTTGCCTCGATTCCCCTTTGGGACACCATAAATCCTAGGAATTTCCCTGCCGTCACTCCAAAGGCACATTTTCCTGGATTGAGCTTCATGTTGTAGGAGCGAAGGGTATTGAATGTTTCTTTGAGATCTTCCAGATGATCTTCCTCCCTTCGGCTTTTTACTAGCATGTCGTCAACGTAGACCTGAACATTCCTCCCAATCTGTTGTGCAAAAATTTTGTTCATCAGTCTTTGGTATGTTGCGCCTGCGTTCTTCAGGCCGAAGGGCATCACTTTGTAACAGAAGAGGCCTTGGCTGGTCACGAACGAAGTTTTTTCCTGATCAGCTTCGTGCATTCGGATTTGGTTGTACCCCGAGAAAGCGTCCATGAAGCTCAGCAACTGGTGTCGGGCCGTTGAGTCTACTAGGACGTCGACCCTTGGGAGGGGATAGCTATCTTTGGGGCAGGCTTTGTTAAGGTCGGTGAAGTCCACACACATCCGCCATTTCCCGCTAGCTTTTTTGACCATTACTATGTTCGCTAGCCAATCGGGATAGTATACTTCCCTAATGAAGCTTGCTTCCTGTAGCTTTCGGACTTCTTCTGCTATGGCCCGATCTCGTTCGGGGGCAAACACTCTCTTCTTCTGTCGGACAGGTGGAAAGGCGGGCGATACATTCAACCTGTGCACCATGACTGAAGGATCTATTCCTGGCATATCTTCATGACTCCAGGCGAATACGTCTCGATTGCCTCTGAGGAAGGTTATGAGCTCTTGACGGATTGCGGGGTTAGCGAGTGTTCCAATTTTGGTCGTTCGGCCAGGATCGGAACAGTCAAGGGATATCTCTTCTAGCTTTTCTACTGGCTCCGTTTCCGTCCGATGCTCTTCTATACTCAAAGCTTGAACCTGATCTTCCATTTCCATCATAGCTACGTAGCATTCGCACGCGGCCATCTAACTTCTGCGCAGCTCCCCTACTCCGTAATCAGTGGGGAACTTAATCATTAGGTGGTAGGTTGAAGTTACCGCCTTCCATGAATTGAGCGTAGGTCGTCCGAGGATGGCGTTGTAGGCAGACGAGCAGTCGACCACCAAGAATGTTACGTCCTTGGTTATCTGCTGAGGGTAATCACTTACCATTACGGACAATGTGACCGCGCCTAGGGGGAATACCCGGCTCCCTCCGAAGCCTACGAGGGGGCATTTGTCGGAATCAATCGCTCTGAGTATAGAAGAGCATGTTGTAGTCTCCGGTGCATGTTGTAGTCTTCTACCCGTAAGCTGATGACGAGCGCATCGTCATGTGGATGGTGAAGGCGTCGCGCATCCTCTTCTAAGAACCCGATTATGGGGCCTTCTCTTCGTGCTATCTTCAGCACTACTCCCGTCATTTGGACATTTTGTACCATCCGAAGGTAGGTTTTGCGGGCCCTTTTGGATGACTTAGCTATTGCCGTTCCTCCTACGATGATCCTTATGTCCCCTAGCGGGGGCCTCGGTTGCTCATTATCCCATCGGGGACGTTGGTCTTGTGGGGGTGGATCCATTTTCTCCTTGCTAACAAACTTCTGCAGTTTTCCTTGTCTGATAAGGGCCTCAATCTACTGCTTTAGGTCATAGCAATCAGCCGCATCGTGACCATGGTCGCGGTGGAAACGGCAATACTTTTCCCTAGAACGTTTGTTGGGATCGCTCTTCAGCTTTCCCGAGAACGTCAGAGCCTTCTCGTCCTTGATTTGCATAAGGACTTGATCTATCGGGGCTGTCAACGGAGTGAAGCTCGTGAATCTTCCCCCCAGGGGCTTAGGGCGCCTCTCATCCCTTCGGTCTCCCGTCCTTGCTTTCTTTCGGCCTTGGTCCTGCCAAGTGTCTTCCTGCCTCTCTCTTTTCTTTGGCCTCTCATCTCGCGCCAATAACGCGTCTTCGGCGTTCATATACTTTGTGGCTCGGTAAAGTACTTCCGACATGGTCTTTGGGTCGTTTTTATATAGGGAGAACAAAAACTTACCCTTCTTCAGCCCATTCGTGAACGCTGCGACAAGTATCTTATCGTCGGCTTCGTCGATTGAAAGTGCCTTCTTATTGAAGTGGGATATGTAGGCTCTTAAAGTTTCTTCTTCTTGCTGCTTGATAGTCATCAAACAAGTCGTAGACTTCTTGTACCGATGGCCTCCGATGAAGTGCACGGTAAACTGAGCGCTAAGTTCTTTGAAGGTGCTGATGGAGTTCGGTGTCAGTCGGCTGAACCAAATTCTCGCCGCGCCCTTCAGCGTTGTAGGGAAGGCCCTACACATGATCGCATCTGCTACTCCTTGAAGGTGCATCTGGGTCTTGAATGTCTCTAGGTGGTCCAGAGGGTCCCTGACCCCGTCATAGCTGTCTATCTGTGGCATGCGGAACTTACTCGGCAGGGGGATGGAGTTGACGGAGCGGTGAACGGCGAGTCGGTTCGGGTGACAAGGTCGTTAAGATCACTGGACACTCGCCCCTTGAGAGCGTTCATCATAACCTCCATTTGTTCCTTCATCGCCTGCATCTCTGCGATAATAGGTGGCGAAGCCGTATCTGCGAGGGAAGGGAGGCTCACATTCTGTCGCTCCGGTTTGCTCGGGGCGTTACTGGCCTGGGGTCCCTCTTGGTTTCTTCTGTCAGCGCTGGTTCCTTCTTGATCAGCTCCTTGGTTGCCCGGTGTTGCGTTTTTCTGGCGCAGCTGCTCTTCCAGGTCGCGATTTTGTTTGGTGAGGCGTTCCACGGTCGCGGCGAGAGTCTTAACTTGCTTCTCGAGGGCGGTCGTGGGTGGTTCCTCTTCTTGAATGTCGTTAGTGGTTGCCATTGAGCGGGTGAGCACCATGCAACCTTTGTCCGGGAAACGGTATTATGACTTTACACTACACGTTTCCCACAGACAGCGCCAACTGATGATGCCGAAAATACCACCAGTAAGTCACACGGTCCTCGCGCGCTCCAAATAGCACCTGCACAGCAACAAGAAAGAACCTAGCAGAGAGCACCGGTGTGGTACTGGCCCAATACCCTCTAAAGGTTAAGTCAGAACTATTCTCACTGCTCTAGAGTGTTATAGAGGGTAAATTATGCGTACCTTTTTTCGTGAGGGTGCTTGGTTTTTATAGTAGTAGGGTTTGACCCCTTTTCCTTGGAATAGAAGTCTTTTCCTTATAGGAGTCTCCTTGGGCGTATTTTGCGGGATCCTTTCCATATAGGAGTCCTTCTTAGGTTTAACAAAACGTGGAGGGCAAGTCATTTACTTATACACGCAAACGTGGTTAGCAAGCATTCTTCGACTAGTGTTGTCAGCATATATAATGCCTTCGGTCTCCGTATCGTCAGCTTCAGGATGACCTTCAGCTTTATCATTCCCTCGGCCTGTGGTGCCTCTCCTTAAAACTTTATCCCGCCGTCAGTCATTTGAACAAGGACTGACGGCCCAGTAGATACCGTCACTTATCTTTCATGACCAATTTCTTTTATCCTTATCAAGAATAATAGTAGTTCGAATTCGAATGTGCCACTCAATATTGACGCAGTTCAACCATATATTCCTTACCTGGCGACAACTTGACAAGGCACAAGGCACTTGATGTTTGGACTATGCACTAGAGCAGGCCCTCACCCTCAAGGCACTTGATGTTTGGACTTTGCACTGGATAGAATAGTAGTTCGAATTCGAATGTACCATTCAATATTGACGCAATTCAACCATATATTCCTTACCTGGCGACAACTTGACAAGGCACTTAATGTTTGGACTTTGCACTAGAGCAGACCCTCACCCTTGTTTTTTTGTGATTTTCATGGTCAAACAATCACCACGGTGTGCTATGTGCCCAAAATTAGAAAGGAGTTTAATTACTATTTTTTAAAATAAAATAAACAAACAAAAACAAAATTGAAGGATAAAACAGGGTTAAAGATTGACCCCAAATTACTTAAATTACATGCAAAACCAATAAAAGCACAATCAAACTACCAAACTAAATAAAGTGAATTGAAATATAGGTTTGACATAGAGATTTGATAACAAGGGAAAAACCTTTAGGCAAAACCCATTCGAGTGAGTTTTAGATCATCATTCCTAAAGATCCCACTTAACAATAATAGAGGTTATGAGTATAAGAAATCTTATCCCATCTCAAGATACCTACCTATGGTAGAATTTGTTGATCTATAAAGAAGCTCCCCAATTGGACTACTTATTGCATAAGACTTTTTTTTTTTTTTGGTGCACGAATCTCTTAATTGTAATTGTGGGTTCCTGTTTTGGACAGTGCCCAAGCCCAAAGATAATGAAGGATCCTAGGCCTCCTAAAAGATGGTGGTAGATGGTTGGATGGACTGTGCTTGACCCACCGTGGCCTTGTTGGGCCATTTACGAGCCAATTTGTGCACAAGACATGAACTCCACAACACAAACACACACACACACATATTTATTTTGAGAATACTAAGTATTTTTAACACACACACATGAGGAGAGGGAAGTTTTTTCTTTTTAAAGAAACTTATAGTGGTGTATATCCAATATATATATATATATAGTTTGGTTGGATGAATAATTAAGGAAAAGCAAATAAAGTAAAAGAAGTGTAAGTAAAACGTTAGAGATCCTGGAATATAATGGGATTATGCTTTATTATATTGAGTAGGGGTGAGCAGACTGATATTGGAGCTGACCCAACCGTATCGCCTCTAGCACTGATCGACTGAGCCGAGGTCAACGATTGGATGGAGAATCTCGCTCCAACACTGGTGCAGTGCTGCCATCGGAACTGCAACTCCAAACCGAGACTGTGGCCGAACTGAACCGATACAAGATTTGTTGTTCTGTTTTTTTTTTTTTTTTTTTTTAAATTTTTTTTTTGAAGTTGATAAAACGATGTCGTATGTATGGGTGTTATTAAAAAAAAAAAAAAAAAAAAGGTACATTTTATGCTAGGTTTTCAGATTCTCAAGGGTATATAAGTTCATATTTTGCTCTCAGTATCTTTTAACTCTCTCTCTCGCTCTCGCCTCTCGAGTCTCACTTGACGCAGAACAATGGTAAGCTTCTTCGTGTTTTCAGTTTTGTTTGTCTTCGTGTTTTACTGTTTTTTCCTTTTCATTTGTTTGGGAAAGCTAAAAGCATGAATGATTAAGTATTTAAGTTGGTTTGAAACTTTGAATGTTTGATTAAGTTTGGCTGGTAACCCCGAGACTCACTGAGTCACTGTACCAAAACTTCCTTTGCTTACACACTTCCCTCTAACCCGAGAAAGTAGAAACCATGGTTATTTGTTTAAGTAAGCTTGTGTGACTGTGTCTGTGTCTTTCTATTTTGTGGGGGGTCCAACTCCAAGTAGCTGCTTACATATATAAATATAATATTATATTAAGGTTGGATGCTTACATGTATAATATTAAGTATTAAGTATTAACTATTAAGGTTGGCTGTTTGTAGGCTGTGGCTGCTTACATATATAATATTATATATACACGGATGCTTACATATATAATAATATAATATTAACTATTAAGGTTGGATGTTTGTATTGTAGCTGCTTACATATATAATATTATATATAAACGGATGCTTACATATACAATATTAAGGTTGGCTGTTTGATTAAGGTTGTGATTTACTGATTTTTATATAAGACTTTAATAGTGGACTATAAACTACTAGAAAGACTATTATATTATATAGTCTAATAAGTATCTGGTTAGCCCCCCAAAAAAATAATATAATATAAAATAACTATGTCATTAGTCTATGTTGTTACTTTAGTAAGTTTATAGTAACAGTATAAACTATGTCTTAACTATGTCATTAGTCTTAGTTGTTACTTTAGTAAGTTTATAGTAATTGTTAGTCTACTAAGTACTAACTTTTTTTTTTTTCTTTCAGCATTTTAATTTTTGAGAGAGACAGAGATTGAGTGAGTTCACGCTTTCAATCATTCACAGAGAGGTAATCACTAATTACTCACTATATTCAGCATTTTGATTTTAAATTTTTAGTACTTAGTAACAACTGCTTTAAGTTTATATATATAAAATTAGCTTTTATTTTATATTTATATTGGGAACAATATAATAAATCCCTTGTTAATATTAATGACATGAATTGTTGAGTAATGACTAATGATGATAAATTTTTAAAATGTTAGTGCGTTGGGAAAAACTTTCCTCTCCCAAGTAGGAGTTCCTCTCTCTGGAACGTGGGTTTCCAGCTTTTCTCTAGAGAGTTCCGTCTCTCTTTTCTCTCTCTGGACTGTTGAAGCTCCAGTTTTCCCTCTCGCTGCAAGTATTGAACGGATCGCTAGCAGAAGATCGAGTCTTATGGGTGAGCTCCGTTTCCACTGTCAACCCATCTATACCCATTCGTGGATCTAGTTCTGGCACTGGTCGGACTCCAAGTGCCTATTCTCAGTTTTTAGCATCTGAGGAGTTTTGTGGGTGTGACCCGTTTTCACCCTTTCGTGGGTCTTGTTCTGGTACCATTTTTGAAGCCGTCAGGAGTTTTCATCCTGTGGGAAGTTTTTTCCGGCAAGTGAGGGTACCTCTTAATCAGGTGTGATTTGGCCAAAGGTGGGCTTCTCCAACCCGATACAGCTGCTGATGTTGAATAACGACACCTCAGTTAAGAACCGATGGAACCCAGAAGTAAGTAATTTATTTGATTCAGTTTGTCCATACTCTGACAATTGGGGTTTAGAATTTGGGTCTGTTTTTCTGCTGCTTTGGTTTGCTTGCCTATCTGTTTGTACCGTTGAATCTTATTATTCCCTTTTGGATATGAACTGCCTAAGTTGGAATTGTCGGGGAATTGGGAACTCCCGGACAGTTCGAGCGCTACACAACCTTGTGCAGCAATATAATCCCAATATAGTCTTCCTAATGGAGACAAAGATTGGTGCTAAAAGAATGGTGAAGGTTAGGGAAAGAATTGGTTTGCCAAATGGTCTAATACTCCCAAGTGAAGGTAAAAGTGGGGGGATGGCCCTTCTATGGGTCAGGGACTTAGATGTTGAAATTAAAAGCTTTTCAAGACACCACATTGATGCAATTGTAATAGATCCTAAGACGGGATTCAAATGGAGAATAACCGGTTTTTACGGAAACTCGGAAACAAGTTTGAGAAAGGAATCTTGGAGTCTTCTCCAGTTTCTCAAATCTCAGTATCAGATGCCATGGATGTGCCTGGGAGATTTCAATGAAATTGTGTCGACAACAGAGAAACTGGGAGGCCCGGATAGAGCCCAACAGCAAATGGAAGGTTTTAGAGAGGCAATAGATTTTTGTGGGTTCCAAGATATGGGGTATAAAGGACCGAAGTTTACCTGGTGCAATCAAAGACCAAATGAAGGAAGAATTCAATTAAGGCTGGATAGAGTGCTTGCGACAGTAGAGTGGGCAGAGTATTACCAAAATGGTAGAGTCTTCCATATTGTCGAACCAACCTCTGATCACTGTGCTATTCTATTGACAGACCAGAAATATCCGCCAACACAAAGGGGGAGAAGATTCCACTTTGAAAAGGCATGGACTAAATATGAGAAGTGTAAGGAAGTTATCCAAGAAGCGTGGACAAACTTCTCAGGTATACAATCAACGGTTGGGTGGGTTGAAGGCCTAAAGGTGTGTACAGCTGAGTTAACCAGATGGAACCGAACTGATTTTGGTTACTTTCCTAGGAAGATCCAAGAAAAAAGGAAATTGCTCCAAGCTCTTGTTCAAGAGGACAGAGAGGGCAGTAGAGGAGCAGAAATAAATGAACTCCGAAAAGAAATTAATGAGCTTCTGGAAGAGGAAGAAATGAGATGGCACCAAAGATCAAGAGTTCAATGGTACCAACAGGGCGATAGAAACACCCAATACTTCCACCACAAAGCGTCGCAAAGAAGAAAGAAAAATGAGATTAGAGGTTTATGGGACAAGGATGGGAAATGGTGTGAAGATGCGAAAGGCATAGTAAGCATAGCAACAGAGTACTTTAATGAGTTGTTCTCTACCTCCTGCCCATCCGGAAGTGAGGAAGTGGCCAATATGATTCCAAGAAGTGTTACCCCAGAGATGAATGAGCAGCTCACAAAGGAATTCCAAAGGGATGAGGTGGTTCAAGCTGTCTACTCTATGCACCCAACAAAAGCCCCGGGTCCTGACGGTATGTCTGCAATTTTTTACCAAAAATATTGGGATGTTATTGGCAATGATATTATTAATACTGTTTTGAATGTCCTAAACTCAAATGCTTCAGTAGCACCCTTAAACCAAACAAATATTGCCCTCATACCAAAAACAAATAGCCCAACCAAAATGACTGAATTCCGGCCTATCAGTTTGTGCAATGTGTCTTACAAAATTATATCCAAAGTCCTAGCGAATAGATTGAAACCAATCCTGTCCACCATCATTTCAGAAAATCAAAGTGCTTTTGTCCCTGGCCGCCTAATAACAGATAATGTCCTAGTTGCTTTTGAAATTATGCATTATTTAAAAAAGAAGGAAGGAAAAGAAAGCTATATGGCCATTAAACTTGACATGAGTAAGGCCTATGACCGGGTAGAATGGTGTTTTTTAAAGAAAATCATGGAGAGAATGGGCTTTAATGAAAAATGGATTAGCTTGATTATGAACTGCATAACTACTGTGTCTTACTCTATGCTTATTAATGGGGTTGCTCATGGCTGTATCACCCCCACAAGGGGCCTACGCCAAGGAGACCCAATATCTCCATATTTATTCCTTCTTTGTTCAGAGGGTTTTACAGGTTTAATTTTGGAAGCAACTAGAAACAATAGACTCTCCGGAATCTCACTTTACAGGAATTGCCCTACTGTTACACATCTCCTTTTTGCCGATGATAGCATCATATATTGCAAAGCAAATGGGCAAGAAAGCAGGGAAGTTCTAAGTATCCTTCAAAAGTATGAAGAAGCCTCTGGACAAAAGATTAACACGGATAAATCATCTGTGTTTTTTAGCCGAAACACTAAGGAGGAGAAAAGAGAAGAGGTGAAGGATATTCTTGGATCAATGCAAGACTCCCAACCAAAGAAATACTTGGGGTTGCCTTCCATGATTGGTAGATCCAAGAAACAAGTCTTTAACAAAATTAAAGAGAGGGTTGGGAAGAAGCTGATGGGATGGAAGGAGAAACTATTATCCATTGGAGGTAGGGAAATTCTTATAAAAGCGGTGGCTCAGGCTGTGCCAACATATGCAATGGGGTGTTTTTTGCTTCCTAAGAGTCTTTGTGATGAAATGGAAGGAATGATGAGGAATTTTTGGTGGGGACAAAAGGATCAAGAATCCAAGATTGCCTGGGTTAGCTGGTCAAAAATGTGCAGAGCAAAGAGGGAAGGAGGCATGGGCTTCAGAGATCTCCAAGCTTTCAACTTGGCTATGCTTGCAAAGCAGGGGTGGCGGATGCTAGAAGAACCATCATCATTGATGACCCGCATGTATAAAGCAAAATACTTTCCAAACGGAGATGTTCTTGGGGCGAGTATTGGAAGCAACCCATCTTATGCTTGGAGAAGTATCCACAAAAGCTTGGAGGTTCTCAGGAAAGGCACTAGGTGGAGAGTGGGGAATGGGAAACTAATTCACATTTGGGATGATAAATGGTTGCCAACTCCTACGACTTATAAGGTCATTTCTCCTCCAAAAGACTTTGGGGCTTTTCCAATGGTATCATCCCTTATAGATGAAGACACAAAAACGTGGAGAAGAGATAGGCTGGTTGAGACCTTCTTACCCTTTGAGGTGACTACCATTCTCAACATTCCCTTATGCCATCATCTCCCTGAGGACTCCATAATTTGGGTGGGTAATAAAAAAGGAATTTTTTCGGTGAAGAGTGCTTATTATGTGGCCAAGAAACTGCTGGATTCAGACATTCAAGGTGAGACCTCAAGGGGAGATGTACGTGCCCCTCTATGGAAAAGAATATGGCAACTGAACATTCCAGAAAAAATACGTATTTTCGCGTGGCGGTTGTGCATGAATGCTTTACCCACCATGGTGAACTTAAACAGAAGAGGAATCCAAGTTGATGTCCTATGCCCCATATGCAAGATGGAAGAAGAAGCTGTTGAGCATGTCATTCTAAGGTGTGAGTTAGCAAAGGCAGTTTGGTCAAAGTGGAGTGATGGCCCAGGAAATATTTTGGAGAGCAGGAGTGATATTTCTGATCTGGCTCTCAAAATAATAAGCCAAGGAACCCAACATGACTTGGAAATCTTTTTTGGTGTAGCCTGGACGATCTGGTACCACAGAAACCAATTGATCTTTGAAGCTAGCACAACTACAGTGGACCAGGTGTGGGGGACAGCAACTAGAATGGTGGAAGATTTTCAGATTGCAAATAAATCTTGTGCAACAAGGAAAGAGAAGCAGCCTAGAGCTTGGAGGCCTCCACCAGAAGGCTATTTCCTTATAAATGTGGACGGAGCAATCCCAGCTGTGAATGGCCATTCTGGAATTGGCATTGTCATTTGGGACTGGGAGAGTCAAATTGTTGCAGCTGTTAGCATGCCTCTTTCCGGGAAATTTGCAGTGGAAGAAACAGAAGCTTTGGCTATGGAAAAGGGTGCTATCCTAGCTGTGGAGTTGGGCTTGGAGAATGTCATTTTGGAAGGGGATTCTATGCAAACGGTCCAAGCAGTAAAAGACAAAGATTGCAAAGGTTTGGCTGGCAATATCATCTCTGGTATAATCCTTGATTTGTCCAACTTTAGGAGGGCAGAAGTTAGGCACATAAGTAGGTATGGAAACAAGATAGCCCATGAACTTGCTCAACAGGCCAAGAGAAGTGGAGAGTTGAAGAGCTGGACTGGTACAACACCAGAGATTATAGCTGATCTTCTTGGTATGGAAATTGTCTAGTGGGCGGGTCTGCTTGTGGTCTGTCTTTTCTTTTCTCTGCTGTCTTGTTTCTGTCAGTTTTTGAGCTTTGTATTGGCTGTTTTTGCCTTCCTCTTGGTTGAAATATATGTTCCAGTTTCAAAAAAAAAAAAATGATGATAAATTTTTAGTTTGTTATTGTTGTAACTAAACTGATTAATTATATTTTGATATTGTTTTGAAACTTTGTTTTTTTGTTGGTTGGAAATTTTTTTATTAGATGGATGTCGATGCTCCACCTGGATTTGATGTACCAGGGGACCCTAACCCACCTCCTCCTAGTCCTAGTAGTGCTAACCCTAACCCACCTGAACTTGCAGCACCAATTGGACTTGGTGCATCACTTCCCCCACTATCACCTAAATAAGGTGGTAAGGACCCATCTATAGTATGGTAGCACTTCATTAAGATGGCGGGTTTTGATCCCAATAATCCTAGGTCTCAGTGCAAGTATTGTAAAAATCAATATAAATGTCATGGTAAGAAAAATGGTACTTCGGGCATGTTGCAACACATGAAGGTGTGTAAGAAGTGGCCTTTTCCTCGTGATGATAAGCAAAAAACTTTGTCTTTCCAAGCTAAGAGAGAAGGGGAAAGTAGTTCAAATGTGTTAGTGGTTGCAAATTATAGTGAAGAGAGAATAAGGTTGGCATTAGCAAGGATGATTGTCATTGATGAATTGCCTTTCAAATTTGTGGAGCATCAAGGCTTTCAAGAATTTATGGAAATAGTTGAGCCTAGGTTTCCTATTCCCCATCGCACTACCATTGCAAGGGCTTGTATGAAGATTTATTTTAGTGAGGTGGATGTTTTGAGAAGGGCTTTTGTTGGGCAACGGGTTTGTGTGACAACCGATACTTGGACATCCATACAAAACTTGAACTACATGGTAGTCACCACACACTTCATTGATGGGGATTGGACTTACCAAAAGAAAATCTTGAACTTTTGCCCTATAGCTAATCACAAAGGGGACACCATAGGTAGAGCGGTTGAGTCATGTTTGTTGAAGTGGGGTATAGACCAGTTGTTTACAATTACTGCAGACAATGCTAGTTCTAATGATGTGGCAATTGATTATGTGAAGAAGAAAAAAAAAGAAAGAGATAGTAGCATATTGGGTGGTGAGTTCATGCATATACGTTGTTGTGCGCATATCTTGAATTTGATAGTGCAAAGTGGGTTGAAGTCCATTCATGAATCAATTGCCAAAGTTCGGAATGCGGTGCGATATGTGAAAGCCTTTCCCACAAGGTTTGAGAAGTTTCAAGAATGTGTTGAAAATAAGAAAATCAAAGCCAAATGTTTGTTGTCCCTTGATGTGCCAACAAGGTGGAATTCCACTTATCTCATGTTAGATTGTGCTTTGAAATTTGTGAGAGCATTTGATAGGTTGGAAGAGGAGGACAGGCATTATAAACTTTATTTTTGTGAAGCGGATAGGAATGGGAAAAAGCCCATTGGTCCTCCTAACTATCTTGATTGGGAAAATGTCAAGACCTTTGTGAAATTTCTTGGCATATTTTATAAGATGACACTTAGATTTTCTGGGTCCTTGTTTGTCACTTCTAATACATACTTCCATGAGCTAATTAGCATTGAAGATCAATTGCAACAATTGTGTAGTGTTGATGGGGATCCACTTTTGAAGAGTATGGCAGTAGAGATGAAAAAAAAAATGATAAATATTGGGGAAGTATAGATAATATCAATTTGATGCTTTTTGTTGTTGTTGTTCTTGACCCAATGTATAGATTGAAGTATGTAAAGTTTTGGTTTAGGGAGTGTTATGGAAAGGACAAGGGAGATGCAATGAGCTTTAAGGTTCGGGATGCATTGAAGAGGTTGTATGTGGAGAGAGTAGGTCAAAATGGAGTTTTGAGTTCTAGTGGTAGTGGTCCTTCATTGTCTAGGGACTCCAGGCCAAGTGTTGGTAATGCTTCATTGTCTGATCACATTAAAAGTTATAATAATAGGTTTAAGCAACACTTGACAGACGAGGACAGTATGGAAAACAAATCTGAGTTGGATAGGTATTTGTTGGAATCTTCTAAGGACCCTGATGTGGAAGATTTTGACATCTTGATGTGGTGGAAAATGAATTCTTCTAGATATCGAGTCCTTTCCCAAATTGCCCATGATGTGTTGGTTATTCTTGTCTCTATAGTTGCATCTGAGTCTGCTTTTAGTATGGGGGGCATGTTTTAGATTCGTTCCATAGTTCACTATCTCCTAATACAGTTGAAATCCTTATTTGTACCCAAAATTGGTTGAAGGATGCAAAGAGAAAAAGACCACTAAAGCTTCAGGAGTGCATGGATAATGTGGAGGATATGGATGGTTTTGAGATTGTGAGAGTGCTTTTTTCTTTAGCACACAGGCCCAAGAATCCTGGGCCAAATAGTTGTAGTTTGGTGGACTGAGCTTGGTTCACCGCAGCTAAAGGGGCTGTTTAAGAACCAAGTGGTGCACAAGGCAAGCTTCCTACAATACACATAAACTAGCAAACGAGAATATTTGTATTGAATAATAATGAAAACAGCAAAAGGAATGCAAAGTAATCAGGAAATACACAAAACAATTGTTAGGAATCCTCAAATTAATAAGAAGTACTTCATTAGTTTTTCTTAATTGTGGATTACAAATGTGCTCACTAAGACGTGATACAAGGTTCAAATAAGCTCAAAAATTACAAACTTTGATGGCTATCCAAGCCTCTAAGACTTGCAAAGTTTGAATCCTTTTGAATCCAAGTATGTACTATAGTGGCTGTTTCTGGGATACCGGGAGATATTTCACTACTTTCTTTGAGTTTTTGACAGAGTTTTCTCAACGATTTTGTTGTAATTTTCTATTACTGGATCCTTTTTCAATGTTGGCTGCCTTCCCCTTTTATAGTGTCATTTTAGGGTTCAAGATACCATTGATTCCCCTCCTTTGGCTCCCTGGGTACTAGAGCCTTTGTTATGCCAGCCATTTTTGACAGCTGATTCTTTCTCTGTTTCTCATAGTTTTCTTCTTTTAAATCTGTTTTCCTAAAAGCCACTTGTTGACCTTCCATTCCGAGGTGTCCTTAGAGAGCTAACCTTCACCCTCTTTTCTTTCAAGGCTTTTTTACTTTTCAGACTCAGCTTTTGGTTGTCTTTCCTTGCTGTCATTTTTCCCAGGTGAGCGGAATCCATTTCTGCTGGGCTGAAGGTTTTCCCAGCCACTTCCCTTTATAGTTCTTCATTTTAGATTTCCCGATGTACCAACTTTTTTGTTCATGAATTGTCACTTTCCAAGCTTTCTGGTTCTTTGCTGCACCACTGGGTGCTTGAGAAGGACATATCTGTTCTTCATTTCTTGTATTTCGTGGTACCCCTCTTGAGCTGTCTCAATCCCACATTAGCTATGCTGCATGTCCCGAGGATCCCGGGCCTCTGGCAGCCTCTGGGTATCCCGACCCAGTTCTTTCACTGGATTTTGCTGGATTTTTTAATTGCCTTTTTTGCTGGAAATCTGAACATACATAGGGCCTTGATGTTTATTCTTCTTGCTGCACGAATTGGGCCTTCTTTACTTTTCATGGAATGGGCTTTTTTGTGAAATTTTGGACCTCAACATTAGCCCCCCGAGCTCGTGGGTTACCTGTAGCCCACGCGCGAGAAAATAAATTGTTTTTGGACACTTTCCTGGTTTGTAGAACTAATGTGTAGATCAAATAATTCTTGAGGGAAACTCCAAAGGAATTGCTACACTTCCTTCATGGGATGAACTAACATGTTGCGGAAGATTAGAATTCACCTTCATGTTAGTATTAAGCTGTAGATTGGTATTCAATAAATAACTTTGTCAAACTGACAATAATATATGCAGATATATGTGTATAACCAAATTATATTGGTATCGCATTTGATGCTAAGAGTATATTTCTAGCACTAATGTTTTTTGCTAGCAATTCTAGGATATGCTTTTTTGAAAGTAGCATACAAAAATCATGTTGAATGCATATTAAATCTTAATATAAGATAGCATCGCTTTGTCAACAAGATTTTGTTTGTTTTACAAAATAGGTTGAATGAGGGAAGCCCCTATGGACTTTGACAAAGATATTCTATGCATTGTAGTTCATGATTGCTGTGGCTAAGGTGAATAACACCAAGATGTTTGCCCCATGAGATTTTTAGTCCATGGATAGTGACTTACCAATGGGGCCATGATATCATAAATCATTGAATCATATAAACATGCTGATTTAGAGTCTAATCAAGATTAGCTATTCTTCTCAAAATGTATTAAGAGATAGAAACTTCCCTGAGGACATGACTTAGAAGGATTAAGAACATCTCCACGCCTTACTTTAGCTAAAGACCTTGCTCTTCTGGTGGATGCTCTTGATCTTTGCCTTATTCTTTTTCCAAATTGTGAGAGATTGTATAATATTTCATATTGTAGCAAATTATTCACATACCATGCCACCGATTATATTGTTGTTGAATTGCTATATACCATATAGTTCATGAGCCAAAGAAAATAACAGTGGTTGAACTTATGTATAGTAAAGTTTGCATTAGACTTCTCAATTTTTATCAAGTGAAAGATATATCTAAGGAAAATTTTTAATCTTATTTTAGCCCCCAGTGTATGCACTGGAAAAGCCAATTGCCAAATAAGATATAGCAATAAAAATTACTTCATGTATATGAAACCATGTGAGGATTGCAACCACACAAGAATTCCAAATTTGATTTTTGATAATCGGTCAAGTAAGAAGACCAAAATATTAGAATTTTCGTTTTAATCTACATGAATAAAATATTAGTGCATGGGTGATACCTCTTGCACAACATTTTGCAGTGTTTTGATATATTCAAACATGGTATTAATGAGTGGGCTTACCGAAAGGGTACCTTTCTTTTGTTGAGTCGAAGTACCTCCAAGCCTTTAGTGAGTTTGTACCTTGTAGGAGGAGGAAAATGTCGCTAGCTGGTTTGCAATGTCATTGACTAATCTCTTTGTATAGAGACTTGCAAAAGTATCCATGCTTTTGCGGCTTCGAGTGATGTACTCTTAGAATTTTTTTTTTTAAAGTTACGCCTTCCTTGCTTCCTTAGGCTCCCTTGAACCAATTCCTTTCAAGGAGGTCAATCTTGTGCACTTTATACACCCACTTTTGAGTTTTGATACCCATTCGAGGCTCTTTCTCTTTGTACCCCTCGTTGGGCCTTGCTTACAATTTGCATCATTTGCTAGGACGTGCTACGGCTTGTACCTATTGCTGGTACGTGCTACAGTTTGTACTCATTGCTGGTACATGCTACAAGTTGTAGCCATGACTAGGATATGCTTACAATTTGCACTTTTACCTATTGCTGGTACGTGCTACAGCTTGTACCCATAAACTTTTGCTTTTGACCATTTTCTTGGTCGTACTTGGAAACTTTTGCTCTTGGCCAATTTCTAGGCCATGTATTTAGAAAATTTGTTCTAGGCCAAGTCTTGGGCCAAGTACATGGAAAGTTTGCTCTTCCCAAGTCCTAGGCCATGTCACTTGGAAAAATCTGTTTTGGTTAAGTCCTGGGCTAGGTACATGGAAAGTTTGCCCTTTCCCAAGTCCTAAGCCATGCCACTTGGAAAAAATTCTGTTCTGATCAAGTCCTGGGCTAGGTATATGGAAAATTTGCCCTTTCCCAAGTCCTAGGCCATGCCACTTGGAAAATTTCTATTATGATCAAGTCCTGGGCTAGGTACATGGAAAATTTTCCCTTTCCCAAGTCCTAGACCATGCCACTTGGAAAATTTCTGTTTTGCTCAAGTCCTGGGCTAGGTACATGGAAAATTTGCCTTTTCCCAAGTCCTAGGCCATGCCACTTGGAAAATTTGTTCATGACCATTGAATTTTTCAATCTTCAGAAAAAGTTCCTTCGTAGCCCCTCGTTTTCAAGCGGGCTTACTGAATTGATTTCCTTTCTTTTCTTTAAAGGGTCGAGGATTTGTTTTCTTTTCCGAGGATCTTCTAAAATATCCTCTCTTGACTGTGAATAAATCCTTTATGGAAATAATCTTCTTTTATGAGTCATCTAAGGTTGCTCTCACTGGTGAACTGGTGGCCAGGAGCTCCGCCAAGATGATTTTGTCATGGTATTTTCTTCAAGTGGAGGATCCTCTTACGGGGATCCTGGAAGAGAAAGGCTTCCTCTAGGCATGCTCGTTGAAGGCTGTCTTCATAAACCTCATAGTCTGTTTCTTTACAAGGATCTCTACCACTACTACTTTTTTAGAGATCTTCTCACTCAATAGGTACTCCTCTTCTTTGGGGAACTGGATCAATGAGTTTGCTACAGCCTAGCTCTTGACAGCTCTGGGGATCCTTCAGACCCATATTGTATTGGGAAATTAATATTAACCACCAGGCTACTCTTCAAGATCACAAGGGCTGATGAAGGAGGGCTTTTATTGGATGAGAGCTTGTCACCAGTAGGATTTGGTGGGATGAAATGTAATGATTCAGTTGTTGAGATGCATGACTGCCATACACGTCCTTTCTATGTTGGGATACCTCATTTCGGTGTCCTTCAATGCTCTGTATGCTTAGGATTAAGATCTCAGGTACAACAATAGTGATTTTGTCATGGACTAGTACCCACAAGGTAGGCAAATGACTCATGATCTGTTGAAGTTTTATGAAAGACATTTGGTTGCTCAACTCCTCATATGAAAACATTCCTCTTTTTCAATAGTTTGGATAGTCCACTAGTGACCAAGGCTGGTCTTGGTGTGAACTTCCTAACGTAAAAAACTCTTTCTAAGAAGCTCTTGAGTTCCTTGACCGTGGTATGCCTCGTCATGATTGATATTGTTGTTGCCTTAGTTGGATCTATGAGGAGATCGATGTTAGGCAAAGGAAATTCATCCTTTGGATGTGCCTTATTTAATTTGAAGGAGTTCACGCCAATAAATCTTCATTTTTTTTTTCAATAGCTCCACCAGTTGCTTTTTTTTTTTTTTTTTTTTTTTTTTTTTTTTTTTTTTGTACTGATAACTGACTGCTGATTAGGATGGGCCCCGGGTTCCTTAGGTCAGCCCTCAAGTTCACCTCTTCTAGTTTTTCCTTTGGTAGAATTTATGCCTTCCTTTCCATATCCGTAAGTTTCTCCAGGACCTTCATAAGCAGTATATTAGCCTTCCTCCTTCTGTCTTTTTCTGTCTAAGGGGTCCCTCAAACCATGGGTATTGTTTCCTTCTTCTGGGATGGGAGCCCCCCAGGATCCTAGAGATGGGAGCCTCCCGGGATCCTAACAATGGGATATTCTCCAGCTAGAGCCGATTCATCATAAAGTATATTTTCCACAAAATTTACTTTGTGCTGGATGAAAGGACTAAGATTGGTAGTAACTTTTGTGGGCTTCCTATTCAATCCCTCTTTCACATTCTAGTGGTACATTAAGAGAATTAGGCAATACTTGTGATGTCATGGTTGGCCTTTAGAGCTAGTTGTAGGTGTCCTCTAGTGGTCTCTGTATCTCCTCCAAATCCTGTTATTTCCATGGGTGAGCCTGATTATTGAGCTGTAAGAAATGATAGATGCACTGTATAGTTGTTGAGCTTTCAATAATGTTGATTTTGCTGCTGACTTGCAATATAGTGTTTCTATTGATTTTCTTCAAAATATATTTAAGGTCCACTATATAATAGGCTTTAGCCCCCAAGACATGAGGCGGTTGTTGAATCATGCTTGATCCACCTTCTCTTAATGCTATTATGGAACTTCTATCCATTTTCCGGATGCCTCCATTTTTTTTAACCATTTTACTTTGTTTGATCCATGGAAATGCTTCGCCTTTGCTGGAACCAACGATCTTTTAGGCTTTGCTGAAATTAAGGGTGTACTTAGCCTTGCTGGAATTAAGGATCTCCTCAGCTTTGTTGGGATTAAGGATCTCCCAGGCTTTACTTTCCTGGAGTCAAGGATCTCCTAGACTTTGTTGGAATTAAGGATGTACTCAACCTTGCTGGAATAAAGGATCTCCTTAGCTTTGTTGGGATCAAGGATCTCCCAGGATTTACTTTCCTGAAGTCAAGGATCTCCTAGACTTTGCTGGAATTAAGGATGTACTTAGCCTTGCTAGAATAAAGGATCTCCTCAGCTTTGTTGGGACCAAGGATTTCCTAGGCTTTGCTGGGATCAAGGATCTCCAAGGCTTTGCTGGGATCATGAAACTACTCCATTTTGCTAAATCCATGGGCGGAGCCAAGGAAGTTGTCCATTTTGTTAATCTGTGCCATATGATATTATTATCAAGTTGCTGCAAAATTATTTAGCCCCACAACGTGAGGAAATTGCTTTGCTATGTAATTTACATTTCATCAAATCTCTTTGATTCACTTACTTCTCTTTCTTCTTTTTCTTTTATAAAAGAAATGAAACAATATTATGAATTTTTTTAAAAAAAATAAATAAATCAGCCCCCAAACGTGAGGCAATTGCTTTACTATGTAGCTCATACAATCTTCATTTCATCAATATATTTTATTTGTTCACTTCTCCATTTTTCTTTAAAGCAATGAGACAATATTATGATTGTTTAAATAATACTACATGACCCCCTGTTTTTTTTTAAAAAAAAAAAGCAGGGCAATGATCCATTATGTTCAAATTGTAAAGTAGAGAAAATAATGACACCTAAAACTTATCTTGTGTTGGGAGGTTCCCCAAAATTCCATATAGAGTCTCTTGGTGGGATGTTCTTTGGATGAACTTGCACTTTAAAAAGAACTTTCCTTCCTTTTGGTGTTTCCTAGCTTTGGAGCCATGCTTGCGAAGGGACTGCTTCTTCCCTCTCCTTTTTCCCAGTCCCCAGCAGAGTTGCCAAAATGTGAGAGTGCTTTGTTCTTTAGCACACAGGCCCAAGGATCCTGAGCTAAATAGTTGTAGTTTGGTGGACTGAGCTTGGTTCACCGCAGCTAAAGGGGCTGTTTAAGAACCAAGTGGTGCACAAGGCAAGCTTCCGACAATACACATAAACTAGCAAACGAGAATATTTGTATTGAATAATAATGAAAACAGAAAAAGGAATGCAAAGTAATCAGGAAATACACAAAACAATTGTTAGGAATCCTCAAATTAATAAGAAATACTTCATTAGTTTTTCTTAATTGTGGATTACAAATGTGCTCACTAAGACGTGATACAAGGTTCAAATAAGCTCAAAAATTACAAACTTTGATGGCTATCCAAGCCTCTAAGACTTGCAAAGTTTGAATCCTTTTGAATCCAAGTATGTGCTATAGTGGCTGTTTCTGGGATACCGAGAGATATTTCACTACTTTCTTTAAGTTTTTGACAGAGTTTTCTCAATGATTCTGTTGTAATTTTCTATTACTGGATCCTCTTTCAATGTTGGCTGCCTTCCCCTTTTATAGTGTCATTTTAGGGTTCAGGATACCATTGATTCCCCCCCTTTGGCTCCTTGGGTACCAGAGCCTTTGTTATGCCAGCCATTTCTAACAGCTGATTCTTTCTCTGTTTCTCATAGTTTTCTTCTTTTAAATCTGTTTTCCTGAAAGCCACTTACTGACCTTCCATTCCGGGGTGTCCTTGGAGAGCTAACCTTCACCCTCTCTTCTTTCAAGGCTTTTTTACTTTTCAGACTCAGCTTTTGGTTGTCTTTCCTTGCTGTCATTTTTCCCAAGTGAGCGGAATCCATTTCTGCTGGGCTGAAGGTTTTCCCAACCACTTCCCTTTATAGTTCTTCATTCTGGATTTCCTGATGTACCAGCTTTTTTGTTCATGAATTGTCACTTTCCAAGCTTTCTGGTTCTTTGCTGCACCACTGGGTACTTGAGAAAGACATATCTGTTCTTCATTTCTTGTATTTCGTGGTACCCCTCTTGAGCTGTCTCAATCCCACATTAGCTGTGCTGCACGTCCCAAGGATCCCGAGCCTCTGGGTATCCCGGCCCAGTTCTTTCACTGGATTTTGCTGGATTTTTTAATGGACTTTTTTGCTGGAAATCTGAACATACATAGGACCTTGATGTTGATTCTTCTTGCTACACGAATTGGGCCTTCTTTACTTTTCATGGAATGGGCTTTTTTTGAAATTTTAGACCTCAACAGAGATTAACACTGGTAAATATATATATATATATATATATATATATTCATTTTGTTTGTTGTATATATCAATTGTTTATTTATTTGCTCAATGCTTATGAGTCATTTTATTTTGAATGGGATTGTAGAAATTGCATCGGTTTGCCCAATGCTTATGGAGGAGGATCCAAGCACCGTTGTGTTGGATGATGATGAGTGATGTGCTACTCTTTGCTTGGAGTTAGTTAGTAGTTAGTATTATGTAAGTATACTTGCTATTATCATTCGTTTGTGTTAATTATAAATATTTTATTGTTCATAAACGTTTTATTGTTAACACGTGTTTATTTTGTTTTGTTTAGTATTTTGTAGGAGGTCTAGAATGATGCATAGTGCAGACTTACTAGACAAAGGACTTACAAGAATTAGCATTCTTTTGTCTATAATTAGCATTCTTTTGTCTATATGCTAATTATATTTGTACATGTTATTGGTAGTGGACTTTTCACTAATGATAGTTATTTAGGTATTCATGGGTGGGATTATCATTGGAGATACAAGCAATTAGCATTCTTTTGCCTAAATACTAATTTAATTTGTATATCTTTCTTTTGGCATTTGTGGATAGTGTCAAATGATTTTGTAACACGTTATTAAGTGGATACATTAACGCTTATTGTTATTGACATTGATACACATGGTGACAATAATGATATTATTATATGCTACATGATAGTATTTTGGGAGTTGAACTCTTATTGAGGCAATTTCAAAATATTTTTGCATGGTGAATGAAATGAAAAAATTTGGATAGTTTGGATCATTACTGTTTGGGTGAACAGAATTTTTTATGTGAATAGATTTTTTTATGTTGAACAGATTTTTTTTTTTATGTGAACAGATTTTTTTATGTGAACAAACTTGTTGAACAGTTTTTATTTTTATTTTTATTTTTTTTATGTGAATAGATTTGTTGAATAGGTTTTTTTTTTTTTTTTTTTTTTTTTTTTTAATGTTGAACAGATTTTTTGCACAGGTTTTGCACAGATGGCTTGCTAAATAAATAAAAAAACTGTTTGTATTTACTTGAAATCTTGAATAGGTTAATATATTGATATTGGGCTTGGAAGCCCAATTTTTTTATTATTAAAAAAACATTTTTTTTAATATTTCAAATCGACCAAACCGACTAAACCGACCGCAAAAAACCACACCGCTATAGGTCGAAAAACTGACCTTAGGTGGTGTGCATCGGTTCCAATTATGAAAAAACCGATCTCTATCGGTTCGGTAATAAATTTGGAAAAAAACCGCCCCTACCGAACCGCGCACACCCCTAATATTGAGTACTTGAGTACATTGAGTCCTGCTTTGTTGGGATATATCACAAGGCTCAAATATATTCAAAAATCATAGACTTAGATAGCTCTTCTTGGGCTTCCAAGACTTATGAAATTTGAATCCCTTTAAGTCCAAGTGTATCCTTTAGTATTTGTTTCAGGATCCCTTAGAATACCTCCCTTTTCACTCTTTCTTAAGTAAGAATTCTAGAATATCTTTCTAGTGATTCCTTTGTATCTTGAATGTCTATTGCTGAATGCCCCCTTGGTTGGGGCTTTACCCCCTTCTATAGTGCCCCTTTTTGGGTTCTTCCATGTTAATGACCCATTCCCTTGTGTTCTAGGTACCAGAACCAATGTTAGGTCTGAGATATTGGTAGCTGGTCCTTTCCTTTTTCTGCTCTTGGTTCACTTTCCTGGAGACTAGTAGCCAAAAGCCCATTTGCTAACTTTCCTCTCACGGGAGATCCTTTTTGAGTAAGTCAAAATTCTTCTCCAAGGTTAAGGCTTCTTATTCTTTCCCCAAGGCCTTAAAAATGACACCTCAAAGTTCTGAGGTTTTGATGTTGACTTCTCATTACTTGTCTCTTTCCCCTAAATGGACAGATTTCTTCTTGCTAATGGTATAGCCGAAAAGGCTCTTGGCCACCTTCCCTCTTGGTCCATCTTTTATGCTATGTCCGAGGTCCTAGGTTCCCTCATCAGGTTTTGGTTCCAAAACCACCATCTGTCCCTATCACTCTCTTCTTGGTCGTACGTATCTGATTTCGATATGACCTCCTTCGTTCTTCGTGCCCACCTTTTAACATGAGCATGTTGTCCTGAGTTGTCCATGTCTTGGTTGTCCTTTGTCAGCCCTTTACTGAAGGAGCTCCTAACGGATCCTATGCAACTTTGGCCCAGATCCTACCTCCCTCTTTTTGACTTTCTTATGTGTTGTGGTTTCTTTTTACCCTTGGGCCAAGCCTTCCTCATTCCTCCTTCTCTAGGGCCCAAGGGTTATTTTCTTCTTCTTGCAGGCCCAACCTTCCTCTTGCATCTTAAGATCCAAACCTTCTTCGTTATTCTCACTCTCATGGGTTGGGTCCTTCTTGCTTTTATGGGCCTGGCTCCTTGATATATTTTGAACCTCAACAGTAACTAACACCACATCAACTACTTGAGTGTAGTAACTTTTGCAATGTTCTTGAAATCATGCTTTGATGAACTTGTAGTAGCTTGGTAAAAAACATAGGGGCACAAAGCATCATAGCAGCTCCAAGTATGCATAAGTCTCTCTAGGGGCATGGTGATGACCATAGAATATCCCTTTTATATGTTATGAAACCCTAGTGCACAAATTCAAAGTTGGACCAACTTATCATAGGTTGAAACAGAAAATACTGTTCAATTTTACTGTTGCTTGATAGATCGAGGGGTGTAGAGCCAGGTATTACGATTCATTTAATCTCAATAGATTGATAGGTTTCGAGAGATATAGAAATCCAATGTAACAACTTTTCTTGAGCAGTTTCTTAAGGAGTCTCATGTCTTCAAATCATACCACTTGAACGTATCTTTGAACACACTTTAAACTAAGACTCAATTACATAGAAAGTGCATTTTGTCTTGGAAATGCTATATATAAAAATACGACCCTAGTATTTTTGCTACCTATTCCAGCTCTTAGATTGGTTTAGTCATAGCAACAATCTCTAAGAAAATGGGAAATAATAAGAGGGTTGAAAGATTAGGAGTATCCATGCGATTGATTAATTCAAAAGTCAAGCAAACACTTGACACCCATTCAAAAATCGATGAAACAAGAAATAACCCATTTCTTTTTTTAAATGATAAAAATGTTTGACTCATCTCCATCACAGTAGTAAAGAGGTAGCGTGCAATGGACAATTTTTGTAATTAGACACAATACCTACTTTTGGCCTTTAGAAATACACAAGGGTCTCGACAAGAAGGGAAAACTTAAAAAAAAATTATGGTATCAAAAAGCAATGAGACTTGTAATAATATTGGATTGTCGTTAGTAAACAACATTCCTCAAGCAAAACGCTAATACACAAATGTAGGTGCCTTTAGAAATGCCAAATATAAAATTTTACATTTTCAAATTAACATTGATTGGTGGAATAATATCATCTAATATGGTTTAAACAAGGGCTAGAAGTGGTTGATTCTATTTTTTCCCCAACTTTCTTTTGGCTAAAATGGTATAAGAATAAATAAAGGTACGTTCAACTTTACTTAATTAATTAAAACATAAGAAATATATAGCCATTCCATATTACATTTCACATCATAGGGCTTTTTCACTTCAAGTTGTTTATAAGTCATGCAATTTTCTCTTCATATTGGTTAACTTACAAAATCTTTACCCAAAACCATGGGGCTTGGGATAAAGATTTTACAGTCTATTTGACCTCATGTTCTGTGAACTTGTTGTCTTGTTACCCTTTGTTTTGTGCATTTATTGCTTTCTTAGAAGTTGTCATGTTTGTCCTTGTCTTTAGTGTCTTTATGTTTGTTTGCAATCCTTGTAGTTGGTCTTTGATCTTTTTTATTTGTTTTTATGTCATGTGTGTTTGTTTGCTTGTTTGTGTCCTTGTTCCATCTTGGGCCTTAGGCCTCTCCTTGCTTTGTGTCAGGCCTTAGGCCCATCCTTATTTTATCTTGGGCCCTAGGCCCATCTTATTTAGCATTTTGCGTGTTTGCATGCTTTGTTATGTTTGTGTGCCTCCTACGTTGTTGTGTTCATCCTTTTTGTGATCACATGTTTGTTCTTTTTCTTATGTGAGTCATGTGTGGTTATGTTTTGTATTCTTGCATGTTTGCATGAATCTTGTGTGTTTATTTTTGCAAATCTTATGTGGTTGTGTGTTTGTGTGAGTCATGTATGACTATTTATGTCTTTAGCGTAAATGCTCATTTTTGAGTGGTCTGTTTGTGTTTAGACGTAAATTGCTCGGTTGAGTGGTCCTCTTGGTGTAAATTTCTCATTCTTGAGTGGTCTATTTGTGTTTAAACGTAAATTTCTTGGTCGAGTGGTCCCCTTTGGTGTAAATTTCTCATTCTTGAGTGGCCTGTTTGTGTTTGGATGTAAATTGTTCGGTCGAGTGGTCCCCTAACTTTAGGTAGAGTCCTTAAAACTCGAAAACATTCCAAATTTTCTTTCATGTCTCTTATGATGCATTTCTTGTTTGCATGATTGCTTGCATGTATGTGTGTCATGAAGGTAGAGTCCTTAAAACTCGAAGGTAGAGACTTTAAAACCTAAAAACATCTCAGTTTTTTCTTTTTTGTGGTTTTTTCACACTTATTATTGGAAGTGCACCAATCACCTTTTTTGAGCACGCCCCTATGTTTGTATGTTTGCTTGCATGTTGGTGTATTCGTGTGTAGTGTGTGTGTGGGGACTCAAAGTTTATTAATTTTCAAAATGTTGTCTCTTCAGACTTTTAATTATACTTGCAGTGCAAGCAAAGTTAAAAGAAGGGCATCTGTAGACACCTTATTTTGTACTCGTTAATAAATTTTGGCCCCCGGCCCCAATGATGAGCTTGACATATGTCAACTAAGGGTAATTAAAGAGTTCACAATAGTTTGGAAGTAATCATAACTCAAAGGTGCTCAAATCGCTTTGAAATCGATACTGAAAAATGACTTTTGCTTATTGTTTTGACCATAACTTTTGATCTACACAGACATTTTGAGTGAAATTTACTTAATTGGAAAGTAGATATCCTGGGTTTCAATATGAATATAAATTTTGCCTAATTTGGACTTATATTGAGTAAGTTATGACAATTTGAAGTTGGGCTAACCAGGTAGTCCGATTTTTTGGGTTTTAAAACTTAATTTTAAAGGCTTAAAACATTATGCTTTGATGTGAGCCGGCCCATAGACCCTTGAGAAAATCCAAGGATCATTAAAAAGCCTCACAAACCCTAATTTTAACTTATAAATACTCATCTTCTGTCTTCAATAAAAAGGCTAGCTAGAGAGAGTGATTTTGGCCTTCATTTTCTCTAAAACCTTTTTTTTTTTCTTTCTCTTTTCAAAACCCTAGGACTGCCCCTTAGCACATTTTTTACAAATGAAAAACCTCTCTTTAGTTAGTTTTAAGGTAGAAACTATTTTCCAAAATTGATTTCTCAAAACCTTTTTCAAATTTTTTTGTTCTTGTGTGAGAGACCGCACCCCCGACCCCGTTTTTTATGATGTTGGGCCAAACCCACGTGAATGGGTGGAGTCATGTTATTGCTTCTCAAAATGGAGGTTCGACTAGTTATATTTTCCCCTTTAGATTAAGAGTTTTACAATTGAGTCGCCACTTATTTAATTATTGGGATAAATAAGAAAACCAAAATTGAAAATTTCCTCAATTTATTAATTTTTAATTGAATTTACATTGATCATAGGAAAATTACATGGCTTTGATTCTAGATACAATCTAAGATAAAGTACATAACTTTGTTTCCTAGTTACAATCTAAAAATTGAAAATTACAAGAATAAACATTGGTCTATCAACCCTTGATCTAAGTTCGGAGGCTATGTTACAAGGTGGGAAGGTGTTAAACACCCACTTTACCCGGTGAAATCGGTCTTCTAGACTATGATAGCCAACATTCATATCAAATCATCCAATATGTTATCAATCAATTTGCATGTTGAATTTAAAGTGTGTGCATGTGATAAACCCTAATTCAATTTATTAAGCATTTCATTTGAATTGAAAAATAAATTCTAGTAAATATGTGTGGATGATGATATCCTAGATTCAAGAATTTAAAAGAATTATTAAACAAACATTTTTTTCATGTTTTTTATGTAGATTTAAGATCGAAACTAGTGTTATGCATGAACATGTGATGGACAATAAAGAACACATAAGAACAGTTAAGAATATTCATACATATTCAAGAGAATTGAAATAGTTACTATCATGCTTTAATCTTAATTCTCATCATGGCAATACAAAAAAAAAAGTTAGGGAAATGGATTATACCTTTATGCAAGATCCATATGGTGGAGGATGAGACTCTTGGTAGATGTCCTAAGGGTGGAGGAAAAGAAGAGTTAGGAGAGGAAAAATGAGTCTCACTCAATACCTTAAATCTCAGGAAGACTAAGATATGACAAGACTACTCAACTTCATTAGAACTCAAGAGGGGGGAAGAGAGGGGGTTTTTCTGTGCTTTCTAATGAAGGAGATGGGGGGTTTATATAGTAGTGGTGGAGGAAATATGAATGGAAAGCCATTTAATAAGGGTTGACAAAGAATCATGAACCTAGACCTCATTTTAGTCTTAGGGAAAATCTGGTGTATTAAATGTAGAGATAGGTGGAAGTGAGGAGCAAGAAAAATTCGGTTTTCCCGTAGCTACTGTAACAGTCTGTAAAGCCAACTTCAAAAAATCATATCTTACTCAATTCTGACTGAAATTATCTCATTCTTATGCTCAAATTGAAGCCCCAGATGTCTAGTTTCTGGGAAAATTAACCTCATTCACAGATTCAACATATTTTGAGAGATATCAACGAAATGGTGAGCAGATGTCATTTGTTAGAAAACAATTTCAGCACAATTAACATTAATAAGTCCCAAATTAGCTCCCAATTAACATTAATAGGCTCCAATCACTCCCATTTCAGACTTAATTAGTTCCAAATTTACCCTAATTAAAAGATAATTACACAAATTACTTATTGAATAATTAATGTTTAACTATTTAATTAATTAGGTGTATACAACCTTACCATAAAATGTAGTTCTAACCAATCAAATTATAACACATCATTAATCCCAAATTGATTATCATTATAACCAATTGGAATTAATTGTTCATAATTATATATAGTCGGACTCAATTTGTGATAGTACATCTCGGCCATTAAAACTTGATTTGATGATAACTTTCAATCTGATGGTTTGATTAGGGCTTATGACCAGTCAATTTGATCATTACAACATCAAGATCATTTTGGTGAAGTGAGATTAAGGATCTAGTGACCAGAATCAGGATGCATATTTTCAAGGCAAAATTACCCTTTTACCCTTCATGTGAGGTTAAATGCGGGTTACAAAATGAGGTGTCAACATCTTGAGTTGTGATTACTAACAATCATGGTGTTCTTTGATTATATTTGTCTTCTCCATCTAATCCTTGTATTGTAGGCACTGAGGGGTCGGTTAAACAACTTTAAATATGTGATTCTAAAGCAAGGTGAGCCTCTTTTCCATGGTTTCCCACTTTGCTTAATATGATTCACATTATTTTCTTGATATAGTTTCTCTATTTGTTATATTTGATTTGTTTGATGTTCTTAATTATGTTTGATATGTTTTAATATGATTTTAGGTTGTTTATAATCTGTTTAAGGTTGTTCTTGTTTCATTATTTTGGTTTCATGTAAAGTATAACATGTATGTTTATTTTATGTTAGTTTAGTACAATTGTTTGATTTTGTTTCTTGATTATTTGTTTATGTTGATGTTTGTTTTATTTGCTTAATGTTAGTTTAGTGTTTAGGGTTCTAACAAGCTTGTTTGATCTCACATGTTTATATCTTTGAATGATTAAATTTGTAAAAATGTAATTTTTCGAATCTATGCTAAAGGGTGCGTATGCATCTTTGATTGTGCGTGTGTATGGTTCAACCATGCGTATGCATAGTTGAGTATGCGTATGCACCCCGAACCTAGATTAGGGCAAAATCTTGTTTTTATTTGTTTTAATCATTTTTCACATATAATTTGATTATGTTTTAGGTTAATTATTTTCCATATTTATTTGAATCTTTTTACCATATTTAGTTTATTTAATATCTTTTTCTTATGTGTTTATATTTAATTGTCAACTTGCCATGTTTAATTTATTTTGTTTGATTATGTTTTGTTTGTTTCTTTTTATATTATGATGTGATACTTAATATGTTGTGTGTGTTATTTCCTTAAGTGCATGATGTACATTTAGGTTAAGGATTAGGGCTCTCTTAATAAACTCTTTAATTAAATATGGCTTAACAACACATAATGCAGGCTGGCTCATAAGCTGGATGGTTTTGGGTGCCTAACACATTCCCAAGTCATACCCAAACTCTGGACCCATAATCTAGTATGTGGACCCATGTATGGAAGTAATTGGCTCGAAAAGCCCAATATGGTTCTTAGACCTAATCTAGGTGGTGACTTCACTTTTCTTTGCCATGGTCCACTCGGTCGGGGCGTACCTACCTTTGCACCTACACTAGTATAAAACCAATGGTTGGAGGTGACTCCTAAAAAAAAAGAAAAAAGGGACTCACATTCACACACACCTCACCGTAGAAATACACACACACAAAGAGTCACATTGCTAAGGATTCAATGTGCAACCCTATCAAAAAAAAAAAAAACCCGATTTTTGGGGGCGTCCACAAATACCAAAATGTTCTGTTCCAATAGTCAAACCAAAACAAGATCCATATTCATAACATTGGTCTTAAAAATTAGGTAAAATTATTTGATAGACCTTTTTCTTCTCCTTTTGAATAAGGAACTTTATTAATAAGCAAAAAAAGATCAACTCCCAACATTGATGACACCACCCAAAAACTAATAAGTGTCTTAGTCTAATGTGGTAGATTGTTATTAGTAGATAAAAAAGTTATGTTAGTGTTGGGCCTAACTAATACGTTTGGTAGACTGTAATAGACACTGTAATGTAATAGTTATTCATATGGTTTAACTATTCAATAGTTTTGTTATGTTTTTATTATATGGAATAGTCATTCCTTATGAAGAACTATTCCTTTAAACAAGGAATAACTATTCATCTCTAAAGGGGTTGTAATAACTATTCCATAGTAGGTGTATTAATTTTGTAAAATTAATATATTTCCAAATAAACAAACTTTCCATATGCATATAATAATTATGAAAATTTAAATAATATTATTTTTTAGGAAATATAATTATATAAGTAAGCTATTTCCTAAAATGTATTTTAAGTTTGATTTAAAATACTTTCATTCCATTGTTTTCAGAGTTCTATTATTGAGGTTTTTCATTACTTTTTTAACTGGAATTTCCATTTATTTTAATAAGAAATTGTCATATCACTCGCTAACTAAATAAAAAATGTGGAAATTAAAACTCACTACCACTTGCCATTATGTATTTAAAACAAAAGGAGACTTCTAGTTAAAAAAGTACTGGAGGTAAGTCAAACCTCTATTATTGTGTTGTCACCAAACAAATGAATAGTAATAATTATTACATTACAACATCTGGTATTCCTTGTAATATCTATTCCTATTTTTATGTAGTTACCGTTACAATCTACCAAACGTGTCCTAAGAACCTATAAAAGCTTTGCCATTTGTTGTGAAAAATATTGTGAAATTTTTTAGTACATTTGCATAACAATTTCACAACAAATCTTATGCGACAAATATATATATATTTATTTTAAATTCTATTTGGCAAGTAACTAGTTCCAATGGTCTACAACTGAAATTACCATCTAAAATTTATTGTGAAAACATGACAGTGGATATCATTTCTTGAAAATGTTTTGTATGCAATTATGCAATGCTAATCCTAAAAGCCTTCAACCCAAAAAAAAAAAAAAAAAATCCCAAAAGCCACCAAGCGAGTGCCAAATAGACACTCGAATGGGTGCGCATTGTATCACACCACAGCCAAAATAATCTAGGATGCGCCGGTTCCGTGTTGCTTTTGTCTCGCTACAAGTTACAGTCACAGCAGCTCTCATTCCTTAAACTTAACAAAGGAGTTCGCAGTCTGCACCCATCAATATTTCGATCAGCCTCTCTCCAAAATCCCAACCAGGTTCTTTTTCTTAAACCCCCTTCTCTCTCTCTCTCTCTCTCTCTCTCTCTATATATATATATATATATATATTTTTTTTTTTTTCACTTCCTACTATAATTTGCTCAACTGGGTTGACATTTTTACTATGGTCTTTATATATAATTGGACTGTCTCATTGGTTTCTGGGTTCATATGTTGTTTTCTGTTTTCCACGTAGTTTGATGTAACCAAACACATGAGTGATTGCAAGTTAAGAAGTGAAACTAAACTAGCTGTGTGGGTTATAATTATATTCCGCTTATTGTTTAGCTTCCTATACCCAGGGTAAGTTTTGAATTCCCTTGTTCTGAAATCTTAGATGCATTGTTGTTGGAAACTTGGAAATGTGTATTTAATCCCATCGTGGGTCTGAATTTATCAATCCTCATATGCGCGTGACCATCAATTTAAAAATCAACATTTGATGCAGCACAAGGCAATTTTGAGGACTTGTGTGGAGAGTTATAAAATTATGAACCAAAAAAATATTTTAAAAAATCCTTAGGAGTCAACACCTAGCATTGCTCAGAGTTGACACCAATGTTGGGGAGAAAGATAAAATTCTAGAGTTATCCCCAAGAGTCAGCACCAAGCCATTAGAAGAAATTTTTTCAACAATAATTGTATTACTCAATCAAAACATACCAATACTAAATTCTGTGGTCTTTAAGTAGGGTTCCCAAGTTAGATCAGGTGAGCAAAGGAAAACCACCCATAACCAAATCCAGGAATAAAATCAAATAACATTCAGTCATAAAAGTCATGCATCAATAAATATTAATTGGGTCCGATGGGTAGGAGGCATCCGTTATTCAGCCATGTGATTGGGGATCTGTATCTGTTGTCTCCACCGGCATTTGATTTTCTTGTAACTTCATGATGTAGAATATTCAATAAATTCAGCACGATATTATGTTTCTTGATGAGTTCTTAAAGGTTTGTTGTGGGGGGTTTGATGTTAATGACTTAGAGATGGTTTTTGATGTTTAAGGATTGATGGTTAGATTATAAAAAAGATTGAATCTCGGAGGATTCTCCTTTGGTTTGGTAATAAAATAGTGAATTGATGGAGGAAAAGGAAAGATAAATCCTAAGCAATTTAACCTCAGGTTCCTAAGTAATGACATCTAGAAAGGAGAAGACAATCACATGCTTAAATCTTAACAAAACGCTGTTATTTTGTTGAACTCAGCCTCTCTTTGAATCTTGATAGAATATATAGAAGCCTTCATATACACCTAAGAAGTACAGATATGACATGACATAAGACATGGTATACAAAAATTCTTGAAAAACTAGGAAATGAAACGATAGGCACAATGATTAAATCTATGTATATTTTTAGCTTATTTAAATTTAATAGGTCTTTTAGGTTTAGATATAAGTAACAACCATAAACAATAATCAAGCCTTAGTCCAAAATTTTTGGGGCCGTCTATGGATTCTGAACATATTAGTCAGGATTGGCTACATGTAAACAAAGAAGGAAACTACTAGAACAAAATAGATTGAAGGCCCAAAATATAAGAGAATACTCATAAGTATCTGGTATTGCCATTTCTTTGAATCTGTGGATAATCAAATTACCCCTACCCTTTTAAAACTTAATCAAAACTTAACTAGCAGCAACCTAGCCTAGATAAACAACAAAATAAGACTTAATTTAATGTGGACTAGCTGAGAAAGGTCCCAAAATAACTCTCCATCATCCTAAACATCCCAAATTAGTTCTTGACCATTGGAATAAAATTTTCCTCAACTTTATTAAGTCTGCAAAGGGGGTTGCCAGTGGCATTCCCATCACTTCATGTCTCTGTCAAGGAGACTTATGGTAAAATTTATTAAGAACTTGTCTTGCTTTGGTGAACAAAGTCACAAAATTGTGCGTGTAAAACAGTAAAAAGTATGTCCAATGCCAAGCAAGTGAAGGTAGGCTTTACTACCTAGAATTATATCGGTTTTTTGATAGAATGAGTATCTTTGCCCAAAGGCCTTTTTTGAAACATGAGTTTGAAACTTTTAGATCCTTGATTAATCTAAACAGAGCATTTCATATCTCTGTTAAAGTTTTATCTTTCATGGCTGATAATTTGATTCCTTGATGAAGCATGTATTCCTCTTTATTCTTTTCCTTTTCTTTATCCTTTCTCCAACTGTAACTAGTTGTTTCTGTCATTCAACAGGTTTGGTTGATAGTTGACTTTCTAATTGTATAAACTGGCTTCCTTTTTTGGGAAGCCTGCTTCAAACTAAACTCTTTTCCTTCTTGTTTGGACGTGCATACTAACTTCTTTAGTCTTCTTCTGGTTCACACCATCTACTTATACCTTTATGTGTTATAAAATTGTTTTATATATGCGTCACACTGATTTTAGAGAACTAGAAGTGAGCTTACTTGTAAACAAATTACATTGCAAATGAAATGATGAAATAATGAAATTTTCACTTTATATTAATGTAAAGTTTGAAATGACAGGATTATTAATGAAACAGTAAAAATGTAGTGAACTAGTAATTTCCTAAAATGTCATATACTTTATTTTTATTTTTTGATAGGTACCCTTTGATAAGAAACTTTTTGTTTGTTTTTGTTTTTGTTTATTTATTTATTTTTGGAAAATGTTGGAATATTATAGGAAATTAAACTTCCACTTTTTGAAAGTTTCACACATTTTGGACAACCTAATTATTTTTTGTGAGAAAATGTGGGATGGAGGGGGTAGTGATTATTTGTTGAATGTTTGTCAATTTGAGAGGGTAAAAGAAATCATGGATTGAATAAATACCTTAGAAGAATGAACCCGATTGCAACTTCCGCATGTATAACACTTGCTTTGACAACATATGTAGTCATATACAGATATACTAAACATACGGTATTAGATATATTATCTTGGCTGTGTGTGCTTTTATAATTAAGGGTAAATTGTAAATTACACCCCTAAAGTTTGGAATGTTTGGATTTTACACTTTGAAGTTTCAGAATTTGGATTTTACCTCTTGAATTTTGGGGGTGTTTGGATTTTACACCCTGATGTTTCAAAATTTGGACCCCCCTAAATTTTAGAGGTGTTTGGATTTTACTTCCTAAAGTTTGGGGTTTTTGGATTTTACACCTTGAAGTTTTGGAATTTGGGAGTGTAAAATCCAAACAGCCCCTAAACTTCAAGGGATAAAATCTAAATTCTGAAACTTTAGGGTGTAAAATCTAAACACGTCTAAACTTTAGGGGTATAATTTGTAATTTATCCTATAGTTAATATGTTACCTCAATTGGGGGAGAGGAATTCGAACCTTGGCTCTCCTCATAAAAGAGAACAAGCAATGCCACTAAGTTACAAGACTCTTAGCAGCTGTGGTATTTGTTTTGTTTATGTTATCACTGGTTTCTCTCTAGATTAAGGGTGTTCAATTTGTCATTTTAGCCGGTCTTGAGCAGGATTTTCCCACCTAACCAACGTCATTGGTTTTCCAAAATTACCAACCTAAACCAGACCATCTGAAGCTTTTTAACTGAGCTTCACCGAGCTGAAACTCGTTCTATTGTTAGCTTCAAAGCAAAGAGCAATAGGAAGGCAGGGACAGGTGAAGATTTACAGAGGATGGCAACTATTTTTACCAGAAAATGAAGATAGTTAGAGATATAAAAGGGAAAGACAGAGATTAGCAACATTGGTGATGATCTACAGGGGAATGGTGGAGATCGACAAGATCCATGGAGATTTCACATTGGAGGACGTAGACTGACGGCTATTATGAAGGTTAGGAGGGTTTAAGGATTAAAGGAGTGAAGGACGGATGGGAGTAAAAGGCATGAAAGGCAGGTTAGGGATTTCAATTTCGAAATTTGGGAAATTTTGGAGATTGGGTATTCACTAATTGGAGGCATGGTTTTGTATGGGCATGTGCCTTGTTTTTTTCTTCTATCCAGCAACTAATTGTTACCACATGCACTATTTAAACATAATATAATTAACTGTAAATAATAATAATAAATAAATAAATAATCGGTGGTTTGGTTAAACTGAGCAGCAGATGGTGTAGGAGTTGCTAAAACAGAAATCGAACTTCACTATGATATTGCTAGAAGTTGACTGAGACCAATTGGCACAATATGGGGTGGTCGGTTTTGTCAGGCTCATGAACACCCTTTGGATTAAGAGTATGAATATGGTTGAAAGGATTATGAAAATATGCTAGGTGCAACTGGAGGGAAGGCACTTCCTTTTGTGACACCAGTTTGGTGATTGATGTCCTAGTCCTAAATTTAAAAAATTTTCATTCTGTCTTTATAATGATGGCAATGATCTAGCAAGCTAGATCCAAGGATCCAATTAAGTAGGTGAGCCAATATCAATGTAGGATGAAGGTAATAAAGATTGTTTCTTCGTTTCTTGACCCAGAATTTAATTGTAAAACAGAAACAAACCAACCTCTTAGAGTAAGGTTTCTGGCTAGTCCTCGAATGCAGCTTTAATATTCTTATGATTAACTGGAATATTTGTGAGTTTTTTCTACCCATTACTACCAAAAATATAAATATATGTGCAAGTATAGTCTTCTACAATTTTGCTTAGTATGCTTGGCCGAAGTTCTAGGGGAAAGGAAGGTCATGGGTTCAAGATCCATTGGTTGGTTGTGTGTGTAACTTAGCAGCAAAAAAAAAAAAAAAGCCCTAGGGCAGGAACTCTACGAACAGGACCAACAGGAACCGTGTCATCAACCAATAGGACCGGAGCAAGGATTCCAGAAACTGAAGAATGGAAAAGACTCTTCAAGTGTCTTGGGTCCTAGAAAAATAAATGGATTCGGGATTTGATCTATTCAATGACATAAGAACATAATAATCAGAAAGAATATAGAATTCATTTAAATTTTTTTTTTTTAGCACTTAACCTTTTACAATTCATTTTTTCTATCTTATTGGCGCCCTTATATCATTTCTTAGTTAATATTTCAGCCTATAGATTTATGCCTAGCCTATTTTCTTTTATAATTCGGTAGGCTAAAGGATCTTCCTATGTTATGCTATTTAATTCTTGATATTGTTATTCATAATATTGATCTGATTTGATATCATCGAGATCCTCTGATAAGGAAGGAAACAAAAGAATCTCAATTTTATGACAAATTCAGTCCGATGGCTGTTCTCCATGGCACTGTCGGATCACTAAGGCCAACTTTCATCCCTGCTCGACGGGTGGGTCTTGCAGTCAAGCTCCCTTCTGCCCCTGGCTTTTCTACTCGTCTGGCATTCTGTTCTCCTTTGTCTCATTAAATCTTTCTTTGTTGTTATTACACTAGTTGACTTAGAGTGTTAAAAATCTACTTTGTTATTAGCTTAGGTTGGGTTGAATTTCATCATGAATGCAAATAAGAAACATCTAAGCACCTGGCGCCTAGTAAATTCTACGTTCTCTGAACTCTACTATCTTTCTAACCATGGACAATTATGGCTTCCGTTAACTTCTTCACTTGAATGCTTTGTCCATTTTTATCTTCCATCCTTATTGCACAAGTGAAAAATTAGTATGAAATTGATTACATAAAAATTAAAAATTAAAAATTATGCATAATGATTGAAATGCTCCACTCTCTAGTATAGTCGGGATGTTTTTAGCTTTCACAGTTCTTTGTTACAGTTGCATAAAAGAGATTGCATATAAACTTGAGACCAACATGGTGGGTACAGATGGGAAATTCTGATTATATTTCTCGCATAATGCTTGTGTTTTATACGACAGGGGAGAGAGAGAGAGGGGGTGAGGGGGGGGGGGGGGGGTTTCATTATTTCTAAGAGTTGGACATCATCTCGGCTAACTTATTTATATTTTAGTTAAAATATCTGGTTATGTTGTCTCAGGTTTATCATCATTACCAGTCATTAGAGGAAAAAAAAAAAAAAAAAAAAAAAAACCAACAACCAACAACAACCACCACCTTGAGAAGAAGCAAAATCAGTAGACCAAACACCATAATTCCCCTTATCAATTGGGACAGAGTTGTTTGGTTTTTCAGTCCCTTTATGTCTTTCCATCAATTGACAATGAGATAGATGGACATCTCTGTGTGGGTTTGTTGCTATTCCTGTACCCCCAATAATATTCCTCTATATGTTTATGGAGGCCAATGAGCTCTAGCTCAGATTCCTCATCAGTGTAAGCTGGAGGGTAAAACTGTTTGGGTGCATGTGTAATGTACCAATAAAAAAATGTTTATGGAGCTTCTCCAGTGTATTATGTAAAGAAAATAATTCATTTTAATGACATGGATTATCCAAAAATATTTTGTTTTAATGGTTGGTTTGTTGATTATCTGGTGCTGACTGGAAACCATTCTATATGCTGCATTATCTAAAAGAAGCTGGATCGTTAGTTCTGCAAAAATATATTTTGGATTATTAATTCTGAAAAAAAATCTTAATAATCATGTTTCTTTTGGTCATTTTGAATTAGATCGTGGATATGTTCTGTGAAGTAGAACTTTTCAGAGATGTGGCAGTCATTGCTGAAAACTTGAACAGAAATGGACTTGTTTCCCAGCGGTCCATCATAACGCGCCTGTTGGAGGACATGTTGAATGAAAAGGCCAGCAAGGATCATGGTTACTTTCTTGCAGTAACCAGCTTAAAGAACATAGGAAAAGGGGAGGTTGTGGATGAGTCCGGGGACGTTTTCTTCCCTGTAGTCTTTAATTGTCGCACCTTCTTACCTTACACAGGAGAGATTTTACAGGGAGTTGTTAGCCACATATTTAGGCATGGGGTCTTCATGAGATGTGGACCTATTAAATATGCTTTTCTCTCTGCTCGAAAAATGCCAAATTACCACTTTGTTGCTGGGGAAAATCCAATCTTCTTGAGCGATGAGCTTGCAAAGATAGAGATTGACATTGTGGTCCGTTTTGTGGTGCTTGGAGTAAGATGGATAGAGAAAAGGGGACGCATCAAAAAAGAATTTGTGATGCTTGCCAGTTTAGTTGGTGATTCCCTTGGACCTATTTCATTGTCTGGATCTGATGAATTGGATTTGTAAATAAATAAGAAAACTACACAAGCATGTTTCTTTGAAAATGATTTCATTAGCAAAATGATTTTCATTTTAAATTTGTTTTATTTTTGGCGGGTGACACTGCAAATAGGAAGCAGATGTTTGTGTGATGTATATATTTACCGATGTCAATTATAGCTTGCACCTAAGTTTGCTGCAAGTTTGGAAGGATTTGAGACATTTAAGAATTAGGATATTGTAATTACAGTGAGCGATGATGATACACAGTTTAGTTCACTATTTCCATTCTCTAGTGCGTAGATATCCTGGTGTATTGTCTGCTATTATACTTCTAATGAGCATGTTCTTATTGATATCAAAACACAGCTGCCACTTCATTCTACATATATATATATATATATATATATATATTTGATAAAAGAGAAAAAGATTGTCGTTTGAGCCGTAAGAAGTCGATGCAGCACTTCCAAGCTTTGTTTGGTGGAAGGAATGGTTGCTACTCTAAAGTTGATTGGCACTGGCTTGATTTGCATGAAATAACACCATATTTAACTCGGTATCTAGTAGTAAATATGTGTGATAAAGAACTTCTCTACATCTCAGTTTCTAATATTCTACTAATATAATTACCTTACACACACTAAAATAAAGCTGACAACGTTTATCACTTTTCTGCAATCAGGATCATCTTATTTGTGTGAATAAAGGAAAAATATTTTTATACAATCATTAGTGTACACATAATATCCATAATTTTATATACTTTAATCATATTTTTAAGTATGTATACATTTAACACATGAGACGGTTGATAGTTTATACCAGCGAGTGTGCAATAATCAACGTTGGGCATAAATGCAAAGTGCAATCCTTCCCAATCCTCCTGCAGTACCTTAGTGTTTGCGCTAGTAGCTTTGGCAACAATTATTTTTTCGGTATGTGCACACAAAGACAACACTGACACACACAACTACAAAGCTCACAAACAAGCAAATCAATCCTTCTCTTCCTAAAGCAAGGGAAGGAGTTGATTCCTCTAATCTGCTCTAGCAAAATATTGTGTTCTACCCTCACTTTTGGGTTTATCACCACAATAATTGGCTTATTCGTGAAGTGCCACTCCTCCCTGATGAACTTGATGCCTGGTATAGGTAAAAATTGTTGCACTATGTACAATGGCACCTCGGTGCCTAGGCTTCTAAACTTTCTTTCAATGTTAATGGTTGTTTTGCTCTGAACCACAATTGGAACCCACACGACCTTACCACGATTGCCAAGCTCTTTACAAAGCAGCTTGAGAGTCGAAACATCATTATCAGAGATGTCTGGGCCAGAAATGAACAATAACACGTATTTATGCTTCAATACGTCAAAGTAAACCTGTTTGTGGAATTTAATCATTAATCAAGGGAACTGTGTTAGCAAGAAATTCAAATTCTAACTACAACAATATGTCATCAAATCTCAATTGGTCAGTTTGTTTTTTTAGCCAAGCTACCCAACAGAGTAATGTGCCTAGTTTTGAAGGTACCCAAATTCTATGACTAAATGCTACAATTAGATAGTTTTCTGAAAACTAAAAAGACATTTACACATGCACGGCCACATCAAATATATACTGAGGATCAAAACGAAACTAGCCCTAAAAGTTGAGGATCAAAAGAATACTTAAGCCAAAAATGCTTATGAAAAAAGAAAATAAGAAAGCAGTGAATAAGTAAAAACACTGTACTAATAGCAATAATAATAGAGGTGATGGGTAGCCATAGCAAACCTCATTTGAACCATCGATGAGTTGCTGCACATTACTCTTGCCATAACACAGCGCCTTAAAAACTTCCATGATTTTGGGGCGGATTTGGAAGAGATTCATGAGTACCTGATAAGCCTCCGTCTCAGTTTCCTCTACATTTAAATGAAATCTTTCATTAGCATCTAGTCCTTTCTCATGCATTGTATTTTGGATTCAATACAGGCAAGGAAGCATTGCCTTTTATGATATGAACACAGGCAATTATGCTTCCTTACCAATAAGTAGCTAACCTATTTGTTGTTTGCAAACATTCAGTTGCATCTTAAGATTGTTGAGGATGTGGTAAAGATTGTAAGTCAAGCTGGACAGATCCACCTCTTGGTCCCTGAAATTGGAGCAATCATAGTCATTTAATAATGCTAAGGTAAACTCGCCTTTGGTTATATTGGAACATAAAATCCCTTCTAAGAGATCTGATAAAATTGGAGTTATACAATGAAGATTAGCATTAGCATGACCCCTACGCTGAGATGACAAGACTAAGTACAAATTCAGAAAAGGGTCCAACGTTCTATTCATCTAAATATTAGTCTCATACAAAAAGAATTTCTAGTTAAGATTTTTGAGCATGGAATATTGGAATGGACAAGCTAGGATAGCTTACTCATCACTAGTGATGCCAGTCATCTGAGCTGAACAACCAATAACAGTTCTAATGAGCCAATAGGTGTCCAAACGGATATGGTTCAAGGCCTTTAACAATGCTGGCACATTTTCTCTACCATAGTTAGGTAGCTTCTCCAAATCAAAAATGCACTTAATTACTTCCAATGTGACTTTGATCAGATTGTTAAGTTCAGCAAGTGCTTGCTGGCGTTTTTGCAACCCTGAGTTCCCCGCCAAGACTGGTAGTCCCTTCAGGATTGACATTGATTTGGTGAGTTGATCAGACGCGCCAATCTGCATAAGGAGCCAGAATTCTCCATAGTCCAAAGCAAAAGCCGCTAGGGTCATCACGGCCCTTGCATCCCATGAATAGCTTGATAGCATGCCAAGTATTGCCAGTGTTGTTTCATGAGCATTTACCACACCCGGACCCTTGCATACCATCTAGAGTTACATATTTATTAGCATTGTGCCTATGCCATTCATGGGAATATGATATTTCAATAATGAATAATAGAAGTCTTTTTGATTAATAAGACATCTAAGTAAATTTATTATTTAGAAAAAAAAAATTTAATTCAAGAAAATTTAGTGATCTTATTTAATGTGAACGGTTATGGAACTGATAAATATACAAAATGTCAAATGCTCAGTCCATCTAGTAATTACTAGATACTTTCAGAGTACTTCATGTGGTACTCCATGTCAATAAAAAGAAACAACCTAATAAATTATATGATATAAGCCAAAAATATTTGGGTGAAAGAGTAAAACTTTGTATTATGATCTGGTAGGAGTTACATGACCATTGCCCCTTCCAAATGAAGATCTTGACAGAGTTCAGTCCCTCCTCATTTCTATGCTTCCATTTCATTTATATACAACAAATAATAGACGAGGAAGTGAGTAAATACTAGGTTCCACTCGTTTTTTAAATAGTTATTTGTGAAAAAGAGAAAGTGCATGTTGGCCCCCTTAAATTTATAGAATAAATAAAACAATTGATTAACTAAAATAATTTTTAAAATTCTGAGAAAAAAGATAATTCAAAAGTCAAGAAAAATATGATGTCAAGTTAAAGTTACAAAAGGTGAATAAAGGATCCAAATGTTGTTTTTAAAGTAACATAATTATGATTACAGATCCTTTTCATCAGTTCATTAATACTGTGAACATTTTGGATTAGGGCCCATTATCCTTACACCAAAAAACTTGAGGAGAAAAAAAAAAAAAAAAAAAAAAAAAAAAAAAACAAACAGAGTAATTTGAAGTATATCTAGCGGGTTTCATATATAAATGACAATTACTAGGATATATACATATGCTGACCTTGCAGGAAATCTGCTTAAGTGTACAAAACGGTGAATTAAAACAGACACTGGGAGCCATGTCGTCCATGTTAAACAAAAGTGCTTGGGCACCCTGCAGTAAGGCATACTTAATTACCAAAAGATTAAAAAAAGAAACCTTAAATTGACAAGTACTAAAAGACATTAAAAAAAGTGGCTGAGAGAGTGAGAATTGGCAAGGTTGTAGATCAGGAGGGTGTATATTGTACCGGCACAAAACTACCAACAATGGGTGCGGCATGCTTAACAATGTTTTCGACTAAAATGAAAAGAGACTCAGCATCAAACTCTTCACCAGCAGTAACATGGATTTCATCAATTTGCTTCAAGATCTCCTCCTCGTTATACCCATTTGGCACACCCATGATCTCAAACTCAACAGCTTGCTTCTTCATGCTGGCCATATTGTGCTATACAAAGCAAGAAAAGGCCAAAAAAACTTCTGGGTTTTACGCAGAATGTGATGTTCTTCCGGATCAAACTCTGGGATAAGTGGAGGACTGGGAAATTAAGATGGCTCGTGTTCTTTGTTTCAGCTTTTACGTGGCCGAGTTATAACCATTGAAACCGGGATGATAAGGACCTAAGCTAACACATCGCGTTAATTATTTTTTTGTCTATATTCTCCCGGCTTGAAAAAGTAAACTTCAAGTGGGTCCATATCATCATGGAATTACAAACGTTAATACAATAATTACCCATGCAACAAATTCCACATATCTACCAACATAAAATGGTGCTTTGACAGCATTCTCAAATTCTTCATTTTATCCACTCCTAGAGCTTTTGGATTTAGTTCAAAATTTATTAGATAATCTTATCCAGCACTGGGAGTAAAGAAGCCGCAAAATATTTCATTTGGAGAGGTCTGAGACAAGGGAATCCCATGTCCGTTTATAATCGGAAGTGAAGTGCTGGCCAGATTAATGGATAGAGAGGCAAATAGGAATACAATAAGAGCGGTGAAAATGGCTAGTGGGACTCCAGCTATAACTAAATTGTTTTATGCCGATGATGTAATGCTCTTTTGCAATGCAAAAGTGTCATTAATGGAGCCTTGGTTAATGTGTTAATACTCAGAGTGTCTGGTCAGGACTGAGTATTAGTTTTGAGAAGTCAGGAGTCTTTTGCTCAAAGGGTGTGCACCCTCAATTTCCGAAGCAAATAAAAAATCCATGGGTAAATAAGAAGATCCAATCTAATGATTGTAGCATAAATTCGTATCGCATGATTGTAGCATGATTAAATCCTTGATTAAATTGATCCCAAAAAAAAATCCTTGATTAAACTAAAATAAAGGAAAAGCAATATGTCTTGATTTTAGTTTTAAAGTCTGTTTGAGATCCGTTTATTTTGCTGAAACTGAAAACTTTTTGTTGAAAGTACTGTAAATAAATGTAAAAATTAGTTGAAATATTACAGTGAGATCCATAAATAGTACCAAAAAGTGCAGTGGGGTCTATAAATAGTAACAAAAATAAGCTGAATAGTAAAATAAGCTGACTTTTTAAGCTGGAGCCAAACGCACACTTAATCAAGGATTTCTTGTCTCTCAATGTCAAATTTTTAGACCTATATATTCAGGCCAACTCATGCATATTTGACTGTAGGTAAACATTCAAATTCAGTTCTGTGGTTGCTCTACAATGTTTTACTCTACCAAAACTCTGCTGATATCACCTCTCATTCTTCTTTATGTTAATGACATGATTATTAATGTTGATGATATTGCAAGAATTCATGCCTTTCAACATTTTCTTAGACTGAATTTTGAAATGAAAGATTTGGGTACCCTAAGATATATACTTCCGTAGCCTTGAGGTTATATCATCTTCCAATGCAAAATATGCATTTTTCCTTCACTCCAAAGTTGACCTAACTTACCGTAAGATCATTTCTAGTCCATTATAGATCAATGTGAAGCTCAATACATTAATGGAGAACCTCTTCCTAATGTCATACTCTACTATCAGTCAGTTGACAATCTAATCTATCTCACTGTCACTAGTCCAAACATTACCTATGTCGTTAGTACTTGGCCAATCAGTTTATGGAAGCTCCTAGATCCACTCATTATATTGTTGTCCTTCATATTCTCCAACACATCACTTGCACTCTCTTCCACGATCTCCACTTTTCCTTTAATCAATCTACCCTTAGGTTGTCAACAACTTCGATGTTGGTTTGGTTGGGGGATCATAGTAAATATTTCTCCACCATTGGCTATTATTTCTTTTTGGGCACTTCCCTTATATCTTGGCCAATAAGAAATAATTTGCTCTTGTGGTCCTGTGGATGCCATATCCGAGCTACTCTGGCTTCATTGGCTCTTGGCTGACTTTAGTGGTCCTCAAACTAGAACTTCCTCTTATTGTAAGAGCATATGCAATAAACCTTGTATAATAGAAAAAGAGATGAATTTTTCACATTTAAGCCACAAAACTTCCTACATCAGTCCTTCTAAAACTGTGTATATCTACGCATTTGCTACAGTAATCATGTAAATATACATAGTTATTGTGGTTGTGTATACTATTATTTTATTAATTCCATAATTTCTCTCCTTTTTTCTCTCTTCTTTGTGTGCAAAACGAACTCGGTCTAAGACTTCTCCTCTCCTCTCCTCATCTTCTTTTTCCTTTGATACACACAAACACATCCACACAGACAAATCAACACAGAAATACACAAACACACTCACATGGACAAACCAATAGGGAGAGAGAGAGAGAGAGATTGGTGTTGGTGGTGGAGATTAGAGTTTGTGGGTCTACAGAAATGGGTCTAGATGCTTGTGGATCAGTGCTACTAGTGGAGATTGGTGCTTATGGGTCGATGGGAATGAGTTTTAATGCTTGTGGATCGATGCTGGCGGCAGAGATCAATGCTTGTGGGTTGACGAAGATCTATGCTTGTGGGTTTTGATGCTTGTGGTACTTGTGGTGGAGAGGCGACCTGACCACGAGAGAAAGAAGAATAAGAAGAAGAAGAACAAGATGCTTGTGATGGAGATGTGATCTGACCGTGAGAGGAAGAAGAAGAAGAAGAGGAGGGTGGAAAGCTTTTGAAGAGGGTGGAGAGCTGAGATTGAGAAGGATCAGATTCTTTGATCTGAGAGATGAGATAAGGACAAAAGAAAAAGATAGAGAGATAGGGACAAAAGAAAATATAAAATAAAACATTAAAGAAATTTTACTATTTAAATAGAATAGATTGTAAATTAAATAAATTGACATGGGTGTTTTTGAAAAGTGGTAGTGTAAAGTAGAAAAAGTAGGTTTTTATGCTAAAATAGACAGAAAAATTTAGCTAAATTGATGTGATTGCTCTAACAATCGAAATCCCATTCATAGTGCCCATAATAATGACATTAATGATCATAGCAAGAATATTGTGAGTAGTTGTCACTTCATATGACGTCGCCTCTAGCAACGCTTTTTTTGAGAAACCATTATAATGACATTAATGATCGTACCAAGATTACTAAGATTAGTTTTCTTTTACTATTTAAACATATTGTAACCTCCAGGGTAATGCGGTTTTCAGATTAAGAAAATTCTTACCTTTGTCTATTTCTTCTCTCTGTTGGATTCCAAAATTTTTTGTTCCATCTAAGAAAGCATCGAGTGTGCTTTTTCCAAAGTTCTGTGACATCACCAAAGTTATAGGTTTGACTTATTGGGTCCCTTATCGATTTTTTTGAAAGACTCTTTGGAATGCAAAGATCAATGCTCAATGTAAACTTCTGCTATGGAAGATAGACTAGGAAATCTTGCCAACCAAACACACTCAAGCCACTCATACTTATAAAAAATAAAATTAAAAAAAAAAAAAAAAAAACTCTTGTACATAGTGTGTTACACACACTTGAGTTTTTATAATTGAAAATGTGATCTAAAGTCACATTTTCAGTTTATAAAAACACACAACATAGTGTGAAAACTGAAAACGTGATTTAAAGTCACATTTTCAATTTATAAAAACACACAACACGATATAAAATAAACACCTTTATTTAGTCAATTGACCAAATTGTGAAAGACAACACCCCCGGCCCAAAAGCCCTTCGATGGTGGTTTTTGGCACTTGTCCCACATGAATGGAATGGAGTCATGTTATTGCCTCTCAAGAAATAGTGGGGGCATCCTACTCTTATTATTCTCCCTCCTAGTTCATGGGTTTTACAATGGAGTTCTCACTTATTTTAATAGAGAAAATAAGAAACTAAATTTAAAAAAAATATATATATATATAGGGTATAATAAAAAAGGATAAGGTAAAAAACCTTATCTACATGCACAACACTCCAAGCACTCCAAACCGGACAAAACCTCAAGAAAGAAAGAGAAATCTTAGTTTGCTAGGAAGCTCTAAGATTTTGAGGTGATTTGAATAGTTGATGGATTAGGGTATTTATATTAGATGTGGGAGAGGTAGGGATGAGTTTTTGGGCAATGTGGGACTTAGGGAAATATATAGGGTTTTTTGAGTGAAAAATGTAAAAGGCAAAGTCAACGTAATTGGGAAGCAAGTTGGACCAAAAAAGGAGAGGATTCTGGGGGAACTAGTCCAAGTGCTGATCAAGGTCTAGAACTTCCCTAGATTTTTCCCTTTTAAGTTTCGTTTGTTTCTATTTCAGTTGTGATTTGCTTTCGAATTTCAACTCTATTTTTTGACTTTCTTGGTCCACAGGCTCAACAAATCAATTCTAAATATTTTCAATTAATTAATTAATTAATCAAATTTTGTCTGTTTTGCAAGGAATCAATTAATGCTTTATCTCTAGATTAAATCATGTATATGTAACCTTACCATAAATTATATCCTCAACCAACAGCATTATGACATATCACTTAATTTAAATTGGATTGAAATTAGACCAATTAGAATTAAGAGTTCATAATCACATGTGGTCGGGACTTATTTCATGCAAATGCACATTATTGTTAAAATTTGTTTTCTTGATATCTTATAATCCAGTTGTCTAATTGAGACCTATGAACTATTGTTTTGATCGTTATGACCTCAAGATTTATTTCATGAAATGTATTTGGAGATCAAATTAACAAAATTATAATTTTACCCTTGTGACATGATATGGTGATGATGTGTAATGCAATGTAAGTGAGGTTAAATTGGAGGCACAAAATGGGGTGTCTATAAAAATGTGCACCAGTTGGAAGTTGGTAGACCTTTACACATTTACAATTCAAAATACTCACACACCACTCTAAGGAAGAGACTCACACTCATAAAGCACACAAAGGAAGAGAAGTGGAGAGGGAAGAGGAATAGAACTCTTTATATTGTTATTTCTTCTTCTTTTACTCTTGGTTTAGAATAGAAGGATGAATGGCTATATATTGCCTCCAAGCAGTCTCAAGTCGTTTATTCTATTTGTTACATAATATATATTTTTAAAAATAAAATAAAATTTGATAGGCCAAAAACGAATTTACCCTTTGTGATAAATTAACCAATTAATTAAGCCAATTGAATTAATTAAGTTAATTAACATGCAAACGCGTGGTAGCACAAACAAATCACCAATAAACTAATTATGCAGCAGAAAATAAATAACACGGTGATTTGTTTACGAATGGGGAAAACCTAATAACAAAAACCCCACCGGGTGATTTTCAGGTCACTACTCCCAAAATTTCACTATTGTCAAAACAAGCGGTTACAAGTAAAGGAATCCCAGTACCTTATACCAACCTACAGTTGAACCCTTACCCCAATACCCATTTGGACTTGTTTTGTAGTGAAAATTTCCCTTTTCGATGCACAACTCCCAAGTACGTGACTAACCAATGCGCGGATCCCAGTACGCGACTTCAATCACCAACTAGAGAAGGTTGTTGGCTGCAAAGTTCTTCAGTTCATCCCAACAATGAAGATCAAGAAGATGCTTGGTCATAAAACCCTACAGTGCACATACACAACAACTTCTTCACAAGAATGATGAACTAGGGCAAAACTTTGTCTTCGGTTACAAATTGCTTGAACAACACTTTGCTCAACACTTGTGCAACTTGTATACACTTTGACGGCCCTTAAAATAATCCTTTTATATGTCTAGGGTTAGAAGAAAAGAAAGCCCAAACACATAATCCCGAATTAGAGTTAAAACAGAATTGGAATTCTGTTTTTCATAAAGCTCGACAGATAGTTGTCTGTCGAGGTGCTGTCGAGCCACGGGGTTGGAACAGCTTCTTAAGCTCGATGGATAGCTAGCTGTCGAGTTTTAATGAACACTTTTTTAGCTTGAATCTTGGACAGACTTACATGTCTTCAACACTTGATCTTGAAACACAGTTTCTTGAAGTATTAAACACATCCTAGATCTACCAAAATACAAGTAAAGTGCGTTTTGTCAAAAGATAAGCCAGTTACATAAAATAGTGACATATGTTCCTAACAAGTGAATCACATATGTCCTAACAATCTCCTTTTTTGGCAATCTGTGACAAAATCACAACAAACAAATGAACATATGAGAGAAGTCATAAATCACTCAACTTATATTCACTTGTTGAATATAATAAAATCTATCCTAACACAAACTCTTGAAAAACTTTGCAAGAAGAGAGTTTATGGCAAGTAGACTTTGACAACCTGTATTTCTGAAACACTTTAAACAAAACTCATCAAGGCATCTTTGTGTGAAACAGAAATAATAGATTGCATACACGTAATAAGAAGCATGTGTATAAACAGAGAAAAGAAACAACACATGTAAGGGTAGGTGAAAGAAACATACATCAACATATATAAAGAAGATAAATACAATGTATGTCAAAAAAAATAGTCACAAGACCCATGTACAAGAACTTATGTATCTAAAGTAGAGAAAAGAAAAAGATACAAGTAATCCTCACTACATCCCTCAGATATCAACACTCCCCCTAACAAAATGTCCTATATTAACTCTCCTCCTAAGAATGACTACTCTCATATCCAAAACTACTCCCCCCTTTTTGTCATGAGTGACAAAGGGTAAGAGTGGCAAGTAGAGCTAGCATCTCCATCATCACCATCCGAAGCATCATCGTCATCACCATCACCATCATCATCATTATCATCCTCAGATTCAGAAGCCACTAGAGGAGGTGGTGGAGGAGTAGCCTCAGGAGCATAACCACCCATGGTTGCCTGTCGCCGTGCAATATGACCGACACAAACATTCACCTGATACAACTCCGTAGAGAGTGTATCAAGGCAAGCATCCATGCGCTGCAGCTGCGCCATGATGTCTCCTAGAGTCACATCGCCCAAAGAGGAGGAGGGAGCAGATGTGGATGGAGCAGAATGAGATGAACCAGAATAGGAGGGAGGAGCTGCTGAATCCAACTGCCGAGACTTAAACTGCGCTTCGCTACATTTAACGGTAGCGTAGTCTATGGTACACATGACAGAAAAATGATCGGAAGAGGGAAAAGGAACAGAAAAATGGCATAGAATCCACGTGATAGCCGAAGGGAAAATAAACTTATCACGGGTAGCCTTATCCCTATACACATCTAAGATAGAAAGAATGAAATGTGAAGGAAAATCTATAGTGAGGTGCTCTAATAAAGAAAGCAAAAATTGAGCACGAGGCTCTGTGATAGAGTTATAGTGAGAGAGTGGGTGCAAAACAAAAGTCATCACCATGTTCATGAATCTGGGACCTTTAGCAAAAGGCCTACATGGTGTGAACTGATGATCACCCCAATTTGCGGGACGCTCACAGAAAGCAAAAATTATCTCGTCTTTGGACACAGTTCGCAGACGCTCACAACCGGGGTAGTCAGGATGCTCTACCCTCGGAACATGAAGCACATCTACAATAAGCTGCAGTGTGACTACAATGCGCGTACCTCGAGCGCGAGTAAAAAAGAGAGGTACTGACAAATTAAAACTATGCATGTTTAAGTAAAACTCCTGGATCAGCACGGTCGAACAAGTGACCGGGACGTCACACAATGACTCCCATCCCAACTGTAAATGACAGTGGGAAGGTCAGTGTCGGCAAAATCCGCCAAAATGACTCAGCGTTCCGAATGAACACCTCGTCGAGAAAAGTTCTCCGAGAAGTCCTTTCGGGCATCCTCATCACAGAATCGAATATGAGAAGGAGTAGGATCAGAAGATGACGATGTTCTAGAACGCAAAGGGTTCTGGGACGGAGCTGACTTACGCTTAGGTGCCATAGACTTGACTAACGTAAACAGAAAGAGAGGGAGAGAAAGAAAGACAATCAGAAAAGCTCCAAAGCAGTTCAAATATAACAGGTATAATGAAAAGAGAGTATGTATGCATGGGGAATGCATGAACATGTGATATGCAAAAGAAATTGCATCTTGGGCTCAGCCCAATCCAATCCTATCAACACACAATCAATTTGCACACATCTAAATGCATGATAATACTGTTATTATGCTAATGTGATGCAATGCATGAGATTTTAAACTCATTTAAGTGAAAACCCATCCCAAAATTTCAATATTAACTCATCAATTTTGAAAAACTCCAAAATTTCTCAATAACCCCAAATCCTAGGTTTTAAAACATGAAATGCATGTAAATGAAGGAGAAGAAGCTTACCAAGTGTAGAAAAAGCCTTGAAAAAGCTTGAAAATCACTTTGGTTGAGGTTTGGAGTGAGAGAAGATGTTTTGGGAGGAGAGAAGACAAAGGTATCGAGAGAAAGATTGACAGAAATGAAGAACAGATTGCATAGAACCTATATATAGAGGTTCAGTAAATCTCGACAGAAGAAGGTGTCGAGAGGTGTCGATCAAGGTGTCGAGCCAAGTGTCGAGGATTTGGTCGTCGACAGATACAGGTGTCGAGGTACAAAACATCAAACACAAGAGTTAAGGCTTGATCGATCCACTAGGTGTCGAGAAGCTATCGAGGGTCCAGGAACTTTCTCGTTCGATCCACTAGCTATCGAGGATCTGTTGAGATTACAATAACAAAAGACCTTAAGAGCTCGACAGATAGCCAGGTGTTGAGGAGGTATCTAGGAGGTGTCGAGATTGCTTAAAAATCGTTTTTCAAGAAGGGAAAAACACAAATATGAATGCAATCAAGCATGCAACTCAACCAAAGATCTAATCAACATTTTAAGCTCTCAATATCATCTCTCAACAAAAATTTGAGCACAATGATCCCAAAAACACACACACACAACAAGTCTAACCAATTTTATATTTCAAAAACAAGTCAAGACAGTTTAGTGAACATACATTAACACATGTAAAACCTAGTGATGACCAAATCACATTGTACCTGCACATGTATCAAAAGTAGCAAAGAATATTGTGTGTTGTGTGTGAAAAACATCGCAAGATTGCATAAGTGTATATATGTTATGACGATTTGAGATATGAAAAAATCACTTTAACTCACACACAATCATAACTGTTTGATGTGGACTATCACCTTCGAGGTATATCCTATAACTCTCACATCTCCTAGAATACATGCTTGCAATTATATTTAAAGCATTTTTGATATTTTTGCTTTTCATTTTCTTTGCATATTTTTATTTAAGCAATTCATGCATGGGCATATAAGAGATAGAAAAGAAATACTCAATAATGTTAAGCTTTTGACATTCCAATTTTGCTATGCCGAAGCACAAAAATGTCATTGACACTGCACTTTTGCTATGCCGAAGCATACATGTATCATATTATGATTAGCAGGTAACAGTGGTGAGATGGTTATTTAAGCATTTCTCTTAGGATTTTCTAGTCCTTCCTGTCAAAAAGAGTGATACGAGTATTAAGTACAAGAGATTACTTAATCTTACTCATCACAAACACGAGCCACAAAACTCACTTGCTTAGTTGTGCATAGAAATGCTCATCTAAGCTACAAGAGATACAAAATTTAGAAAACTTTATTTCAATGGCCATCTAAGGTACATAAGTACCAATGTACACATAACACACACTGTTTTTGTATTTTTCTAATTTTTTTCAATTTTTTATTTATTTTTATATTTAAAAAATAATCAAAACTGAAAACAAACAAAAACATGTTAAATAATGCAAAGTATAAAAACTAGATGCAAATGCATGAGGAAGAAGGAGGAGAGAAAGAGATCAATCCATGTAGATAATACCAATGTTTTGATGAAGGAATTCATAACGTTTGTTGTCAAGAGGTTTGGTGAACAAGTCAGTCTTCTGATCATCGGTGTGAATAAACTCAAGAGTGAGAATACCATCTTCGACAAGCTCCCTAATGAAGTGATGTCAAAACTCTATGTGTTTGGTTCGAGAATGTTGAACCGGATTCTTAGAGATGTTGATGGCACTGGTATTGTCACAATAGATGGTGAAATGCTCTTGACAAATACCATAATCATGGAGAAGTTTTTGCATCCATAGGAGTTGGGTGCAACAGCTACCGGCAGCGATGTACTCAGCTTTTGCAGTGGATAACGAGATGGAGTTCTGCTTTTTGCTCATCCAAGAGACAAGATTGTTACCCACATAAAAAAAACCCCCCGATGTACTCTTTCTATCATCAGCATTCCTAGCCCAATCAGCATCAGAATATCCAGCTAAGACATCATTTGTGTCCTTGTTGTACCACACACTGAACTCAGCAATGGTTTTGACATACTTTATAATTCTTTTTAAAGCAGTCATATGGGATTCTTTGGGATTAGCCTGATATCTAGCACACACTCCAACACTGTAACTAATGCCAGGTCTACTAGCAGTAAGGTAAAGAAGACTACCTATCATGCTTCTATAGAGAGAAGGATCTACACTTTTGCCTAACAAGTCCACAGTGAGTTTAACATTTGGGCTCATAGGGGTTCTAACAGAACTAGCAGATTTCAAACCAAATTTTTTCATAAGATTCTTAGCATATTTAGATTGAGATAGGAATATACTTGAATCTTGTTGACGAATTTGCAATCCAAGAAAGTGAGTCAGCTCTCCAATCATGCTCATCTTGAACTCTGCTTGCATGAGTTTTGAGAAGTCATGAGCAAATTCATCCTTAGTTGACCCAAAGATGATATCATCTACATAGACTTGAGCAACTATTAACTTGCCATCTTTCTTTTTGATGAAGAGAGTTTGATCAGCTTTTCCTCTTGTGAACCTATGTGATACCAAGTATTGAGTGAGTCAATCATACCAAGCTCTAGGGATTTGCTTTATGCCATAGAGTGCCTTCTTGAGGTACAACACATGATCTGGAAAATGTGGATCAATGAATCCTTTTGGTTGAGCCACATAGACATCTTCTTTAAGTAGCCCATTCAAGAAAGCAGTCTTTACATCCATCTGGTAAAGTTTGAACTTCAATTGACAAGCTAGTGCAAGGAGAATTCTGATGGACTCTATACGTGCAACTGGGGCAAATGTCTCATCATAGTTTACTCCTTCCATTTGTGAGTATCCTTGAGCTACAAGCCGAGCCTTGTTGCGAATCACATTGCCCTCCTCATCAGTCTTATTGCGGAATATCCACTTTGTGTCAATGATGTGCTCGCCCTCCGGTCTAGGTACTAAGGTCCAGACATCATTCCTTTGAAACTGAAGGAGTTCATCATGCATTGCTTCGACCCAACTTTCATCCTGAAGAGCTTTCTCAACTTTTGTGGGTTCAACCTGTGACAGATAACAAGAATAAGACACAAAGTTAGCAACACATTTATCAACTGTCCGTTTCCTTAATGTGAGTTCATTCATATTTCCCACATTCTCTCTATCCTTGAGGATGAAACAAGTACTTCCAAAGATTCTGAAATACTACACATTAGGCTTCCTTCCTTTCCATAACTCATATGGAGTCTTTTTGGTACCGGGTCTAAAGTACACTCTATTAACCGTATGACAAACAGTGTTAACGGCTTCTCCCAACAAGTTTCTAGCCATATCCTTGTTGTGTAACATGGCTATGGCCATCTCTTGAATAACCCTGTTCTTCCTTTCTACTACACCATTCTACTGAGGAGTAATAGAAGCAGAGAATTCTTGAGATATACCTGATCTTGTGCAAAAGGACTCCATATACAAGTTCTCGAATTCTTTATCATGGTCACTTCGAATTCGATCAATCTTCAGACTCTTTTCATTCTGTAGTCTTGTGCATAAAGCTTCAATGTGCTTAGGAGCATCAGACTTGGATCGTAGGAGAATGACCCAAGTATACCTAGTGAAGTCATCTACCACAACCACGATGTATCTCTTACCACCAAGAGATTCGGTTCTAGTTGGATCCATAAGATCCAGATGTAGAAGCTCTAATGGTCTAGATGTAGCTGATGTCTAAGTGCTTGGATGCTTAGCTTTCGTCTGTTTCCTAAGCTGACATGGTCCACACACTACATTGCTTATTCTACTAAGTTTTGGTATCCCCAAGACTGATTCATGCTTAGATACACTAGAGAGATGTTTGTAATTAGCATGTCCCATCCGTTGATGCCATAGATTTTCGTTTGGTAAACGAATGCTATTGCACACAATATCAGCATCAGGAACCAATCCATAACAGTTGTCTAGAGTGTGAACATCACTTATGAGTTTCTTTCCAGACTCATCCATGACAAGACACTTTCCTTTTGAGAATAGCACCATAAAGTCTTGATCACATATCTGACTTATGCTCAACAGGTTCACCCTCAGACCTTCCACATATAGAACATTTGTAATGTCCAGCAGTCCAGGTAGAGAGATGATTCCCTTTCCTTTAATCTGTGACTTGCTCCCATCACCCAAAGTGACATTGCCACCTTTCTTAGACTCAAAAACCTTGAAGAGAGATCGGTCTCCAGTCATGTGTCTTGAATAACCGCTGTCAAGGTACCACAAACACTTGTCCATCACTTTAAATGCGGACTTCAGCATAAAACACACTTCGTGCTTAGATGACAGATCAGTAGGAATAGTTCTTTCTCTCATGTGCCTTTTACGAGCTAAACCTTTAATTTTCATTCTTCTCAGACGAACTCCTTTGCACATTTTCATTCTGAGACAGTCTAGTTTTTTCTTAGGCAAACTGAGATATTTTACAATGGTCATCACACGTGAATTCAAATAACTTTTAGACTTGTATTTTCTGAAACACTTAAACAAGCAAAAATTAGAAAAACAAGATGTATTTGAATTAAAAGATCTCTTCAAGCCGGTTGCAGCCATGACAACAGGGGTTAATGGATTAACACAGCAAAGATTAAACCCTAATCAGAATATGCCCATTCTGATACCACTTGATAGGCCAAAAACGAATTGACCCCTTGTGATAAATTAACCAATTAATTTAGCCAAGTGAATTAATTAAGTTAATTAACATGCAAACGCGTGGTAGCACAAACAAATCACCAATAAACTAATTATGCAGCGGAAAATAAATAACACGGTGATTTGTTTACGAATGGGGAAAATCTAATGGCAAAAACCCCACCGGGTGATTTTCAAGTCACCACTCCCGAAATTCCACAATTATCAAAACAAGCGGTTACAAGTAAAGGAATCAGAGTACCTTATACCAACCTACAGTTGAACCCTTACCCCAATACTCAATTAGACTTGTTCTGTAGTGACAATTTCCCTTTTCGATGCACGGCTCCCAAGTACGTGACTAACCAATACGCGGATCCCAGTACGCGACTTCAATCACCAACTAGAGAAGGTTGTTGGTTGCAAAGTTCTTCAGTTCATCCCAACAATGAATATCAAGAAGATGTTTGGTCACAAAACCCTACAATGCACATACACAACTTCTTCACAAGAATGATGAACTAGGGCAAAACTTTGTCTCCGGTTACAAATTGCTTGAACAACACTTTGCTCAACACTTGTGCAACTTGTATACACTTTGACGGCCCTTAAAATAATCATTTTATATGTCTAGGGTTAGAAGAAAAGAAAACTCAAACACATAATCCTGGATTAGAGTCAAAACAGAACTAGAATTCTGTTTTTCATAAAACTCGACAGATAGTTGTCTGTCGAGGTGCTGTTGAGCAGCTGTCAAGCCACGGGGCTGGAACAACTTCTTAAGCTCGATGGATAGCTAGCTGTCAAGCTTTAATGAACATCATTTCTTCAGCTTGAATCTTGGACAGAATTGCATGTTTTCAATACTTGATCTTGAAACACAGTTTCTTGAAGTATTAAACACATCCTAGATTTACCCAAATACAAGTAAAGTGCGTTTTGTCAAAAGATAAGCCAATTACATAAAATAGTGACATATGTTCCTAACAAGTGAATCACATATGTCCTAACAAAATTCCTTATGCATTCACTTCATAAACTCTCCACATAGCTTCGAGAAATTCCTCAAATGCTACATAATATAAAAAATGATGCTTTTAGTGAAAGTTATTAAACAAGTTTATCTTATAACACACCCTTTCCAAATCTCAAGAGGAATCTACATTTCACCTATTTACTCAATGCCCTACTGCACAATTTAATGACTTTCTTCTACTTGGCCAGTCCTGCTAAACTGATTGCTTCTGACAATAATAGTAGAATGGGTAACCTTGCCTCTCAACCTTCATAAAAATTAGCCCTTCCCTCTCTAGAGACCCCAAGTTTACTTTCTTAGCAGATTTCATGACCGATTATATGGTTCTCACCCCACACCTATCCCTTCTCCCCCTATGCTTAAGTGGGAGAGAGATAAAAAAAATTTCAATTACACCAACAAGATTGGTATTATTTTATCCAATATAAATTGCTCCCCATTCTCTGGCTAGCACAAAATAAATTTTAATATTTCCATGAAACCATCCAATGGTAACTGTTGTATGATCATTTATGCAAATCACACGTGCATGGTTAGGCAAAGATGTTTCGAGAGAACCATTTTGGCCCTAGACCACCTCTTCGAGAAGCAAAGGTATGACTGATCTCACTCTCTACTAGAATATAGTGTTCAATGTTTTTCCTTTTTTCTTTTGTTCCCCCCAAACCCCACCCCCCCCCCCCCCCCCCCCCCCCCCGCCATTGAAGAGTGAAGCATGATCTTCAAGTGCACAAAAAGAAGCAAAAGAAATTATCAAGTGAACTAGAATTTATGAGGAATTAAAAGATGTGATAATAAAATTTAAAAACCACAGAATGCCACATAGTAATGCAACATCCATACCGATTACACACACATTTCCTCCTATAAACCAAAACAAAGGAACAACACAAAACCAACAAAACATAGAACAAAAAAGTGGCATCAACGTCATGTCACAAACTTATTTTGCTACTAGCATCTGGTTACCAACGCAACCATGTTATTTAATTTAGTAGCAATACTAGCTAATCCAAAGTAGGGTGGCCACTCAATGAAGACCATTGGCGGCACCATCAATGTGGCAACACTTGAAGCTGATATAAGTCTCCATGACTCGGGGACAGTCGGGGCATTTCATGTTCTCTGGTATTTTACCACTGGCCTTTGGAATGTCAATGCGGCAACAAATATGAGCAGTGTGAAGAACCTTGTTATGGTACTCTTTGAAAGTGGATTCAAAGCCCTTTTCTCGCACAACCTCCTTCCATTTGTCAAAGTCCTCCAAAACCTTCAACATAGTTGTCCCATGCCCACTGAGTGCCACAGTTGACCCTTTGCTGAGCACAACCCATCCACTCTCATTCTTGTATGATAGTAATTTTTGGATCTCTAGTGCCACAGCGTCTGTATCAGTCTTCCTTTGAGTCTTGGAAATGAACAAGCTCTCAATGCCAGTCCAGAAGCGCCCAAGGATGCCAAGATCGTCCTCTCCTTTGCTACCCTTACCAATGCAGTGCAACTCTATGGAAATCTTTGCTTCTTTTATCACCGGATCATTGGCAATAGCAGTTGCTCTTTTAGTGAATTGTTGGATCCATTCTTTGTCCTTGCCTCCATAGAAAAAGATGTACTTTTGGTCCTTGATCTGATTGAACAACATGTCAAACCCCAATATTATTCGAATGCACATTACCATTATTATTATTTTTTTCAAAAAATGTGCATGCAACTATATGACTTCTTTTGGATACATATGCAACTTTTGTGGATACAATATTTGTAGCACAACTTTTACTACTATAATTCTAACATGTGTAACTGTGAGTTGTAAATAAAAAGTTATGAGTTTATGTGAAAGTAATGATTTACTAATTACAATCACGTATAATTATATATCATTAATTTGTGACAAAAATTGTGATAAATTAATGGTGTGATACAAAAAAAACAATAGAATAATCGACATTGACAATACATGTGTGTACACGCATAAGCACGATACATATATGAATTTATAGATTGGGGAAATGATCTTTACCCAGTTCTCAATATTTGGATGAATTCCAGCTCCTATGGATCCAATCCATTCCCCTGAAGTGGTCAGAATTTCCTCCCTTGTGGAAGTGAAAGGGAAGGCCTTTATTCCCCATACCCTGATCATGTGCAATGCATTCTCACATTCCACCTTTCCTTGAGGGTTCAGCACCACAACAGAGGGCTTACCCGTGAAGTTCCACTTCTCCTTCACGAATCTAATACCTGCAATTGGTGAATAGTACTGCACCACGTACCATGGCATCTTAGAACGAAGGATCTCAAACTTCTTTTTTGAATCCTCTGTCCATTCGTCCACAATTGGGATCCATATAATCTTATATTGATCTTCCTTCTTAATTGTATCATGAATTGGTCTAAGAATTGAAATGTCATCAGCAGAAATGTCTAGGTTTGAAATAAATAATAAGACATTCTTCCGCTTCAGCACTTCAATGCTAACCTGTCACAATTATGGGCGTCAAGAAACTTGTGTTAGCACCCATTTCAAGCATGAAAAATACTAGTCGATTTATATATTATTTATCCAAATTACCTTATTAGAGCAATGACACGTAAGTGGAGGAACCAACCCAAGGTCATAGAATTGTTTGTAATACAATTTTTACAACATAACGTTACATAACATTTATTACGGAATGCAATTTACCAAATTGGACGTCCCATATTATGGTGTAACAACAAAAGTTTTGGTATGTTACCAAATCGGTCCCAGATTATGGTTTAACATTCGTGAATGATTTAGCAGATGTCCATTATATTTGTGCAATTTACTCTCAAATGAGAAACTATTTGAGGGAATCGAAAATCCATGTAAACCACACCAAATCAAACAAATACCACTAATCTCACATCTATTTAAAAATTGAAAGGAATCAGAGAATTTAAATGAAATGAGATCTTATCCCATTATTGAAACTTAGGTTTCTTGGGTGCAAGAGAATGGATGAAGTGCATTATAATTAGATTAGACATTATGAGTTAATTTCAAAAACCTAAATTCAAACTTTTATTTAGTTTATCAAGAAAAATCCTTTAATACTCACATTTCACACGAATGATAAGTCCTACTATAAATAATTAGTGAGATTTCTATTACGTAAGAGGAGAGATTATTTATTTTTTAAAAAGTATTGTATAATTTCTCATTTAGCACTTACTTTCTATCAACTTGGGGATCAAATAGGTTCTTTTTTTTTCTTTTTTCTTTTTTTCCGGAAGCAGCAATCAAACAATTGATTCACCTATCGGGAAGTTAATTTTTTAGAAATAAAACAGACAAACAACTTATATACTCGAAGGGGCATATACCGGTTTCATAGTAGAACCATCAATAAGGGGCTGCACATTGTCCTTGGTATAAATTAGTAGCTTAAATATTTCCATAATCTCTGTAGGAGTTCGGAAAACCTTCACCAGCTTCCAGTAAGCCTCTGTCACCTCTGCAGTCAACCAAAACCTTTCTTCATTATATATAGTATTCCATATTTTGAGGCCATGAACTTTTTCAATGTACAATGCATGAACTGAAGCTTGCATCCGTACAAAAGGAACCACCAAGACACTAACCTATTTGTTGTCTGATAATTGTTATCTGCCTCTTAAGCTTGGTGACGATGTAATTGAGTTTCTGAGAAAAGGGGGATAGTTCCGGTTTCTTGTACCTGGAAATTGACACTGGTAATAAGATGGTGTATACCAAAAAACTGTTTTTTTTTTTTTTTTTAATTATACTAGGTAACTCTATTAGCCTATTAGCCATGAGGCTAGACATTATTATATAGATTTCACGTCAGTATAAAATATATTAGTGACATTTCATTATTTAAACTGCTATTTAACATAAACAAGATGTAATACAAAATTCATTTCTAAGTTATATAATCACAATCATTTTAGCAAGCCTTAAGATTGGGGCATATCATAATGGCTTGGATAAGAACTTACTCATCGTTAATGAGGCAACAAAACTGAGTTGTGCTTGCTACAACAGTTACTATTGCCCAATAAACATCCACTGGGATGTGCTCCACGCCTGTTGATAATGCTGGTACATCCTTTGTGTCATAATTTGATATCTTCTCCAACTCAAAGATGCATTCAATCACTTCCAGTGTGGCTTTGATCACATTGTTAAGCTCAATAAGTGATTGCCTATGTTTCTGCAGTGTTGGACGCTTCAAGAGGATAGGTACCCGCCTCAAGGTTCCCACTGATTTGGCTAGTTGGTCCGACGCCGGAGCTTGGGCAATTTGCCAGAATTCCCCATAATCCAAAGCAAAAGCTGCAAGAGTTAACACTGCCTTTGTATCCCAGGAATAGTTTGATAGCTTGTTAAGTATTGTGAGAGCTGTTTTGTGAGCAATTTCTTCACCAGGGGCCTTGCATTGCATCTGACATTTTATATTCATCAATAATAAAAAAATATTTATGTGACTGACCAAAATAAAATAAAAACCATGAGTATCCTTAATTATTAGAGTCTTATACGGTTGTACCACACTTTGGGTGAGGGGGAAAAACCATTCTGTGTAATTACTGGTAATTACCTCACAGGATATATTCTTGAGTGCACATATGGGTGGACTAAAACTTGCTTTGGGGGTCTTCTCCTCCAAGTCTTCAACAGTTGCATGAGTACCCTGCAGTGAATTGCGAGTAATTAGGGGAAAAAAGAAAAAAGAAGATAAACATGAGGGGGGAAAAAACAAAGAAGGTAAGAATTAGAGATTCTAACCTGAAAATCACTCTACTTAAAGATACTATTAGGTATTTACAATGAAAATAAATCATTTAACACAAATAATGACCTTTTTGTCTGACTTTTAAAACTTACCTAATATTTTTTAATTAATTTTTTTTTGAGAAACAATATTTTAAATTAGTTTTTTTTTTTTTTTTTTTGAGAAAGAATATTTTAAATTAGTTGAATTACTATTATTGACTAAGAGTAACATGTCACGTGTATTCTAAGAAGCCCATAAATTAATCTTCTTTACTCTCACATGAATGGTAGAATCTACCATAAATTTAAATAGTGATTCCCATTATTATGTTAGAAAAGAGAGTATATGATCACACCACACTGTACTTTACTAAATAAATACTCCATTTCCATCTTCTCCATTCATCCAAAACAAAAAACAAAATATAAATAAAATAGTTACGTTTTCTAATAAGAAAAGGCATTTCAACCAGACATTGACAATGGGCAACCAATGGCAAAACAAGAGGTGAGGAAAAGAGACCTGTTTCTTGTCTAGTTGTTCCTGGAGCATGTATTTAAGAGTTTGTTTAATTGGAAGAGTGGAAAAGTGGGAGGATAGAAAATTGTGGAATGATAGAAAAGTGAGAAGATAGGAAATATTTTAATTTTTCTCCTTTTGTTTGGTTGGGAGTGGAAAAGTGGAGGTATAGAAAAATTTAGTTTAAATAAATTTACTCATATACCCTTGTTAAAGAATGACATCCAATTAAAACAAAAAGGTGACAAATAACCACCAAAAAAAAAAAAAAAAAAAAAAGCAATCACCCAAATTTATTAAAAAAAAATTACATCTAATTAAAAAAAAATATTATCACACCTTGGCCCTAGAAAATCAAAAGAAAAAAAAAAGAAAAAAAAAAAAAGAGGCAACGCCTAGGCCCTAGAAAAAAAAAAAAAAAAAAGAAAAAAAAAAAAGAGGCAACGTTATTGCCCAAAAAAAAGGCAACTAGACAAAGCTCATGTGCACATGCACATGGGCATTTCTGTCAATCAAGAAAAAATGCATCCCCACTCATTTTTCTCTCCAATTTGGTGGGTCTAGGGAGAAAACATCAGAACCCTATTATTTATTTTCCTTTCTCCCCACCCAACTAAATACATTCCAAAAAAGTTTTATTTCTCATTTTCTCTTCAAAGTTTTCCATCTAACATGTTTCACCTCCAAACAAACACATCCTAAGACTTGAGTCCCAGGAAAAACCCACAAGTCATGGTCTCCCCTTTTCTTGTTTAAAATAATAAAAAGAAAAAGGGAAAAAATTATTCTTTTACATTCTTCAAATACACTTTATACACATAATGTTTGCACTTTTATATATACCAAAAAAATATCCTTATATTTTAAAGATATTCATATTTATTATATGATGACACATGATGAATATGAAAAGTCAATAAATAAAAAAAAGACAAGTATTTCAAGAACGTGGAAGAATAATTTTCAAAAACTATAAATAAACTAAATTAACCATAAAGGTAGGACCAACTAGCTAGCTAAATTGCCGAAATTCTCTAATTAACCAATTTGGTAAATTGGTAGCGGACAAATAAGGGTGTGAAAAATGTAAGTCTAACCTGAACATAAATATTAAATTATGTGTAATACTTGTTCACACATTTATACTTAAAATGTGACTTAAAGTCATGATTTTTACTTGAAAATCGTGACTTCAAGTTATGTTTTTAGTGCATTTTCATTTGTGTGTAAAGATGCGTGCAATAAATAGTGTGTAATAAATATTATTCTTAAATTATTGTTCAAAAGAATAAGTTGATACTGTACCAGCACTACATTATCAACGACGACAGTGCTCGCTTAAGGATGTTCTCAACGATGATGAAAAGAGATTCAACATCAAACTTTTCATCATCATGGACATGGTGGGTTGAATAAATTTGGTTCAGGATCTCTTGCTCAGACAAGGTAAATAAGCTCGGGCGACCCTTATTGGATTGCTGTGAAGAGACTAGGGCGTTGCTGGCCATATTGTTGTGTTACACAAACGAAGATGGGTTAGAATCAGAGCCCTTTGGCTAGCTTATTAGGACTATAAGGGAAAGAGGCAAAGATGGTTTGTGTCATTGCACTCAAGCTACCCATGTCCATTTATAGAGCCATAAGAGTGAGGGCAAATGGTAATTACGTGCGATGCAAGGACTCGGTGAAGTATACTCATTTGTCTATACTCTATATTCAATTATCCCTCACTTTATGTGGTAACTAATAAAAGGAAATTTTGGACACTCAAAACAAAACTATAGGTGGTTTAGATTACATTATTACAAGATTACAAAACTATATGATGTGAATGTGTGATAGTTATTTTAATCACGTGCAGGAATATTTCTTCTTTTCTCTTTTTTTTTTTTTTGGTCTCATCTTATTATGTACAGCATTTTTAGCACTTTTCAAACATTTTTCTATTTTCACTTATGCTGGATTTTTTTGGGACGTAACGGTTGCATTAGATTTTTAGCAAGATGTCACAACAGTTGACGGTAGACTGAAAGCTTTACTGCTAAAATGTCACTAGATAAATGCAGTGTGTGAACCCTACCTTGTCGGGATCTAATCCATGGGTAAGGATAAGATCTCTTCTAGATAAGAAAACAGAGGTCGAGCTTCAAATGTGAGATGGGTCCAAGAAGGCGAGGGAGGCGATGAAACCGTGAAGACAAAAGAATTTAATGATGATATTTTATGTATTTTTAATTTTGGAATAAACTGCAATATCATAAATATTTAAACAAATGTATTAACTAACATCATTTTGATTAATACCTAACGGTAAAAAACCACTCCACTATGTTACGGTTTAGGACTCAGTTGTGCCAAGATTAACCAATTTTAACCAAGTCGTTAATTATTACAATTATGCAATAATTCTCAATTGATTAAGTCACATGGAATAGATCATACTAGGACAAATAATGGTGATCCAAAAAAAAAAAAAAAAAAAACCAATGGAACAAATTTTCCGACGGTAAAAAAACTCTAGAGGAATTTCACCTATCAATCCTAAGATAAACAAAATCCTTATAATAAAATGGAAGTTTATACAAGATACATAACTCTAAATCTATTACTATCTTTTATAGTACTTATTAATGCGACACATGCAGCTCTAAATCCATAAACTCTTTTATTGTGGAGCTTGTTGCAATCGAACTTCCACTCACAATTATGTCATGTAAGCCAATTATGTCCCTAGTGGATGGCATAAGTAGAAACAAACCATAGTTTTAAAAACCAGAATAGTCAAAGAACCAAAAATATGTTCGGTTTTTGGTTGAACTGATAGTTTTTATGGTTGAAATGCCAATTTTTACCGAACCGATTCCATGACTAATTCCCAATTCAATTGGTACAGCCGTTCATCAGTCCAATTTTTAAAACCATGAAATAAACAATTATTTTTTTAAAAAATTTTTAATGATGTGAAGGCAAGACAATCCTCACATTGGCGTGTCATCAAGAATATTTATTTATTATTATTATTATTGTGTGAAAAGTGGTAGAACCCACAGTAAGGCTTGATCTTCAAGTACATAATGATCTGTGTTGATTGAGAGAAAGTGAGGGAGAACAGATGAGAGTAGAGTAAAGTTAACCAAAAATTAGTCTAATTTTCGGCCACCTCTACTCTACTTTACTCTCTTTTGCTCTCCCTCTCTCTCCCTTAATCGAAACAGCCCCTAAAAGAAGCAATAAATAAAAGGAATTAGACTTCAGAAGAAAGCAAAAGATATGGCAGAAAAATGTAAAAACCAGAAGAATTCCACTTTTGTTAATGCAACATCCATACCGCAGGATTACACACATTCCTTCTCATAAGTCACAAAACCAGAAGAGGGTAACAACACAAGTCATAACGTACAATACAAAAGTGGCATCAGATCACATCACACCAAAACATAAATATTTAAACCCCATGCATGTCACAACTCATTTTTGCTACTAGCATAAGGTTACCAACGTAACCACGTTATTTAATTTAGTACTAGTTGTGCAACCCTAGGTGATCCGAAGAAAAGGTAGGCACTTAATGCAACCCATTGGCAGTACCATCAATGTGGCAACACTTGAAGCTGATATATGTTTCCATGATGCGTGGACAGTCAGGGCATTTCATGTTCTCTGGTATTTTCCCACTGGTGTTTGGAATGTCAATTCGGCAACAAATGTGAGCAGTGTGAAGAACCTTGTTATGGTACTCTCTGAATATGACTTCGAAGCCCTTTTCACGCACAAGCTCCTTCCATTTGTCCAAGTCCTCCAAGACCTTCAAAATTGTTGTCCCATGCCCACTGAGTACAACGGTTGAACCTTTGCTGAGCACAGCCCACCCACTCTCATTCTTGTAAGAAAGCAATTTCTGGATTTCTAATGACACAGCGTCTGTCTCGGTCTTCCTTTGAGTCTTGGAAATGAACAAGCTCTCAATACCAGTCCAAAATCGCCCAAGGACTCCCACATTGTCTTCTCCTTTGGTGCCCTTTCCGACGCAGAGCAACTCAATGGAAATTCTTGCTTCCTTTATCACTGGATCATTGGCAAGGGCAGTTGCTCTTTTAGTAAATTGTTGGATCCACTCGTTGTCTTTGCCTCCATAGAAAAAGATGTACTTTTGGTCCTTAATCTGATTTAACAACATATTTCAAAATGTAAATATTATTCGAATGCACATTACAAACTTTTCTCAAAATGTGCATGTATGATTGTATGTATGCGTGTGCGTGTGCGTGTGCGCGCACGAGCACACATGTGCATTAAGAGATTGGTTAAATGATCTTACCCAGTTCTCAACACTTGGATGAACTCCAGTTCCAATGGATCCAATCCATTCCTTTGAAGCAGATAGAGTTTCTTCTACTGTGCTAGTGAAAGGGTAGGCCTTAATTCCCCATACCCTAATCATGTGCATTGCATTCTCGCATTCCACCTTCCCTTGATTGTTCAACACCACAACGGAGGGCTTGCCCTTGAAGTGCCACTTCTCCTTGATGAATCTAATGCCTGCTATTGGTGAATAGTACTGCACCACATACCATGGCATCCTAGACCGCAAGATCTCAAACTTCTTTTGCAACTCCTCGGTCCATTGCTCCACAATTGGGATCCACACAATCTTATACTGGTCTTCCTTCTTAATAGTATCATGAATTGGTCTAAGAATTGAAATGTCTTCTTCAGTAATGTCTAGACTCGAAATGAACAGTAAGACATTCTTCTTCTTCAACACGTCAATGTTAACCTGTTTGTGCCACACAATTATAGGTGTTAAAAAACTTGTGTTATCACTCCCTTTCAAACATGAAATGTAAGATATGACTCTTGACTTGTCGATTTTCACATTGTGTTCAGCCAAACTACAATTTATGGTATGGTAAGTGTAAGTATTATAAATTAGTTATATTTGTTTGTAGTAGATAAAATTTTAAGAGTACTCCATAAATTTACAAAATAATTAAATATTTAAAAACATACACTATTTTAAGAAGGTGGGGGAAAATTAGAGCATTGCCAAACGAAGTACCATGCCAGTGTAGAAAGAAAATTATGTTTCACACAATATTCATACTTTGATATGAAATATCCATTTTATGCATGATGTAAAAGAGCATAGACACCGACATCAAACAATCATATCTAGGAAAATATTTTCTTACACTAATTTTCCGTGCACTATGTTACATAATTGATGCATCGATGCACATCATTTAAAAGGCTGAAAAGAAAATATACGTGAAAGTACTGTTAGTATCACACACTTTCATACATATTTATTTTTTTCGATTGTTATTTTTTTAAGGTTTTTTTTTTTAAATAAAAAAATACTATTAATATCACGCACTTTCATACACATTTTGTCATAATTGTTTTACATGATAAACAATAAAGTAGTGACAAAAAAATTACAAGTCTACATGATAGTGTCATATATAACTGATTATAATCTATTATGTAAGACAATTGTGACAAAAAATATATAAAATAGATTATACAGTATTTAAAAAAAAAAAAAAATTGTGTGCAAGATGTGAAAGGGGGTAATTGCACAGGATACTTGATATCAAGCATGTTGAAAAAGTGCTTCTAGCCTTCTATAGCTTGCGGACTTTTTTGAAGAACCCAAGCATACATTTGTATCTTTCTATCCAACTTTATTAAAAAAATAAGAGATTCTCACATGTGCGTCTCCTCTTTCTAGTAATTGAAAATTTGAAAGGACAGGACAGGACCGGTTGCTGAAATGTATTGACTCTTCATAGACTTTTATATGATTTATTGAGGATAGTGCTCATTGATTTACGCGGATAGACTTTTGATAAATTTTTTTAAAATTTTTATAAAATTCTCTTAAAATATATAGTTAATATATATTCTAAAGGTATATATTAGACATTTTACTCGGAGTGGAGTGGGTATCACTCACATGTAATGGTTAGATAAAATAATGGGTTAGGTAAAATAATGAATATTCTTCATAACATTTATTATGGCATTCCAAACCCCAAAGTCCAAACCTAAAACAACATTTATTATGGCATTCCAAATGGACCAAATCGGTCCACGTAAAGTTTTGGCAGTCCGTTCGATTGTTCTAGACTGAACCCACTTAATTATTCACGTATGAGTTGTGACCCGACACGGTCCATGAGCATTATTATTAGCCAACAATAAACAGTCAATGGATGTTGTCTTTTTCTTCTCTCTCTTTTTTTTTTTTTTTTTTTTCTGAATTTTTTCTTCTCTCATTAAAAAAAAGACATGGTCTTTTCACATTTAGAAGTATATGGATATTGATACTTGTAATATATACATATATATATATATATATATATATATATATATATATATATATATATTAATGACCTAAAATTAAATAAAAAAATACTAAATCCTTAAAATAACAAAAAAAAAAAAAAATCCTCAATGAGATTGTAAAACCTATCAAATGTTATGCAAACATTATTTTCCATTTGAGTTTTGCTCTCGGAAAAAAAATTTAAGATCACATCATTTTGTATCGTAATTTTACCACAATTTTAATGTGACAGTCTATGAAAAAAAAAAAAAAAAAAGGAAAAATGGATGAATCTATGCAAAGGTGAGAGTTACAATATGCCAAATAAAATAATATTTATAAAAAATAAAAAAATGTGTAACAAAAGATGTAGTGTTATCACTCTCACCCCCACCACCTATGAGTTGGTAACCTCTCACAAAAATATCGGGCCCATTCCTACGATGAGCCCCCACAGCCACAGCCTATAATTCGCTCACACCCACTCCTGCCCTTTTCTGTTTCTTGTGCTGTGCCCTCGAGTTGTCACACATTGGCCATTAGCTTCTTTTTCTTTTTCTTTTTCATTTTTACTCTTTTAGATTTTCATCCGGGATTTTAAAAAATTTTATTTTACAACTTTAAAACTTACTTTATTTACTTTACAATCTTATTTTATAACTCATCTAATATTTCAGTTTCTATTTTTATATACAACTTATTAAAATAATATAAACTACAACATAAAATAATATTAAAAAAATCCTGTTTCTCTCCCTTCTCCTTTATTTCTTTTTCCTCTCTTCACCTTTTTCAAATAAAATAATAGTATTTTTTTTTTACATCCAAGTGAATAGTTGGTTCTATATATAAGAACCAACTGTTCACAGGTTCTAAAATTTTTTAAAAACTCATACCCGGATAGAGCAACATTTTTGAAGTTTTGGATGTAAAATAACAGTCGGGGTGTTTACACCCCTAATACTATTGCTCTTAAGCTGAAGTCTTGTCTTTTAGGGGAATTAACTTAGGAAACTGTAAAATTATTTGAACCTTGATTTCGTTTGGTCATGGGTGCAAGGGTTTCGGATAAAATACATTATGAAAAGAAGACTGGACATATACGTGGTGATTTCAAAGCCTGATTTATTCACCAAAAAACAAAGCCTGAATTCGAAATTTTAGAGTAGTTTTAAATGTTTAACAAACATCTTCGCTCACTTTTTAACAACGTGCATGGGGAATCAAAAAGTTCTTTTTTTATTTATTTAGTAAAAACAAAAAGTTCTTTTTTTATTTATTTAGTAAAAACAAAAAGTTCTTTGTTTTTTTCTTTCTTTTTCCTGCCAAGTAAATGAAAAAATAAGTGTAAAAAACCTTTAAATCAGTCTGTGATTTAGTGCATACCGGTTTTTTAGTAGAACCATCAATGAGAGGCTGCACACTGTCCTTGGTATAGATCAGTCCCTTAAATACCTCCATGATCTCCGTAGGGGTTCGAAAAACCTTTACCAACTTCCAGTAAGCCTCTGTCTCCTCTGCATTTAACCAAAATCTTTCCTCATTATACTCATTACATGCAAGGAAGCTTGCATATATATATATATATATATATATATATATATATACACAAGTAAAACAACCAAAAAAATCTAACCTATTTGTTGTCTGATAATTGTTATCTGCCTCTTAAGCTTGGTGACAATGATATTGAGTTTCTGAGAAAATGGGGATAGTTCTGGTTTCTTTTCCCTGAAAATAATGAGATTTAATCATTTATACCACTATTTAACTAAAACATGTAAGACAAAGTTCCATTCTTAAAAATTTAAAAAAAAAAAAAAATTGGCTGGATTAGAACGTACTCATCGTTAATGAGGCAACAAAGCTGAGTGGTGCTAGCTACAACAGTCACAATAGCCCAATAAACATCAACTGGGATATGTTCCATGCCTGTTGATAATGCTGGTACATCTTTTATGTCATGGTTTGATAGCTTCTCTAACTCAAAGATGCACTCAATCACTTCCAGTGTGGCTTTGATCACATTGTTAAGCTCAATAAGTGCTTGCTTATGTTTCTGCAGTGTTGGGCGTTTTAGGAGGATAGGTACTCTCTTCAAGGTTCCTACTGATTTGGCAAGTTGGTCCGATGACTGAATCTGGGCAAGCAGCCAGAATTCCCCATAGTCCAAAGCAAAAGCTGCAAGGGTTAACACTGCCTTTGCATCCCAGGAATAATTTGACAATTTGCTGAGTATTGAGAGTGCTGTTTTGTGAGCAATTTCTTCCCCAGGTGCCTTGCATTGCATCTGGAATTTTATATTCATCATTATAAAAATATTCATGTCGGTGACTCAAAAAAAATAAAAACCCATCAGAGACTTTGAGTAGGGAAAATGAAAAAAAAAAAAAAAAAAAAAATGTTGTGTAACTACTGGTAATTACCTCACTGGAAATATTCTTGAGTGTACATATTGGTGGACTAAAACTTGCTTTTGGGATCTTCTCCTCCAAGTGCTCAACTGTTGCTTGGGTACCCTGCAGTTAATTCCCGGTAATTAGGAAGTGGAAATTAATATTTTTTTTTTTTTTAAGGAGAAAGAGATATGTAATATTTATAATTACAAAAAAAAAAAAAAAAAAAAAAATTGTAAAACACAAACTTCAAACTGAAAATGACTTCCTCTCATCTCTATGTCCTGTACATTCTCTAATAATTGAAGCCATTTCAACGACAATGGGAAAATTTGAGTCCAATGGAAAATGACCTCTTGGCCGGCTTTTTTTGGAGCAACGTGTCTTAAGATTTGAGTCCCACATAAAATCCAAGAGAGATATCATGGTCTTACCATTGTTTGTCATAAAAAATAAACGAACTGGAATAATAAAAATAAAAAATTTAGCTGAACTAAACTGAAATGGTAGGACCAACTAGCTAACTAAGTTGCTGAAAGTCTATTATTAAAAACTGTAAAAAAAAAATTAAGATGGAATTATGTTTCCATTAGTGCATTTCAAGTTTCAACATTCAGATCCAAAATTATAAACATTTTCTTGAAAAGAAAAAGTTGGTACTATACCAGCACTATATTGTCAACGACGACAGTGGCACGCTTAAGGATGTTCTCGACGATGATGAAAAGAGATTCAACATCAAACTTTTCATCATCATGGACATGGGTTGTATAAATTTGGTTCAAGATCTCATGGTCGGACAAGGTAAACAAGCTCAGGCCACCCTTATTGGTTTGCTGTGAAGAACCTAGCCGGACCAAGCTGGCCATGTTTTTGTGTCACACAAAAGAAGATGGGTTAGAACCAGAGCGCTTTTGGCTGCGGATAGTAAGGGCAAGAAGGAAAATGGCTTATGTGATTGCACTGCGAGGCGTACGTCCATTTTTATAGAGCCATGAGAGGGGTAAATGGTAAAGGGGTAAATGGTAATTATCTGAGATTCCATGACTCGATGAAGTGTGTACTCATTTGTCTATATCAAAATCACTTTACGTATGGTAAACAATAAGTGCGTTTTTGGACCCAAAAATAAAAAACAAAACTTTTCTTGTGGTCCATTTTGATAAACTTACAAGATTTATCCATGCCTTATCAAAAAAAAAAAAAACAGAAGATTTATCCATGATTATGGTTGAATGTAGATAGTGACTTTAAACATGTGCAATATTACTTTAATCATAAATTTCGAATTTCAATATCAAAATGCACATAAGAAGATGTGCTAAACGGCTAAACCACTTGAATCAAATTATTAGAACTTGTTTGTCGGACTTTAATCAATTCAATAATCCAAACCACCGGGCATGATGTAGAATACAAATTTGCTTTACTACTTTTTGTGTTAACTTTATGTTCCATCGATTACAATTTATCATATGTTTAATTTTTTTCATTTTAAACTTTGACTATATTATAAGGAAAGTTAAACAAATGTATAACAAGTCGTGATTGATAGAACATAAAATAAAACACAAAAAGTGATATAGAGAATTTATATTCACCTTGAACAATGGTTTTTTCTTAGAAATTGACAAGTTAAATTCATATCACTAGTAACATTGCAAACGGCATTAAAAATGACAATGTTAACTTATAGTGCATTCTTAATATGGATTTTTGGTTTTTTTTTTTGGTCTCATCTTATTATGGTTTACTTTTTTTTTTTTAATATATAGTTTGTACCTATGGCGTTCGCATCTGATAATTGTGCTATTTGTTTTCAGATCAAGACACATTTTTGGAGTAGGTGGAGATTGAACTCCGACTAGATCTCTTATTCAACCAATAAGATTTTTTCAGTTAGGTTAACTGGAATCCACTATCTTATTATATTATGTAGAGCAATTTTGGTAATTCAAAGATTTAAGACCTTCACTAGTAACATTGCAAACAATGATTTATTCAATGCATTCGTTGATCTGGGTTTATATATACTGTTTCTTTTTTTTCTTTTTTTTTTCATCTTATTATGTACACAGTGGCGACGCCACGTTGGTCCCAGGGTGTTCCCAGGAACACCCTGAACTAAAAAAAAAAAAATTATATATAATAATTAAATTTTTTTTATTTGTTTACCCTTTTTAAAAAATAAGAACACCCTCAAATAAAAAATAAAAAAAATTATTTGTTCTACTTTCAAGCAGAAAAAAAAAATTTGATCTAAAATCTGAAAAAATAAATAAAATTGTAACAGAGCAAGCCCACCAGGAAAAAAAGCCAAACATCAATCGGTAAAGCAAACCCAATATAAAGAAAAAAACAAGGTAAAGCAAACCCAACAGATTACAGTAGCAAACCCACGGGTTATAAAAAAAATAAAAAATAAAAACCAAATCCCAGTATACTAAAATCAGATTCTCAGAAACCAACGGTCGGCGCTTGAAAGATAGAAAGAAACCTAACCTAAAGTCTAAAGAAAAAAAACATCCTTCGCTCAAATTTGGCGACGATCAGCCCTCCTTCACTCAAATTCGGCGACGATTTTTCTCAGATCTACTTAGATTCGGTGATTTTGGCTCAAATTCGAAAATATTTTTCAAAAACCCGCTTAGATCCAGTGATGTTTAAGCTTAGACCGGTAACGTTTCACTCTCCACCACTCAGATCCGGCGACGTCCAGTGACATTTCAATCTCCTTTGCTCAAATCCTGCGCTGTGGTGGTGGGTTTGCAATTTCTCTTCTCTCTTCCTCTTTGCGGTGGCGCCGTGGTGGTGGGTTTTGTAGTGGGTCGGTTTTGGTTTGGATTGGTGATAGAGAATTTGGTTTTTTGTGGGTGTTGGATTTTTGTGGGTTTTGGTTTGTGTTTTTGGTTGGGTGGTTGGGGTTGATCGTTGTCGGTATTTCATGATTTCATCTCTGTCTCAGTCTCTCTCTCTTCATCTCTGTCTCTCAGTCTCTCTCTCTCTTCATCTTAGTTTCTCTTTATTAATATTTACCCTGTTTTTGGATTTATCCGGTGTTGGTGTTTTTTTTTTTGCTAAATTATCCGGTGTTGGTGTAAGATGTTGGTGAGATTATTAATTGTGTTTTAGTGTTGGTGTTGGTGTCTTTTGGTGAGATACAATAAATTGGCTTTATCTGATTGACTCTAGTCTTGTGATTGGGGCCATGGGGCATTGGGGCAGGGTAGTGCAAGTGTGCTGTGTGCTAGTGCTAGTGCAAGTGTGCAACCAATAATTAATAAATATGACTGTGTGCTATGTGCTAGTTGATTAGCTCAATTAATGGTCATAAAATATGTATCGAATCACTCTTTTTTAGACTTGGACTTAAGCTATACGGCCTATATATATTTTTGTGCTGCACAATTTATTGACTTTTTTTTTTGTTAAGTAATAGTGTGATATTCCAAGTATCAAACAATCATAGTAATTAGTTGAACTAATTATTTTTGTTTGTTTGGGACTTTAATTAACCAATAATTAATTGGGGAAAGCAACTAATAAAAAATACTAATTAATAATTTAATTAACCAATACATTATAAAAGACAAATAAATTATATTATATTAGGCTAAACAACAATTAATAATTTTATAATTAATGAAACAATAATATAACAAATTATGGTTTATAAAAGACAAACAAATTAATGAAACAACTAAACAATAATACATTTGGGAAAAATTCCTGGAGCCCCCACTGGAAAAAATTATGCTTTTTAAGGAATACCCTGGGAAAAATTCCTGGAGTCGCCACTGTATGTACAACTATTTTTTAAAATTTAAATTAATGTAGAGCATTTATTTTATAGTGAATTTTTATTACTCTTCAATCTGTTGCTCCAATCCATCTAATGATACTCGGATTTTTCAAGAATTAACAGTAGAATTAAATTCTTAGCCAGATGTCACCACAGTTGATCGACCAGTAGAAACAGAAAGCTTTTCTGTTAAATATCACAAGAAAAGGCAGGGAGTGAACGCTACCTTGGTGGAAACTAAAATTATTGGCAAGGATACGATCTTGAAGATAAAAAAAATAGAGGTCCAGCTTCAAATGTGAGATGCGTACGTCCAGGAAGGCCTAGAGGTGATGAAGCCGAGAAGACAGCAGCAAATAATGAAGGCATTTGATGTATGTTAGAAATTATCATAGAACATAATGTCTCAACTTTGCTAGCTACTCAAGCACCAAAAATGATCGCTCTCGTAAGTGAGTCGATCTAAGCCTATCTACATATACCTTTCATACCACAAAACTTAATTCCATGGTATATGTGTGGGGAATTAACCTGAATTCTCAACCTATGAGAAACAAAAAAATAGAGAAAATACACGCCAAAGAAAAAAAAAATCACACGCATAAGACAGTATTTACGTGATTCGGCAATTTGTCTACATCCACGGAGTTGCAGGGATTTCACTATTATCAGGGAAAAGTACAAAGTGCGGTTACAATTTTTCTTCTTCACAGAAACATGGCAACCCCACACTAAAACCCTAATCACAAAATTGCATTTTTCTACACAAAAAGGGGCCAAAATTTTTTTTCCCGGGGCGTTGCCCTCGGACCCCCAAGAGGCTTGTCCATGAGCGCTCCAGCTTGGGCCTATTGGCCCAAGCCTCCGCTCCATGGACTAAGCCTCAAAAATTCTCCCATTAAAAACCATGCAACATTATTCGGGTCGGGTTGGGTCGGATCGTCAAACCAGATCAAACAAAATTAGGCTCCACAAAACCCAACAATATGTATGTTCTAACATACTTATTATGAATAGAATGACATTATATGTATTAAAACAAATATCCCAAAAAAGAGTAAAATATATGGTTTGTTAAAAAACAACATAACATTACAATTTACATAACCCTAGACCTGTAACATAAACTTGATTTGTCTCTCTTCCTATAGACTTTGTCAAGGGATCAACAATCATACGACTCATAAAAATGTGTTTCAAGACCAAGTCTTTGTATGCAACTATGTCTTAAATGTAGTGATATTGTATAACAGAACATTGGGTATTTCCATGATACTTGGGATCCTTAGCATAGGTAATTGTTGTTGTGTTATCACAATGAATAATCACAAGATCTAAAGTATCCTTATGGACTCAAGAGGCTAGAAGAAGCCCCTAAATCGAACTTCCTCATAAATGGTTGTTAAACAAGTTACATACTCTGCTTCCATATTCGATAAGTTTATATGGAGTTGTTTCTTGCTATTTCATGTGATCTTGTTATTGTAAGGAAGAAATTAAGCTGAAATACAGTTGGATTTGTGATCATCTAGGTCACTACCCCAATCGGCATCTCTATAGGCAATCATGCATATCTCTAAACCCTTATAAAAAAGTATAATGAAGTATATAGTTCATTGTTCCTTTAAAATTCCTCAATAATTTTTTAACTGCATTCTAATGAGCAGGTCCGGAGTTGGACTATAATATTCTTACTAATCCAAAAACATAGCAAATGTCGAGGCAAAGTACATGTCATAGCATACATCAAGCTGACAACTACATTAGCATAAGGGGTACATGCCATTATACTTTTCTATCTGGAGTCTTAGGACAGATGCTCTACGTTAAGCTCTCATTTTGGCTATAGGAATTTCTATGGACTTGCAATTACACTTGAAAATTCTAAATAACTTTCTTCTTAAGTTTCTTTGAGCAATCCCATAAGATTTTAACCCCTAGGATATAATCTACCTTACCCATGTTCTCCATCTCAAAAATTAAAGGACAACCACTCTTTGGTGGCAACAATTATTTTCTTGTCATTAGTGCCAATAATATGTCATCAACATACAATGACATAACAATAAAACTTCCCTTAGACCATTTTATGTAGACACAATGATCTTCTTTGATCATAGTAAACTCGCACAATAGAATGACTCATCAGAATCTCAATTAACACTTTCTAAATGATTAATTCAATCCATATATATATATATATATATATATATATATATATATAGATAGATAGATCATTTGTGCTTGCACACTTTGCTATCTTTACCTTTGGCTTCAAACCTAGCAGGCCGATCCATATAGATAGATCTTCTAATTTAGTTCTCCATTGGAAAATGTTGTCTTAACATCCATCTAGCACAATTCCAATTCAAGTTTGTGAGAAGGTTTCCTCGTGGTCAATACGCCTTCATTTAGGTGTAGCCATTTGCCACTAGTCAAGGCTTTGTAATTTTTTATTGAACCATTCTCTTTGTGTTTAATTTTAAGAATCCATTTGTTCCCAATTGCCTTTCACCTGGCCATACAATATTGGTCTTTTGTGAATTCTGTTAGGAAAAAATGACTTCTCTTTTATTATTCCTGACTACGACAGCTAAACATGTTTTTTTTTCTTTATTACAACATCAAAGTTGATTTTTATAAAATTGGGTAACGGGGTACCACGAGTTACTTTCAGATGCCCTCTCACATTGAGATTCCCAAGATTTTAAATGATTTGTGTTTTACTTACTGATTTTTCTTATGAAAAACAAGGGATTAGTTACTTCCCATTCTAGTTTCTTATCATCCATATTATATTGCAATAGACTGCTACAAATAATATGGAGTTTCTTCTTTCTTCATTTGGGAGTCTTTCCTTGCATTGTGACACTAATTTTAACCAACCAGCAATGGAATTACAATTCATCTCAAAGAATATAATAGGCCAAGGAAAGTTTACACATTTCCCATGAACAATTTGTAATTTAAAATTTATTGTGTAATGTGTTTACCCGGAACAATTGTTGTATTAATAAAGAAAAAAAGAAGTAATGCTACAAACACAAATTAATCTACAATATTTTTACAAACGGTTGATATGATTTTAGTAATTTTCAAATAACTATTGATAAACATAAATGTGATATTAGTGGTGGATCTATATTAGAACTAATAAAAATTTTTCACATCAATAATTTGTAAAATTATTGTAAAATAGTTTGTAATTATAATATTACTAAAAAAAAAAAAAAAAAAAAAAAACTTGCATAGCTTCTACCTCATGGTTAGAGACACGCATATTCAAATTCCCCTGCTCTTAATTATTGATTAAAACAAAAATAACACCAACGCATTTGGAGTCTCCTTCAAAGATAACAAGGGATAGCTAGCTATTGAAGATCTCTCTCAACTTCAAGGGTACGCAAAGTAAAGTAATGTGGGCCTTGGTGTCACATGCTGCACGTTTTTATTTTTTGGTCGACAGATATATGGGCAAAATAAATATCACAGATTTTTGCGCACGTGGCATGTTCCATGCCTAGCAATATACTATTATTAATCCGACATATAATTAATCTTATGTCAATTCATCTTTTGTCTGCAGCGTAAACAATTCAAAAGAGCATATAAAGATGTGTGTACTGTTTTAGAAAGAAAAAAAAAAGGTGGATAAGAAAAGATTGGAGGTAAATCATAAATGTCCACGTGACCTTAGCAGTTGGCAATAATTAGAGGGATATTAATCACCTTGGAGGCCAAACTTTGAAGGACATGCACAATGAAAATAGGGAGAGCCAATTGGAGCACAAGCATATGATAAATTCGAGTCATAATTAATCACCTTTGAGGCCAAAGTTTCCAGACCGGTCACGATGACAAAGTATAATTGTGAGGTCCTAGATCTAATTAAAGCACAAACATGATAAGTCTACCTTTCATCATGTGGCATAATGCTTGCAATTTTCGGACTATAGAGGTGGAAACGTGAAAAACATGAGTTTTTGGCAGTTAGAAGCAACAAAAGTTCATAATATTTTTATAATAAATAATGTGTCGATTTATTATTGATCAAAATAAAATAAAATAAAAAGATTATATCAAAATTCACCAAAATAAAAGTTTTTTGAAAAAGATAGAATGTAGAAAAACTAAAATAAGAAGTTGTCAACACAATCTCATTCATAGTTTTCCTTTTTCTTTTTCTTTTTTTTTTTTGTATTTTAAGTAAAACAATCTCATCCATATTATACTACTTCAATCTTCGTTGTCCATTCTTAAATAACTTGTCAACAATAATTTCTAAATATAATTTCTAAATATATAGTTTAAATCTTTCTAAATATTGTTCTAGATGAGAAAATTTTCCATGGTGATAAATAGTTTAAATCTTTTAGATATAATTTCCTTTTAAAAAATAAAGGGCCCTTTTGATATAAGCATGGGCGGAAGAAGGAGATCCAAGGTTGTTTATTTAATCAATATAATTACTCATAAGTAATCTAATTATTTATTTATTTATATTTCTTATATTTAGATTGCTTTTTAAAGTTTTTTTTAATGAATATATTGACTGTTTTTATTAGTATCTTTTTAATTAATACTAATCATGGAAAAATCTTATTGTAGGTGCTTAAGAATTCTTGACTTTGGCTTTGGCTTTGTGGCTTGATTGCCTAGCCTTGCCTTTGCCTTGAATTCTTTTGTCCCACATTGGAAGGATGACTTCCCTCCTTCTACCTTATAAGGCATGAACCAATGAGAAAGAGTACCACTAGCTTGGTTACCAAGCTAGTGGTACTCTTTCTCATTGGTTCATGCCTTATAAGGTAGAAGGAGGGAAGTCATCCTTCCAATGTGGGACAAAAGAATTCAAGGCAAAGGCAAGGCTAGGCAATCAAGCCACAAAGCCAAAGCCAAAGTCAAGAATTCTTAAGCACCTACAATTATAAATTATATTAATTTTATATTTTGTGTGAAAGTTTGAAATTTTAATTTTTTAATATTTATTTTGTTGTTTAAATTAATAAAATATTTTGAATCGATTTTATTCATTTTGACCTCTCATCCTAAAAAATAGGAGAGAATGAAAAATGGAAGTTTTTCTCTATTTGGCATAGTGAAAATAACAGGAGATGTAAAAGAGAATGGGTATAATTTTCTATCTGAACCTACCAAAATTCATTCTTCAAAATGGAGAGAAAAAGGTAAAGAGAAAATTATTTTTGAATATATATTATCATTTTGCTCATATTATATGAGTAAAAACTTTTTTCTTTTCTTTTTTTATACATTTTTCTATAATTTTCTATCCTCTTTATCAAATATTGTAGAAAGAAAAATTAAAACAATTTCTATCCCTTCAATTTTTTATTTTATTTTTATGTTTCCTACATTCACTTTAATCTTTTTGAACTAAGGCTATGTTTGGTTGCATGGAAATGGAATGAAGGGAAGAGAAAGGAAAGGATTTCTCTTGTTTGGTTAAAATGAAAAGGAAGAAAGAAAGGAGAATGAGATGGAGAGTTGTTTTGTGGAATCACCATTTTTCAATCCCAAAATTATTCTTACACGCATAAAAAGTTTTTATTTTTGTTGAGAAATTACTTTTATATTCTTATTAATTTATAATTTAAAAGAATAAAAGTGTAAAATACATTCGCTCTCTTTCCTTTCTCTTCTCCTTTGTATCCAAAGATTTCAAATACATTTTCTTTTTCCTTCATTTCCCTTCTCTTCAAATGCTATATTTGGATGAAATAAAGAGAAGAGAAAAGTATAAAGGAATAGAAAAGGAAAAAAAAAAAAAAAAAAAAATTCTCAGGTGTGTTTGGATGTAAAGAAAAGGTAAAAGGAAAAAAATTGAATGCATTTTACACTTTTACCATTTTTTCTAATGAACTTTTATGATTTTAATTATAAATTAATAAGGATATAAAAGTACTTAAAAAAATAAAACTTTTTAAGAGTATAAGAGTAATTTTAAGAAAATAAAAATGATGCATCCTACAAAAATCTTTTTCCGCCCATTCTTCTTTCCTTCCTCATTTTCTTTCCAATTAAATGAAAGAAATCATTCCCTCCTCTTCCTTTCCTTCCTCATCAATCAAACCGCGTGAACAGTTCTTTCGTTTCTTTTTTTTCTCCTTCTGATATTAATAAGCCAAAAAGGACAATAATTGAACCGCGTGATAATTTTGCGTTGTAAAAAATTGTTCTCTATAACTATAATAATAATAATGGAAGAAACCTGTTCCCCAAAGCTTTAACAATTTCAAGCGGCATGTGAGACAGTGACCACAAAAGAATCTAAAAGTTCCTAAAAAAAAAAAAAAATCCAAAAATCTAAAAGTTATTGTTTTTTTTTTTTTGATGTGACTAAAAGCTATTGTTGAACAGCTTTGGCATGGTCCATTCTAGCCTCAAAAATAAATCCTTCAAGATAAGGAACAAGTGGCCGAGCTCCAACAATGCTCTGCTTCCTTCTTTTTTGATTCAGAAATATCAAATGCGAGAATGAAGGGGCAGGTGGCGTTGGTAATAAAAGTCAGGCATTTATTTGCTAGATCTAGACGATGTGACAAAAGAGCGTGGAAAAACTGAAAAAAGTCGATCAAAGAAAAAGAAAAAGAAAAAGAGTGAGCAAAAAAGGAAAAAAAAAAAAAAAAATCGTGCTCAAAAGCTTTGCATGGTCTATTAATTCTCCAGAATTAATATGTGGCCCAGCTTCAATCACGTATTTCTAGAAATCAAGAATCAAGATAAGGTTTATAGCAGTCTGTCATGACTCATGAGTGTTTTTGTTTATGCCAAGTGTCCATGATGAAAGCAATAGGAGAAAACGGTTAAGAAGTTTATTATTTATAAGTACAGCATGCGAACGTGGGTGGGGTACTCTTCTGAGTTGGGATCCAAATCCCATTTCCTATGTACGTAGTGTAGTACGAGTATTGTATATTTTTGCTTTCGTAATTATTTCACATCAAAAGAGACAGACGAATCGACAAATTTTTAATCATTTGTACGCTAAGATATATAGATAGATTTTAACTGCAGAATTTATTCTTCACCAAAAAAACTGCAGAATTTATTGATTTTCATTTTGAAGGCGGCTGCACTTGCAATACAGGGTTCAAATCAACCCTGACTTCGAAAAAAATAAATATTTACATATATATATATATATATAAAATATTTTTTATTAATATAATTATTCTTAAAAGTATGAGAAAATTGTAATTTATCTATTTGTGATTTGGTCCGTTTTAACAGTGTCCACTCGTGATTTAAAAGTTGTCACTTAACCCACATGAGGTGGCCTCTGTTAGACTCCTGTTACTCACCTCTCCCTTTTCACCATTAAAAATAGGGGTAAATATGTCTTTTTCATTATATTTTATGTTTCTCTCCTCTTTTCTCTCATTCTTCTTCACATAAAACATAAAAAAAAAAAAAAAAAAAAAACCAATACACCTACAGTCACAAACAAAGCCACAAATTCCTGTGAACATACACCCACAGATTTGCTAGCTTTCCATTGCTAAATCCAAAAATTAACTACATAATTCTTCATAGAACAATCACAAAATAAAACTCTAACCCTCTTTCTTTTGCTGGGTTCTCTAAAAAACCCATATTTGCAAGTAAAAAAAAAAAAAAAAATTTGCAAAAAAAAAAACCCAGCAATTTGTTCAAATTTTTTGGGTTTAATAGATTTGCGGGTTAATGGGTTAATACTGCTACAGCCATAGATCCAGCAACGAACCCAACTCTGTTCAAAACAGCGCCACTCTAAGCCGGTCCAGGAGCTTCAGCAGGTGGAGTACTGCTGTGTTGGCAACGGCGTTGAAGAAACAAATTTGTTTTTCCTTTTCCTCAATTTCTCAGCAAACAAACAGAGAATGAAGAAACAGAATTTCAATAATCTCTTCGAAATCAATTGAAGCAAGTAAACTAATCACATTTAAATTTCACTGACACAGTAACCTTTTATTCCTTTTCCTTCATTTTCTCAAGAAACAAACAGAGAATAAGGAAATAAAATTTCCAAAATCTCCTTAGAAACTTTGAAGAAAGCGACCGAAACTAGCAAACTAATCAAACTTAAATTCTCACTGACACACACTAACTTTCTATTTTCCTTTCCTTCAGTTTCTCAGCAACCAATCAGAGAATAAAGACACCGAATTTCTGCAATCTCTCTAAAAGCTTCTGTTATTATTATTTTTTTTTTCCTTTTGTTCAGTAAATTGTTTCCAATTCCATTAACACAAAAGAAAATTATATTTTCCTTTTGGTTTTCTTGGAAACCAAACAAAGGATTAAAAAACAAGAGATAATTTCTAGGGTTTTAGGAAGTTTCATTTTTTTTTTGGGTGGTTTATTCAGCGTTACCTGTAAAGCGACTCTGGTGAAGTTGTGGGAGTAGATGAAATCGGCAGTGGGGGCAATTTCATAATTAGATTCCAAGTCCATGGCCGAAGATCAAGTTGATATAGAGGAAATGGGTTTGGGGTTCTAAGGTAGAGAGAGGGAGAGAGCTCATTCCTTTTTTTAGGGTTCTATTTGGGTTCTAATTTTGGCTTATATAGTAAAGATGATTTTTTAACGAAAAGGGCAGAGGTGGGTAACGGGGGTCTAACGAAGGCCACCTCAGGTGGGTTAAGTGACAACTTTTAAATCACGGGTGGGCACTGTTAAAAAGGACCAAACCACAGGTGGATAAAGTACAATTTCCCCTAAAAGTATTTTTGCACAACTTCACTTAAATGTTACACACTATAATCACAATTTAATGCCCAAAATCTAACAACATAGATCAACTCATCTCAAAACTAACTAACAACACAAACTTTTTCTTTCATGAATCTCATCTCATTTCTGTTCTCTATCTGACTTTCTATGTATCTCTTACTCTAAGAATAAAATGTGAGTGTTTGTGAGTTCTAAATGTCTCTCTTTATTATAAATTTATATTATATATATGTGTGAGAGAGAGAGAGAGAGTGTGTGTGTGTGTGTGTTTGATACTAATTGTGTGCATTATTATTATTTTTTTATATAATGTTATTTGTGTGAATTGTAAAGTGTGTAAATGTGTACATGGTATACATATAATGTAACTTTATATAATTTAATAACCAAGAAATAAAGATTTGTTACATGTATATATTGTTATCATGTTATAATAACTTTTTGTTATAAAACTAGTGATTCAAAGAAAAAAAAATAGTAAAGTTAGTGATTGTTAAATGTATTATTCATGCATGGATGAATGTGGTTATGTGAGTCAATAATTAATATAAGGTCAATAATTTATAATAAAAAAATAACAAATAAATAAAGACAATTACATAAAAATAAAAATGTTATACAAACTTAACAAAATAAAATGATCACATTCACATTGACATTATATAATCACAATTGATTATAAACTATCATATGACGATTTCAAAATATAAAAACTCGTAGAAAGAAATTGTAAAATTTTATGTATTTGTATTTTTTTTTTTTTTTGTCAATAACACAATATATTCAAATTCTCTTTTTATTAAAATTTGTTTAATTTAAGTTTCTTAACGACCTCCCTCAAGAAACTTCCTGGAGTGGCCACTATTTTGAAAACATTTTTTGATTAATTAGCTCTACCAATTATCAGTACAAATTAATAGGAAGTGGAAGATTTGTCATAAAATAAATTAAAGAGAAGGTAGAAATATCTTAATGATTGAATTACAAATTATATCTTTTATTTTTGACAAATTTTTAATTCCATACTTTAAGTGTTTTTCTAAGACTTTATCTATTTTTAATTTAGTCATTTTTAGTTCTGTCGAATGTCATCATTAGTTTTACTATTTTCATTATCAAATTTTTTAATGAAAAAAAAAAAAGAAATTTGTGTAAAGTTAAGGGGTAAAAACAATATTTTAACATAATACTCCGTATTTATTTATTATTCCTAAAAAAAATTAAGGGAAAAAAGTTTATCAATCAAATAACACGTCCCAAATTAAGCTTAAATAAAAAAATTAAAATAAAAAATCCAAAGCATAGAAAATTAATATCAAGAAAAAAACAGTGTTGGTTGCTATATTCTTACCCTTTCACCACTTTCATATATACCAACTAAACAAATCACAAAACATCTAATCCATAAAACCGAGATCCAAAAATTGCCAAATCAATCTCAAAAACCACCAATACTATCATAAACATATAAACCAAAGACAAGAAAAGAATTTAAAAAAAAAAAAAAAGTGTCCAATTTTACAAAAAATAAATAGGAAAATGGAGGGATGATTGGAATTGGTGACAACTTAGAGCATTCTCATAAGCTCTTTTATAAAATGTGCCATTTTGACACACCAAAAGTCTACTTTATTATTTTACCACATCATTTTACAATTCCCCATTTATCACATCTTCTATTTTTCAATTCTATATATTAAAATAATATATCCAACACATTAAAATAATCTAAAAAAAACTTTTACAAAAAAAAAAAAAATATATATATATATATATATACACACGCACAAAATCCTCCACTACCCATACCCACAGATCAACTGCCACAGCCCACAACCACCGACCACCCCCACAAAATCAACCACCAACCAACATCAGCCCCTACACACACACACACACACACAAAAACACCACAACATCAACCACCACAACCAATATCGGCGGCAGCGCTAGTGAGACCCATCCATAGCCACAAATCTCACACCCACAACCCACAAGCCGATCTAAGACCATTCCAAATCTCACACCCACAACCCGATCAACCCACCACCTTCAACCAAAATCAGCCAACCACCATCAATCAAAACAACCAACCACCATTAGAAACACTACCACAACCACCAAAAAAGAGAGAGAGAGATCGGTGAGGTGTGGAGAGAGGAGAGATCGGCAGCTCTAGGTTTCGCTCGTCTTCACGTCCTCAGAAGCCATTTTCTACGGATTAGTGAGAGCAAATCAAAGTTTTCGCCCGATCTCGGCCTCGTTGATATGAATTGGGTCGGATCTCCGACAATAATACCAAAATGCAGAGAGAGAGGAGAGAGGAAGAGAGTGAGAGATAATAAAAAAAAATGAAAGTGAGAACGAAAGAGGGAGCAACGGAGAGAGAGAGAGAGCTGTGTTGCAGATGGAGAGAGAGATATGTGTTGGGAGGAGAGAGAAAAGTAAATAAAATAATCAAAAGAAATTATAGCATTGATGTCCGTACTGTCTCATATTTGAGATGGTATTGTAGTAGTGTGCCAAATTTTTTGGCATTTAACACACCTCATGAGGGTCTGTTTTTGGTGTTAGGTGTGCCAAATGCCAAATATTTGGCATTTGGCACACCTGATGAGAATGCTTAGGGTGGATAAAGTTAAATAATTTTTATGTATTTTCAAAACACTTATAACACTAATTGAAAATAATAAAATACAAGTATACATTGTGTTCCCACGTGTGTAGTCTTCCTGTCCTACACACATTATATTTGGCATTTGGCACACCTGATGAGAATGCTTTTAGGGTGGATAAAGTTAAATAATTTTTATGTATTTTCAAAACACTTATAACACTAATTGAAAATAATAAAATACAAGTATACATTGTGTTCTCACGTGTGCAGTCTTCCTATCCTACACACATTAGGTAATTTTAAGGAGGAATTTCATAAGATCAATTTGTCTAAAATACAATACTAGCTAGAGGTTTCAAATCCAAAAAGCTCATGGATCTTATGCAAATTAGGAACCAAGTATCCCATCCAACACACATGGGGTAAATACAGGGATGAATCCCTTAGAAGTGACTTTAAAATACTAGCTAAATATTTCGAACGCAATATAATCTCGTAAGGTCTTAAGAACCATTAAATCAATTTCTTGTGGTTATAAGTAAATATTATATTATTCACTTGCAAAGGCACCATTCTTAAATTACAAATAAATTTAGTAAAAAACACAAAATCAATTATTTATATATATATATATATATATAGAGAGAGAGAGAGAGAGAGAGAGAGAGAGAGAGAGAGAATCCCTTAAGTAACAGTTATGCTTTTATATTCAAACAAATATAATAATTATTCATTAAAAGACATACAAAAAGCATCTATAGCTTGATGGTTGACATGTATAATAATGAATGGGAGGTTTGTGATTTAATTGATATTATTTAAAATTCCGACATTCAACTATATTTCAAGGGTTTTAATTGATATTATTTAAAATTCCGACATTCAATTTTAAATTAGGGTTCTTCTCAAAAAAAAAAAAAAAAAAAAAAAAGGAAAATTATAAGATTTAATTTGTAACAATCTTAAATTTTAGAATATAATTTAAAACTTCTAAAACTATAGGGTTCAAGTTAAACCATCCATTTTCAACAATAACAAAAAAGCTAAGGGCTCGTTTGGTAGCAGTGTTTAAGTATTGTTGTTCAGTTTTCAGTGTTGTGGAAATACATGTTTGAGTGTTATAGAAATATTTGTCAAAAATATTATTGTTATTTAAATACTGAAAACTATTATTTAAACAACAGTTTCAAACAACCCCTAAACCACCCAAAAAAAAAAAAAAAATGTAAGGTTATAATTTGTCTCCAATAAAATATCATAAAAGATACAATGTGAGAAAAATTACTTAAAATAAATAAAAAAGAAATAGTACAAATTTGTCTAGTCAATAACAACCACGTGAACCGAAGTTATTTCACCTACCAATCATAAATAAATAAATAAATAAAAACCAACTCAACGACTAAAGTCATACTTTATATGTTGTAAACTACTATCTTAATAAATCTAAAAAAAAAAAATGCAAACGTTGTTAAATCATAAATATGATAACAACTTCGTATTTATTACTAGGCCAATCCATTTTAAGAGTAATTGGTAATTATAAGTACATCTTTTGCGATAAATATGTGGCCCAACTTCAACTACATATTTCTAATTCTAGAGTCTATCAAAAAAAAAAAAAAAAAAAAAATCTAATTCTAGAAATCAAGAATCAAGGTAAGGTTATAGCAGTCTATCGTGAGTGTTTTTGACAGATTTTTAATTCCATTCTTATACTTTAACTGTTTTTCTAAGACTTAGGGTCTGTTTGAGATCTGCTTATTTTACTGAAACTGAAATTTTTTTGCTGAAAGTACTGTAGATAGATAAAAGTAAATATGAGTTGAAATAGTACAGTGGGACCTTTGAATAGTATCAAAAACTACAGTATGATCCATAAATAATAACAAAAATAAGCTGAATAGTAAAATAAGTTGGCAAAAAATAAGTTAGCTAAACAGACACTTAGAGTCTGTTTGGATAGAACTTATTTTGCTGAAACTGAAAATTGAAAACTGAAAATACTGTAACAAAATAATTTTTAAATGTGTGAATAGTGCCGTGGGACCCATTTTTAATGAAAAAGTTGCTGAAAAGTGAAATTTGTGGGTCCGTGAACAGTGCACAGATGCACTGTTCATAGGGAGAATAGTCAAAAGTTGTGGCTACTATTCATGAACAGTGCATGAATAGTAGCCGTAACTGCTCAAGTCCCACTGAAACGTGGCTTGAAAAAAAAAAAAAAAAAAAAGAGTAAAACGCAAACGCAAAACTCAAAACGTGTATCCAAACCCTACCTTAGGGTAGCCAAACAGACACTTAGGGTCTGTTGGATATCGCTTATTTTGCTAAAAACTGAAAACACTGTAGCAAAATAATTTTTAAATGTGAGAATAGTACCTTGAGACCCATTTTTAATGAAAGTTTTGATGAAAAAAATAGGTTTATGGGTCCCGTGAACAGTGCACGGGACCCACTGGAAAAGCTAAAACGCGCTTCGGTATTTAATCTACTTTTAATTTAGTCCTTTTTTAGATCTATCGAATTTAATCATTAGTTTTACTATTTTCAATTTTCAAATTAAAAAAAAAAAATTGTGTAAAGTTAAGGGGTAAAAAGTAAAAACAATATTTTATTTTAATATTTATATATTATTCCTAAAAGAAATTGAGGGAAAAAAAGTTTAACAATCAAGCTTAAATAAGAATATTAAAAAAAAAAATCCAAAGTATACAAAATTAAATCAAGAAAAAAAAAAAGTGTTGGTTGCTATATTCTTACCCTTTCACCACTTTCATACCAACTAAACAAAGCTCAAAACATCTGATCCATATAACCCAGATCCAAAAATTGCCAAATCAATCACCACCAACACTATCATAAACATACAAACCAAAGACAAGAAAAGCATTTTAAAAAATGAAGAAGAAGAACCAGTGTCTAGTTAAAAAAAAAAAAAATTAAACAAAAAGGAGAAGAGAGGGACGATTGGAATTGGTGACAACTTAGGATGGAAAAAGTTAAGTAATTTTTGTGTATTTTCAGAATACTTATAACACTAATTAAAAATAATTATATAGATATATAGATAAAGTATAAGTATATATTGTGTTTCCTTGTGTGTAGTATTCCCCTCTTATATACATTAGGTAATTATAGGAATGACTTTCATAAATAAATAAATAGAGAGAGAGAGAATCCCTTTAGTAACTATTATGCTTTTATATTCAAACAAATATAATAATTATTCATTAAAAGACATACAAAAATCATCTATAGCTTGGTGGTTGACATTTATGATAATGAATGGGAGGTTTGTGATATAAAACTCTCCGCATAAAACTCAAAATATCAAGGGTTTAGAGAAATTATAAAATTTAATTTGTAACAATCTTAAAATTAAGAATTTAATTTTAAAAACTTCTAAAACTATAGGGTTCAAGTTAAACCAACTAAAAAATGTAAGGTTATAAATTTGTCTCCAATAAAATAACATAAAAGAAACAACGTGAGAAAATCATTTCTTTTTATTTTTTTTAATATTTTTCTGTGAGCAGAGAAAAATCGCTTAAAATAAAAAAGAAATAGTCCAAATTTGTCTAGTAAAAAACAACCACGTGAGCTGGAAGTTATGTCACCCACCAATTATAAATAAATAAATAAAATAAAACCAACTCAGCTACTAAAGCCATACTTTGTCTTTTGTAAACTACTACCATCATAATAATTAAGTGAAGTCTAGCAAACCTCAAAAAATAAAAAAATGCATGCAAAACTAGTTAAATCATAAATGTGAAAACAACTTCGTTTTTATTAATGGCCTATCCATTTTAAAAGAGTAATTGGTGATGACTCACACATCCATTTGGATCTATCTAAGCGAAAACTCCAAGAAGGGAAAAGGTTGAAAGACATCTCATTTTCACTGTTTGGTTGTACCAAAGTGAAGAAAAATGGATAAGGTGGAATGATATTTCCTGGGGTCCATTGTTTTGGTATCAGTTCATTATGGGCGGAAATGGAGGAAAGAAATCAAGAGAAATTATCTTCTTCCCCTTCCCTTCATCTTTTCCTTTCTCTTCCCATTCCCCAAGTACAACCAGACATAGAGTAATGGGTGATGACTCACACGCACACGCCACACCCATTTGGAGCTATATACAGGGGAACTCCAAGATAAAATTCACGTGCAACATGCAGCACTGCTACTGCAAATGAGATAAATAGGTGGGGGCTGGTAACGATTTTTTTGGGCATAATCCAATGAGGCGATAACACATCAATATCAATCAATCAATCACCACATTGGCGTTTACCAAAAAAAAAAAATCTACCACATTGTCTTTGTTTTTAGTTAAGAGTCCGGTTAATGTGTGCCTGTAAGGCACACTTTAAACTTTCTATTTTTAGAAACATTTTTTTGGGAATTGAAAAAACTGTCATTACTTTTTCAATTCTTGAAATTTTTTTTTTCAAAAATGAAAATTACTGTGTACCCTTAGGGCACACATTAGTAAAATCCTTTAGCTAATTAGTAGTGACCATTGACCACATTGTCAGGTAAGCTACTATGCCCCATTGCGCAACAGCAGAAATAGAATATGCTCCTCTCATTGGAGAATATATTTTTCTCTATTGTCCCTTTCTTTTTCTTTCTTTTTTTTCTTTTTTTTTTTTTTTTAAATTTATTAACTTATACTAGAAATATAGATTTTTTAAAAAAAAAATTTTTTTTACAAATTATTGATATAGTGATTGATTATTATTAAATGAAAAAGTGGTATTAATGGTGGGTTTAGATAAAACCCAATAAAAAGTTAACCACATCAACCATTTGTAAAAATATTGTAAAATAATTTATAACTGTAGCATTGCTCTAACTTAAAATAAAAGCTATTGTAAAGTTGAATTTATTCAACTATGTGTTGGTTTTATTCCGTATTAAATTTGCTTGTAATTCAGCATTTAGAAACTCTATATTTAGGTAAGAATAATGTAAGGGTTGTGTGTGAGAGAATGTGAAGATTTGATCAAGTGTATACATCAAAAGGCTTCACGTGACTGGACCTCGCGATTGACTCGTGAGTGGTGGTTTGCCAAAATCTAACCCACGTGTGATAGCTAGATCATTATAGGATAAAAAATACAGTCTGGCCATTCTGTTAACTGGCGATTAGAACTCGCGACTTATCCCAGTCATAAGTGACTCGCCAATGCACCCTATTTTGCAGAAAAATAAATTTTCACATTCCTTCTCATACCCTACTATAAATACCCTTATACTCACGAAATGTAAAGAGTTTTCAGAGAGAATTTTGAGAGATAAATACTAAAGAACAATAAGATTGATTCATCCACAATTTTATATATTTGATTTTCCAAATTCCTCTACTCTTACCCTCTTCATTGTCATACCCTTGAAAGGATCTTAAACCAAATCCTTACCTCACCACATTCAGAGCAGTGAGAAAGTTATTGGTGTTTGGGAAGCAGTTCAAGAGAGAACCAATTCATTTTGATTGATGCAATGGGCTAATTGCGGGATCTAGTAAGATAGAGAAGACAATGTTAGGCGTAACCCTGTTGGAGCAAGAAGCTTGGAGGGATTAGGTGCATTGGGTAGATTAGGCTTGGAGGGTCTATTGCTATTTATATATTCCAACTGATTTTCTAGTAGATCATTTTACCGCTTGGAGGGCAGAGAAGAGGTTTTTTGCCGAGTTCTTCGGTTTCCTCTTCGATAACACGTGCCGGTGTTATCTTGCGTTTGCTTCTCTCTATCCTTTACTCTTTGCTTTTAATTACTGCTGTCTTGTGATTAAATTATGGCTTAGAGTAGTTTGCATATTTGGGTATAGCTTATATTTATCATTCCGCACATATATTGTTTGAGTATAAGTTTGTGTTGGTTATTTTGTAATTAGAGGTCTGAACATTCACTAGTATTTTACACACTAAGTGAGCTTCCAGCTTGCACTATAATGAGAAAAAAAAAGAAAAAAAAAAGAAAAAAAAAGAAAAAAGAATTGCTTCTAGACAAAATTTGCGCACAAACCTTTACTTGACCGGCAAAGGCATGAACCATTAACATGACAATACGGTGGTTAATTTGAATTCTGCCCAAAATTGTCACACATTACTCAGTTTCTTTTTCTTTTTTTTTTTAAAAAACCATCAAATCAAGTTTCAAATATTTGTTACTATAGTCAACTAAAAATCCATAATCACAAGCATTGAGAAGCGCACCAAGCTCTAGGCTTTCTGCTTAACATTGTTGGCAACTTTACTACATTCAGAAACATAATGCCCAAATCTTTAACAATTATACATTTTATGAAAGATTTGCCATATAATTTTTTTTTTTCGTCTTTGAAAAACTTCCTCTTCATAATTAGCCGAGTTTACGACCATTCCTTCGTAAGGTCCTCTTCCTCAACCATCTCCAAATCCTTGGCCTCTTTGACACCATCCTTTGTCATATAAGTTAAACTAGCTTTGATTGTAAGATTTGGTCGAAAGGCTCTCATTTTTTGTTGTCGTTGAGTCTTTCTTCAAGGAATTGTAGAGATCCCAAAAACTTTGTCCATGTTCAATACTCCAAACCTTTTGACTCCTCAATTGCCACGATGATATAATCAAACTTATAAGCTAATGACTGGAGGATTATTTCTACTACACAATTAATCATCAACCAAGTTCTCACATCTTTTTATTTGATTCACAATGACCAAAACCCTTGAAAAATTAAAAGCAATCCAAAACTATTCAAAATTATCTAATTAATCTCTCTCTCTCTAACCTTGAGATCAGTTTCTCTTTCTATTCCATTTTCTTTCAGACATTCACATGCTCAAACTTCCAAACACTCACACACCACTCACAATAAAAGAGACTCACATTCACAAAGCACTTTTATAGAGCGGAGAGAAAATAGGAAGAGAACTCTTTCTATTCTTTTTTTTTTTTTTTTTTAGAGAAATAATTATAACATGCTGTTAACCCTGTAACTTGAACCCTTTCCCCCCTAGATCCCCAAGCACTTTGTACATGAGGAGGTGTCATGTCTTTCTATTCTTAGTTCTTCTTAATGATATCAACCATGTCTTTGAGTTATTTAAAATAATCCAAGGCTAACAAATATTTTTATGGCAAATTGTGACATCAACTATGAACCCATTCCATTCACATCTCATAGCCTTTAGCTTATCCTCTTTTATTGAGTAGCAAATATAATAGTTCAGTACTGTAGTTGAATGTTATAAATTTTTAGACATAACACTTTTGATGTAGCATGATTTTTATGGTTTGGGTGCTAAAATAGCTTTTGCATGGTTTTACCATCTCTATTGTGAACGCTTTAACAAGGTATTATATTTCTTCAAAGTTCCATCTTTGAACCTAAAAAAAGATTATTTATATAAAAAAAATGCTAGCAAAGTGTCATACTTATAAATAAAGATGCCTTCCATTATTGCAATGTCAAAATTTGACGTTATATGTGGCATCAGTCACCAAATTAAGCAATATGTCTTTTATCGAAGCATTACTCAAACACACACACACACCCTCTTATTAGTGGCACTGGTTACTAACCAAAAAAATCTTAAACACTATATTAGCTTAAAAAGAAAAGTCTTAAACATAATATTATTATTTAGTAGCAATACAAGCTAGCAGAAGAGAAGTAGGGATCTAATGCAGTCCATTCATAGAACCGTCAACGTGGCAACACTTGAAACTAATATAGGCTTCCATGACTCGTGGACACTCAGGACATTTCATATGCTCTGGGATCTTTCCAGTAGTAATGGGGATATCCACACGGCAACAACGTCGAGTAGTGTGAAGAAGCTTGTCATGGTACTCCTTGAAGCAAACTTCGAAGCCTATTTGGCGCACATACTCTTTCCATTTCTCAAACTCCTCTAACACCTTCAAAAATGAGGTCCCATGTCCACTCACCACCACTCTAGACCCTTTACTAAGCACAGCCCATCCACTTTCATTCTTGTACGAAAGCAGCTTTTGGATTTCATGTGTCACTGGGTCGGGTTCACTTTTCCTTTGTGTTTTGGAAAAGAAAAAGCTATCTATACGGTTCCAGAAATGCCCTAAGATACTGTGGTCATCCTCACCTTTGTTGCTCTTTCCAACACAAAGCAACTCTATAGAAACCCTTGTGTCCTTTATCACTGGATCGTTGGCAAGGGCATTTGCACTTTTAGTAAATTGTTGAATCCACTCTTTGTCCTTGCCACCATAGAAGAAAATGTACTTCTCCTCTTTGATCTGATTGAGCAAAATGTTTTAATCATCAATTTTTTTTCTGCATGAACATTACTAGTTTAATTATGTGTGAGATTAAGTCACATATGTCTACTCTCAATATTTCATTTTATATTCCATCAATTATATCAAAATTTTTATTATTTTAAATGAGAAAAAAGATACGCATGACAAAATGTGCAGAGTATAAAGTGAAATATTTAGAGTAAAATAAAAGATTTTTATTCATTTGTGAATGTGTGTTAGTGCCTAAGCAATTGAGTTTTAGAACTTGTATTAGTTAACTTTACCCAGTTATGTAAATTTGGGTTTATGCCAGTCACTATGGATCCCATCCAGTTTCTTCCATTTGATAGAGCTTCTTCAACAGAGCTACTGAAAGGAAATGCCCTCATTCCCCATACCCGAATCATATGGATTGCATTTGGGCATTCCACCTTCCCTTTTGGGTTCATCACCACGATAATAGGCTTGTTCTTGAAGTGCCACTCCTCTTTGATGAACCTGATACCAGCTATGGGTGAAAAGTACTGCACTACGTACCATGGCATCTTGGACTTGAGCATCTCAAACTTCTTACGCATGTCATCGTTCCATTGGTCAACAATCGGGATCCATACAATCTTATACTGCTCCTCCTTCCTTATTGCATCATATATTGGCTTTAAGATCGAAATTTCATCAATAGAGATGTCCACGCCCGAAATGAACAATAGAATATTCTTCTTTTTTAACACTTCAATGCTGACCTGTTTGTCAATACAATTGAGAACATCATAGAGTCTCTATATTAGTACCAACTTCATACCTGATAAACTAATTATTCTTATTTTTTTTATTGCACATGATTCAACGAAATTAAATTACTAGTGGGTTCTAAAGAACTTGGTATTTGTTATGGTGACACATTATGTTTTCCTTCTTCAAAAAATAAAAGTTCTCTTAAATAGTAGGAGTTCAACTTTCATCCATATTAAAAATCAATGTTTTAGCCTGATGAGAAAAACTATCATAATGAAACCAAACATTATATATTTAAATTTTTATTGTTATTATTATTATTTTTAAAAAAGTCTATATTTTAGTCAAGTTAAATTATAACTAATGAAATGTTAAGATTCTTCACACCATTTTAGCCGGTATAATGACAAAGGTGCTTTATTCTCTTTCCAAGCCCCTTTTCTTTTCTTTCTCACTTCTAGAAAATGCTTTTACCTTTGTTCCTCGGATCCTATTCCACAATTATTTCTTGACAAAAGGTGAAGTTATTTTGACCTTGGTTGCAATATTGCATATGTGGTATTCTTTTCATATATAAAATATTTGGTGTTTTATCATGTGTGCCGCTGTTTTAGAACATGGTATCAGGGAAGATATTATCTTACAGACAATTTTTTTCCTGAGAATCTTAAGGACAATTATGAATGGCAAACATATAGTGCTTTTTTTAGTTTATAAAGCTAATATTTATAGTGATACAATTATTATAACCTTTTTGGATTCCGTTTCTTAAGTTTTGGCTAAATATGACATGTTTATATGGGCTTTAGTTAACTCAACTGGTAAAGTTTCTTGTGATTAAATAAAAATTTTAAATTTAATCTTCGCCTATTTAAGAAATCAATTGGTATCTTTAGTCTGATGATAAAAGACAATTATCAAGAGAGCAGCTAGCAGTACAATTGAACTTGGGACTGTGATAAGGGTTAACAGTCATGGTAACAAACTATATAATGACGTGTTAAAAAAGCGCACCGTTTTTTGAGTAGAACCATCAATGAGCAGCTGCAGATTATTCTTGGCATAAATAAGTGCCTTGAAAACCTCCATAATCTCATTAGGGGTTTGTACGAGTTTCTTGATCTTTCGATGAGCCTCCAGATCCTCTGTGTAAACAAGGAGTTTTCATGAGCAGTGTGGTCCATTTTGAAGACATTGCATTGCATTTTGCAACATAGCTAGGTAAGATAGGTTTCAGCATCTACGCATTCTTAAGAACGAAACCACTTAGGGGCCTTTACCTATTTGTTGTTTGCAAAGTTGAATCTGCTTCTTTAATATGTTGAGGACAATGTTGAGCTTCTGAGCAAAGTGGGATAGTTCCTGCACCTGGTCCCTGAAAAGTGGGCAACCATTTGCGTTAATTTTTTTTATGGAAAAATTACAATTTATTCTATGTGGTTTGCTTCTATATATTATAACTCAAATTAGTTCTCAAATTTTTAATTTTATAATTGACCCCTTTAAATTTTGAATAAAATGAAATTGTTAAGCTTTTGTCCAAAGTAACAGATTTTAGGGGACGAATTTCAATTACAACCTATATTATTTCTTGTAGTTTAACTCTATTACAATCTAGTCACACAAATTTTTTAATTCCTAAATTTTGAAGTCCTAAAATTTCTATTAGAATAAAATTATTAAAGGATTTTTGAGGGGGATTCTGACGATTTCATTTTGGTCACGGACACCCATATACACCATGAGCTGTATGGTAATTTAGCCCAATTTAATAAAAAAATTTATAAATAAATATTTTTAATGGTAAATGATAATATCTTTTTAGAACTGTCAACAATTACTAGATTTCTTTCTATTAATTACCCACTTATAGTATAACAACAACAATACCATTTTCACAACTTCTATTGAAAAATCTTTCACAAGATTTAATTTTCACTCAATTGTAAAAACTAAATACCCATTTCACAACAGAAAACGTGGGGATGAAACTTCACAAAAGGTTTTTGACTAAAGTTTGTGAAAACAAGATTGCTCTTATGGTAATTAATAAGACTTATAACACGTATAGGATAGGGAAGTACTTCAAAGATTTGATCAAAACAATTTGACAGAGATAAAAACTTACCCTTCATTAGTGAGGCCACACATCTTAGTTGAGCAAGCTACAACAGTTATGATAGCCCAATAGACATCGACTGGAATACGGTCCATGGCAATTAACAATGCAGGTACATCCCTTGTATCATAGATAGATAGCTTCTCCAACTCAAAGATGCACTCTATCACTTCCAATGTGGCCTTGATCAGGTTGTTAAGTTCAACCAATGCTCTTCGATGTTTTTGAAGGCCTGGGCGCCTTAAGATAACAGGTACTCGCTTTAAGATCCCAATTGATTTGGCTAGTTGGTCTGATGGGTGAAGTTGGGCAAGTAGCCAGAAATCCCCATATTCTAAAGCAAAAGCAGCAAGTGTGAGCACTGCCTTTGCATCCCACGAATAGCTTGACAGTTTGTTAAGTATTGACATTGTTGTCTTGTGCGCAATTTCCTCACCAGGAGTCTTGCATTGCATCTGACATTACAAATCTGTTATTATGAAAAATTTTAATCTAATAATTTAAAATGATGCTTACTGGTATAATAATTGATAAATTAAGAAATAATGAATTTAATCACTTAAGCATTATTTAAACACTTTTAATTATAAATATTAATTAAATTATTTTGAAATAAAATTATATCATTCTGATTACCTCGCTGGAAATTTTCTTCAGTGTACACAATGGTGGATTAAAGTTGGCCTTAGGGGTCTTGTCTTCCAAGCTCTCCATGTGTACTTGGGTACCCTGCAGTGAGTGTAAATAATTGTATTGAGAAGAATAAAGAGGAAAATTATTTTTCTGAGTAATGTTAGTTGAGTTGGCATTTTTATTGGTTCTTGTATGGTCACATCACTTCATTAGTTATCAATAATCATCTACAATAATTAAGAAATATTTTATGAAAATTGTTGTAATTAACTCTAAAATTTTTATATTTGTCCGGCCTCAGTAATCTAGAACACACCCAAATGCTTCAACTTTGATTCTCATACCTATGCTCATACCAACAAAATGGACTTGCATTACATATCCCTCATTTTAAAGAAACAAAAAATGAAAAGCAACCTCGTGTGCTTATTCCACTTCGTTAAGGCTGAAGTGGTTTTTCAATTTCTTTGGTAAAAGTAATGGCTACCCTACCTCACTATAATGTATTCCAAACTATGGAATGCTTCAGTCCAAGTTAAAATTCTGACTTAGGAAAAAGAAAATAAACCAGAGAGAAAGAGAGAGAGAGAGAGAGAGAGAGAGAGCATCTTATTCTAATAAAGAATTATGGTAGTGTACCAGTGCAACATGGTCAACAATCAGGGTGGCACGCTTAAGGATGTTTTCGACAAGAACGAAAAGAGACTCAACATCAAACTTTTCGTCACCATGAACATGGGTTGCATAAATGTGGTTCAAGATGTCGTGGTCGGACATGGTTAACACGCTCAGCTCACTTTGTTGTACTGAACTCAGCACCAACTTGCTGCCCATAATGGATTACTAATTGGGTAACACAAGAAAAAAAAGATAGGTTAGAAAATCACAAGGTTTGGGGCAGAAGAGTGAAGGTTTGCTTGAGTTCTAGTTGCAAAAAAAACTTGGAGCTTTTTATAGCCATCCAACACCGAATACTATAGGTCACAAGGAAAATCTAGTACTACTATTTTATTTTCTTTACGAAATAAGTCCCCAGAATCCACGTCAGCGAGATATTAACATTAAGCCTAATGCACAGGTACACTACCACAAATAATTGTTCTTCTTTTTTTGATGATCTACCACAATTAATTGTTCTATTTCTCGCCAATCGAGAGTGGTCCATATTGTTCGCTTTATCCACATGAAATGTATGCAGAACAGGAAGAAGTGTGTGAATTATTGAAAAAATAAGTCACTAGTTTGGGCCCGATCATTCATTTCTGTCTGTTGTTTTGGAGTTCCAGCCATTTGATTCAATAATTGATGCCAATGGGAGAAGGGGTCTAATCAATAAATAAGGAAAATAGGAAAGAGTTTTCGGATTTGTGGTGGAGTTGGATACTTGGATGCCATGATAGTTGTAAACGTAGCTAGCTGAAACAATCTGGGAATGAAACTTTTCAATCTCACCCTTTGAGTGTCTTGATACTTGATTGCAGGTACCTTCTCAACAAATTCCACTCTCTTGAAGTCAAGCAAAGAAAAAGGAAAGGAAATTTTGGTGCAGACTTTTTGGCAAAGGGGGTGTGATAAATGAAGCTTTTATACTTTATTGAGATCCCATACATGTATGTTAAGCCTTATGCTTCGGGAGTTTTCTATTGTTATTAATTTCCACCAAAAAAAAAAAAAAAAGATCTTTTGCTATTAAAGTAGTGTCTTAACTTGCAACCCCAAAAAAAATGCCAGTAAAAATGTTGCCTAGAAATCATAGGATAAAAAAAAAAGACTGAAACTATAGCTGTTACAAATTTTATTACTATGAAACTTATAATTAAAATAATATGTCAACTTTAAAACATAAAACATAATATATGTAATTTAAAATTTTATATATTATATTATTTATATTGCACCAATTACATTCATTATCACTCGATTTATAAGCACTTATAAAAAAATTGATAATAATTTTAGCATTTTTCTTCAAAAATTATTATCAAGAAAAATGTGGCTTAGAGACACTGTCCCACGATACAGGCCTTAACAAGAAAGTCAAGAATTTAAGTTTGGGAGATTATGACTCCCCAAAGATTTGATTTGATTGGATATTAATTGACTTTTTGTTATGTGGATGGGTGTTGAGTCTTACATCGAGTATATTAGGTTGATTTAGACTTAATCAACAACTATTTATATAATTTAATTAGTACTTTATAAAAGTAGAATTAGGGGTAGATTTAGACGAAAGTCATATTACATTACCGGCACGTTTCCATTATAGAAAGGCCCAAATTTTATGATAATAAATTTTTTAAAATGATTTTGCACTATTTGCCTCATGAATGAAACTATAGATAATACACATTTTACTACATAAAAATTATAAACTGGTGTATCACCAACCACCCAAAAAAAAAAGTAATTAAAAAATCTATTAATTAATTACGTTGTTGAAGTTTACCAATCATATTCTAATTCACAAAAAAATTAAATCAAATATCCATCAATGGAGTTTGATGGAGGGACCAAAAGAGTTTAGTTTAGAACATTGGGAACTAGAATTGGTTACTTTAAACTTTAAATACTAAATCTGCTTATAGGTTAAAGTTCATGGACCAACAATAATGAAAAATATCTTCCATTCTATTGAGCTTGTTGAGTATGATTTTTTTCAATTATTATCTTGCATTTTTCTATTGTTCCGAATACTAAAAATACTAAAAGCATGATATGAAAATGTTTATTCTTCATGTCTCCTATTTTTAGGGTTGCAAATGAGCAAAGTCAAATAATGTATATTACAAGTTCATGATTGTTTATTTAAATTTATTTCAAATATGAGTCAAACTTGAGCTTATTACTAAATTAGATTGTATGTTCAAATTTGGCATATTTTCTTGTCGAACAAGCTTTAGCTTGTTCATGAGGTATTTGATTAATTTATTATTATTTTTATATATAATACACAATAATCACTACGACTAAATATTTTTACTCATTCACAAATCTATGATAATAATTTATATCAAAATTAAAATTGAAATTGTATCATTTTAGTTAATTAGAAAAAATGATTTTTTTTTGAACTTCTAAAAATCAGATTCACAAATTAAACCTTGTATAGTTGAAAATTATGTATAATTGCACTAAAAAAAGACTATTTATATTGTCGATAAATTATTAAATAATTGATATTTTATGAATTTATTTACAAATTTACATAATCTAATCTCAAATGTTCATAAATATAATTAAACATTTATAGTTATAAACATATAATACTCAATAGTTGAGTTTGAGCAAGCTTAAACTTAACTAATTTATTAAATAAATTAACATAAACAAATATTCTTCATTAGAAATGTTAGAACTATAAATTATTTAACAACATTTTTTACAAACTGTTGATATGGTGAATAGTTATTGGTAAGTGATGTTAGTGATAGGCCAAGATGATAACGATAATAGTTTGTAAAAATGTTGTAAAATAATTTGTAACTATAGCATTAATTTTTTTCATTATTATGAGATCCTGGAATTTTGTCATTTTCACTATGTTTAGAGGGGAAAGAAGAGAAAATAAGGGAGGAGATGTAATTTCCTCTATTAGGTTGCTAACTAGAGAGAAAAGAAATGCATAGAAACAATTTCCTTTGAGCTGATTTTTGGCAATTGGTCCAAAATGGGTGGAAATTGAAGAGAAACGATATTTCTTTTCCTTTTCTCTTCCCTTCTTTTGCTTTACGCTATGTTTGGTTGAAGTTGAGGGAAGGGAAGAGAAAGGAAAAGAAGAAAAGATGAGAAAGAGAAAAGAAAATATTTCCCTTTGAGGTGTTTGGATATTGGATGGAAAGGAAGTAAGAAATGATGAAAATTTTTGTTTGGTTTACAAAAAGAGGGGAAAGGAAAATGTGTATTTTTACATTCATGTCCCTTGAAAAATTAAGTAGTAAAATAACTTATGAGGGGCATTTTAGAAATTTTAAGATATAAAAAGAAAAAATTATGCCATATCTTTCTCTCTTTCCTCCTCTTTCTGCCCAATTTGGGCTGATAGCAAAATGATGGGTTCCACTGAACATATTTTACTCCAAATCAGCCCCTCTCCTCTTCCCTCTTCCAACCAAACCAAGGAAAGAGCTACTTTTCCCTTCTCTTCTTTTCTTTTCCCTCTTAATCCTTCCAATCCAAACATAGCCTTACTCATTGTTTTTCTCTTTCTCTTCCCTCACTTGCAACCAAACAAAGCGTTTATCTGATCAATGCTATCCATATTGCATAGTACACTAAGTTACTTAATGCTAAGAACATATAAAATAAGACAATTTGTACTTTATCATCAAAATTCTTTTCAACGTGCATACTCCAAATCAGCCCCTCTCCTCTTCCCTCTTCCAACCAAACCAAGGAAAGAGCTACTTTTCCCTTCTCTTCTTTTCTTTTCCCTCTTAATCCTTCCAATCCAAACATAGCCAAACAAAGCGTTTATCTGATCAATGCTATCCATATTGCATAGTACACTGAGTTACTTAATGCTAAGAACATATAAAATAAGACAATTTGTACTACAGTTCGTCAATATGACGAGTTGTAAATGATAGATATACATCTCTACATAAATCTATCATCGCACGTTATCATCAAAATTCTTTTTAGAGTGCAGGTAACAGGACTCGAACTAGGGAGCACACCTAGTCGAGCTCAGTACAAGCACTTTGAGACCAAGAACCCAACCACTTGGCCAACTCCCTAGGTTGTGTTATTTTATATATCTCTAGCATTATTAGGCTAAAAAAATATGTAATGGGGGTGTTATAGCTTTAGCTATGAATTAAACCACGTGATGATAATTAAAAAAAAAAAAAAAAAAATACTATAGGTTATTAAGCAACGTTTTGTCATGTTTTGCTTTTACTTATCCAGTAATTTCCTTTTAGATACAATCATACAGAAGACATAATAAATGATGTTTCAGATCGGGTGTAATGACCTAAAAGGCAAAAGCTCGCATACCCATGCAGCACGTGATGCTTGGGATTCCTTTTCTTTCTTTTTTTTTTTTTTTTTTTGATATATATTACGATAAAGTAAAATAAAAAACCAAAACCCCTTTTTTTATGGCAGTTTGACTGTACTGAATTACCCATCTTTCATGTTGCAGGTTTTTATATTTTTATCGACACGCGTGACACGACACAAATATTTTATGTTGCAGTTTGACAATGTTGTCTGTCACCAACCACTGAGGTGAGCAGAGCAGTGTTGTAATTAATAATTATAGATAATTGTGCATGTGGCATGCGCTCTGTAAAAATAGTCTGAATCCGTACAGTAAATCATTACATCCTATCTTTTCTTTACCTTTCTTCTTTCTTTTACTTTTTTTAGATTTATTAACAAATATTTTGATATATATTAGTAATTTATTTTAGAAAATTTTTTATAAAACAATAATTCTGTATTTTAACAGTTTTTTCAACTATTCATAATTTTTTTTATAAACTGGATGGTTAATGTGCCTTCAGAACACATTAATTTGACCTTTTTTTTTTTTTTTCTTTCTTTTTTATGTTTTTTGCCTTCTCTTTTTTTTCCGACCCTAGTTCATAATGGATAACGTCATTCCCGATTAAAAAGAGATGAATAATTTGATGGTAAAAGTTTTGGATAAGCATCTGTTTAGAAAGTTTTTTTTTTAATAATTTTTTAATATTTTATTTTTTAGCAATTTTACCATCTGTTTGGTAGTAATTATTTTCAATAACTTATTTATAATATTTATCACAAATATAATCTTTAATCATTTTTATGTTAACTATGTGACAGAAAACTAAAAATTTTGAATTTTGAATTTTGAAAAAAAAAAATTAAATGAGATTATTTATAACAAAAAAAAAATGAAACAAAAAAGAAATTTATTTTAACAAATAAAGAAAAGCTAAATGCACTCTCAATCTCTATTACGTTAATACTTTTAATATTCACCGAATGATTGAAACCACATTTTCTTTTAATAATAGAAAATTTCATTGATATCAACTTATAATTACAACAAAGGAAACTAATTAGGATCCTCAAAAAAAAAAAAAATTCCTGATGTCGCGAAAGTTAAAAGAAAACAAACGCGTTACTTTCTAAGTGGAAAAAGAACTAAACACGTTTGCTTCTAAATGAAAAGTTCGAATTCATGAGAGGTCTATTGAATCCACAAAGTAATAAGGTTTTGGAATCCACTATAGAGAAACAATATCGAGTTTGAAATTTTATTAATCGAAAAACTGAATTGTCATGAAGAGTATAATGCATTTAAATAGTAAAAAAAATAAAACCTAAGACTGCTAAGCAAATACCCAAAACTCCTAATTTGCAGTTATCACATAATTAGGTGGCAAAATAGTAATTTTTACAAAAAGAAAAAAGAGAAATTGAGATAATTGTAGAAATTGAAATTATTGCCTCTAAGAGACACCCCCCCCCCCCCCCCAAAAAAAAGAAAAAAAAAAGACCTTATTCAAACTTTTAAATTAAAAGTTATTAAGGAAAACAAATATTACCAAAATGAAAAAATCACTATTTTTAGGACCTTAACGAAAAAATTCTCCAAAATTAAAGCGACCCTAGAGGCAAAACCTCAAGTCTTGCTCAGAATGCCGTTTCTCTTTAACTCTCCAATTTTCTAGCAATTCCAACATCATCGCCCTGATGACTTCTACTGACACTCCCTTAATCTTGCGTTTTGATTTATGACGCCTTCATTACTCCAGGAAGGCCTATGTTGTCTATTCCACATCACTTCAAGGAAGGCAAAAGGCCCAAATACTAAATAAAAAGTTGTCCCAAAGTCTATTCTTAAGAGCCCAGCCTGCAAGAGCATTGGGTGGGGGGGCTTTGTTAGCTTTCTTTATGGGATTTCTGATTTTCTGCAACTTTATGTTGAATGGACACAGTACATAGCTTTGAGAATGACCGGATCCACATGATTTTTTTAATATAATCAATTATTTATCACTTTAGAGAGCTGTGTTTCAGAATTAATAAGACAAATAAAGTGCCCTTCAAATTTCTGTACAACTCAATTCTATCCTTAAGCATAAAAATTAAGATGCCTTTCAACATAGTTAATCCTCACTTTTCTATTCATCCTTTGAGTAGAGTCCATATTTTTAGGTTGGCAAATTATGATCAAATATAATCATTTTATAATGTTTTTGACAAGTTTTGAGCATGCTAAAGGTGTATTTAATAATCCCAGATAAACACCCAAATTCAGATCAAGAAAAATTCATGTAATGCAAGAAAAATGAAGTTTCTGTAATTTCAACTGTAGGCTCAATTCCTCTCGACTGATCGAGATTCACGAATTAGCAAAAATCTAAAATGTAAAAAAGCCCATAACTTGCTCGTTTTAAGCCCAATTTGTGATTTGTTTGTTGCGCTATTTAAAAGGCATCATAAGCTGTCCCTATAGAGGCTCTTCAGATAGAGAAATCACTGTTTGTGCGGCTAGGTTTTGTATAACCAAATTTCACTCAATCTCACTATACTAGAGACATTCAAAGTAGATATAAGCCTCCATCTATTCAACCCATGAGAGTTCAATATCATATAGAGAAAAAATCAACACAATATTGTTGTTGCCATAGTGCAGATATGTATGAAAACATAAAGCAATCCAATCTACAACAGTTGTTGATCTAAACCTTCAAATGGATTTCTTGGAGTCACAAATAGGGAAGTTTATGTGCAGTCAGTTAACCATAGTTGCTAAATAATCTTTAAGCGAAGATCTCGAAGTCACAAACATGGTAGTTTATGTGCAACAGTCCATAATAGAAAATATTGTAGATTTGGAGTCACGTGCGATCACAACCAGTATGTGCTACATGATAACAATAGATTTAGGGTTAAGATTATTGTACAAATTTCAATTTTATTAATGGATATGTTGCATTGAAGACTGTTTAGGATAAATCATCTCCAAGTTTTTTTACTGTGAAACCACAAGTTCATCGGTTTTCTTGGATCACCATATTGTTGTCTTCTGTTATTTTTGTTGAATTTACTGTTTTAATGCTTTATTCATGATATATTTAATCCGATATACTACACCAAGCCCCCTATTTTTTGCCACCTCCTTAGACTATTTTGTCTTTTTATCGATTTCTGGTTTAATCTTCATGCAGCTGTTTGGAGGCCTTTCCAAGCTTCATTTCTTCAAACTATATATGCTTGGAAATCTCTGGATGTCTAATTCCAATAATCCTGTCCTTATCAGATTTGGAGCTACGGTCATCGAGATATGGCATTTGGAAGCAAATGACGCAGTGTTGAAAAATCCTGAGACGTTTTTCTTTGAAAAATTTGTATCTTCCAATCCAAGGCAGATATCATCAAGCCCTTTTTATGAGAGGTATTCAAAACCTCATTCTTCAAGTTGGTTCAGTTGGATCACTCCAGTTCTTGCCCAATCAATACAATTTATAGCGCGAAGTTGGGCCAAAAACTGCATGTTTTTCCTTTAAAAAAAAGTGAAGATTTTATTAGAGTTTTTGGTATTTTGATGACATCTTACTCGTTTTAGCTCTAATTTTGACCCGTAAACTATCATTTTAAAGGAAAAAATACGTCCTATGAGATGGTTCAAGATTCAACTTGATCCGACAGTTGGATCATAAAGTCAACTTTTTGACCATACTCGGTTAGGGTTTTGGTCTCAATTGCTATCAAAAGTGAAAGTTCAAAAACGTGTAAAAACACCTTTGAACGTTTAGACCCCCAACTTACAACTTAACCAATTCAAGCAATATGTCAAACAACTAGTGTGCGGAAACTTAACATATGCTATAATATGAAATTGGTTAAAAACTATCTAAGCCATAACAAAATAAAATCCACAGCAAATAATAAAAAGGCAAAGATAGAGAGGAAGGAAGATGCAAACACAAAGACAACACGCGATGTGTTATCGAAGAGGAAACCGAAGCCCTCGGCGTAAAACCTCTCCGCCGCCCTCCAAGCGGTCAATAATCCACTAGAAAATGTAGTTGGGATACAAGGACAGCAATAGACCCTCCAAGCCTAATCTACCCAGTGCACCTAAGCCCTCCAAGCTTCTTGCTCCAACGAGGTTGCGCCGAACCTTTTTCTTTTCTAGCTTCCCGGATTCCGCTACTAGACCATAGCATCAACCAATGAAGATTGGTTCCTTCCTAACTGCTTCCCAGAAATCCAAACAACTGTCTCACAGTGATGATGATGGTGAGAACCAGGTTTGGTATAATGCCTCTCAAGGATTTGACAATGGAGAGGAAGAGAGTTGGGGAATTTGGAGAGACTCTAAGGTATAGATTGTGGGTGAATCAATCTTGTTTTTCTTTAGGGTTTCTCTCTCAAAATTCTCTCTGGAAGCTCTCTTTCAATCGAGGGTAAAAGGGGTATTTATACTGGAGTGGGAGAGGAATGTGAAACGTCAGGTTTTACAAAACAGGGGTGGCTCGCGGCTTGACCTCGCGGCTTGACCAAGTCGCGAGATCCAGTCGCGAGATAACCGTATGGCCAGTTGTCCTGTTTTGTCCTGTAGTGCTCCAGCTGGCATGACTGTTCACCTTCCAGCATGCTTGGCACGTGTGCTGCGTCTGGCGGCTTGAAGTCGCGAGTCACCCGCGAGTCCCAGCCGCGAGTCTCTGTTTTCTTGCACACTCTTAAGCAATCTTCACTCTATCTCACTCACTACCCTTACATCAAACCCACCTAAATATAGGGTTACTAAATGCTGAATTACAAGCAAATTTGGCACGGAATAAAGCCAATTAGATGGTTGAATAAATTCAACCTTACAATCTCCCCCTTTGGCTATTCCGTGACAAAACCCTAAAACAGACTCTAGACTTAACATGTGAGTTGGGAACAGTTGAACAAAACTCACTCACACCTAACTCTAGAAGCTGTGAAGCACTTGAATCATATGAACATAATACTCCTGAAACACAACAATACACCATGATCATTGTAAGCAGAAAATTATAAAATGCATATGAAACAGGCAATATGTGATCAAGCAAAGATGGAGTTAAGAAACAAACCATGGCTTGATCAACCAAGTGAACACCACAAGGTAGTGATCACAGTGCTCATTCACACTTGGAATGAACACAAGGACATACAAGTTAACAAGCACAAGGCAAGACACTTGTATGTTCAACACTCAACCAATGCATAACACACAAGGTATATGCATCTAGGAACAATCCTACAAGGGCACAAGAGTGACAGTACATAAACCAAAATGCAGAACATTTAGATCAAAGTACTGATTTCAACATAGCATAAAGGCTGCATTAAGCAAGGTACATACCATAAAGCCTACAAACTATGCATAAAACATAAACCCTAAAAGCTTACAAAAGCACATGGGTACAAACCACAAAACATCCTGAATAGCATCATCAAAATATGTTAAAGTTTAAACCAAGAGTATAGATAAGAGTTAGAAACAACTATACACCAAAAACACAGTGTATCAAACCCATAAAAGACAAGTTTAGAGAATAAGACTTAAAACAAAAGTATGGCAAAAGTATGTGAGAACTCCCCCTATCACTATGTACACTTATGCTCACTTCCTTTGAACTTTCTCCCCCTTACTGAATACTCTCCCCCTTTTTGGCACGAATAGCTAAAGGCTCTCGTCCAACCTTTGTTGAATAGCATCTAGCTGATTATCCATAGTCTCAAGACGCATTTGTACATGGTTGTTTGTGGAGTAGAGAAGTGCCACAAGCTCATCAATGCGTTTCTGAATATGCTCAAGTACACTGCCCACTCTATCAGTATGAGGAGCAGTCTGTGCTTGTGGAATACTAGCCTGTGAAGCTTCAGGAGCAGCACGCGAAGTAGATGTGGTATGTGCAGGTGTCTCTGATTCAGGGGCAGATGGAGTAACCGGAGAGATGTGAGCACTCCTTGGTGTGTTAGAGGAGTGACTTCTGCTAGCTTGAAGAGTGAACATGGAAATAGGACGCTGACGGGACAACATCTTTCCATCTGCAGGGGGAATAATGCCTTCACGAAGAATGAGCTTCATGATGAGACTGCAAAATGGGATGATTCCTCGAGCTGTAGTTCGACAAGCGGTCTTCCTCAAGGTGTAGTAGATGTGAGCACATATATCAATGGGGGCTCCTGTAATAAGATCACAAAGGAATAGAGCTCTCCCAAGATTGATGAATGTAGTGTTGGACAGTGGGTAGAGATTGGTGAACATGATCAACTTCAGTGTGGTCAGCTCTGGTGCAAACTTTGCAGTGCTGATGGATGTTCCTGCACTGGATACTTCATGATCGGATCCTAGGATTTGTAGGATTTCTCCAACTTCTGGAGTTCATTCATCGTAAGGAGTTATATTCACATTCTGCGGTCTGGTGATGCCGAGAAGATCTGCAATGGAGTCTGGGGAAACACTAAACTGTGTTCCTCTGACCCAGAAAATGAGTTGAGGTCCAAGATCAGTTGCATTGGAGAAGCATTCTTTGACCAGCTCATCCATTGGATCATCAAAGTTCCCGAACAGGTTTGCCTAATCTCGTTTCTCAAAGATTCGAGGGATGAAAGTGGTCCCTAAGGTGTTAAACTCTACCACCCGTTCCACTATAGTGGTTGACTTGTCAAACACGTTTGAGTAGACGTGAGAGTTAAGCGGAAGTCTGAACCTATCCTCATTGGGATCTTGAGATGCCTGAGATGATAGTCGAGTCCTTTTAGCAACTGGTGTTGCTGGTTCGTCAGCAACAATGTCTTTACCCCTGGAAGATCGACGAGACATCTGCAAGATAACAGGCCCACAGCAAAGAACCAACAGCAGTACCACACAAGATAAATGTCAACAAGATTCAGTGCTAATAGAGGAAAAAAAAATTCAACACATAAATACAAACTGAAGATAGTGCAGACCCAACCAAACTTCCAATCAAAACAAAGGAGCACAAAATGACAGGTGCCGCAAAATGATGACAGAGCACAAAGCCATAGAGAGACAAAACAACTAACAAAACTGTCAATGAGACAGGTTACCATGACCATGATATGCAAACAGATACAGCATTCGAACATTAAGAACTGAAAACATAAAACACTCCACAAGAGATATGAACAATGGAAAATATTTCAGCAAGAAGAAACAAATCATCCATACTAGGCCACATGGTTGAGAGACACACATTATGATATCATAAAAACTTAGTAACCAATACCGAAATCCAACATCAATACTCAGGCAAGAGAAATGAGTAAATCAAATAAACACCAAACCCATGTAAGAAAAGATTGTCAGACTCAACAATAGGCAAATATCGGAACAATGAAAAACACATTGTGACCGTTCAACATAAAAACAGATGAGAGCAATATCAAGCAAGACACGCCAAACCCATTACACAAAGAGAGAAGTATTTCGAACACAATATCAATCCAAACTGTAACAAAAATATGCAGGAAAAGGGAAAAATGAGATTGAGAAAGTAAAACCCATACCTTTTCTTGATGATTTGGATAAGAAATGAAGCACCAATGAGGTTTGAAAATGGATTCACGGAGTGTTTGGAGTGTTTGGAAAGGAGATATTTTGGAGAGAAAATGAACAGTTACAAATGTTCAAGGGAAAACTGAAAAAGATTTAAAAAACTGCTCCTGTTTCTGCCAAACACGCGATTTTCGCGACTTGATTAAGTCGCCACACAGTCGCCAGTTCAAGCCGCCAAAACACTTAAGGACAAAAATTTGAAAAATTCTTCTAAGTGTTTTTCGCGACTGGAAGGTCTACCCGCGAATGAGTCGCGAGCTGAGCCGCGAAAATCTCTGAATAACCTCGCGACTGGACCTTTCACTCGCGAACAAGTCGCCAAAAATGACCAGCGAAGATGCGACTGAGGCTCGCGACTTGACATACCCGCGACTGAGCCGCCAAAACAGGGCAGAACTGGATTTTTGAAATTTTCAGATTTTTCAAACAAAATACTTTCCAAAAACACCTAAAACACTCAAAAATCTTTTTGTGCTTGATTTAACAAAGATTGAGCATGTGAAAACACATTTTATCAAGTACAATCACACAAATAAATATGGCATTTATTGAACATAAACTTGTGTGTTGTGTGTGGATATCAACAATGAGATAGTCCTTAGTCTAATGTGAAGCTTCAATGATCAATTCAACCAAGACATACACAATTAGCACTAGATCATGTGACCCATCTCAATTATAGAAGTATGTATATATGACCTCCCACAAAACTTGATAACATGACTTGGAGCTTTACATTTGACTCCACTTTTAATCAACATTTGATCTTTTTGATCTTTTGAGGCAATCACCTCTCATTGTGAGAGTGATATTTGACATTTCTTTTTGATGAACAAGCCTTTGGCTTTTGAAAAAAAATATTCACTTTAATATAAGGTCGCTTACCCTTTTTCCTAGTCAAATACTAGAATGTGCGACAGGCTTTTGCAGCTCAATATCTCTTTTCATTTGGAGATTTACATTTGGTGAGCTCTTTTTAGCAAAACAAAAATAAAGAGTGGGAAGATATATAGACACAAGTCTATGCATGTCTCAAGATCAACATAACCATTCACTAATCATTCATGACAAGTTTGAAGATCTATTTACAACAATCACATAGATTTCAAGATTTTTCCCACAGTGATATGAGTGCATGAAGACAAGCAATGCTCGAAAATGCACAAAGCCATTAGCACAAAGGTACAAGGCAAAACAAGTTTTGAGACAAAAACTCAACAAAGTCAATCAAGCTTTTTGATTTTCTAATTTTTTATGTGATTTTTGGATTTTTTGACACAAGAAGCAAAAAGATTGATAAGACAAAAAAATGCACAAGAAGACAAGCAAACAACCAATAGCAAAAACATCAAGTACAACAAACAAACATTGTCACAAAGCATAGGAAGTATTAATGCATGGACATGTTCTAATGCTTATGCATGAGTACCCTTTTTCACCCACACGTCACTTGCGTTTGGGGTGATTTCCTTATAGGATTGGGTACGAGAGTTAGGGCTTTCAAACCTTCGTGAGAAGCTTTCCAAGCAGTTGGTGAATGCACCAATCATCTTCATCACGTTCATCATTCCGGGATCACCATTCTGATCTCTAGATTGATCACCTGCCCAAATTCTTCTATCATTTCTAGGTCCTCCTGACCTTTGAGGAGTTGCACTGTTCTTTGCTCTCAGCTTTTGGCAATTTGGTCGAGTATGCCCTTGAAGTCCGCAATAATGACACACATAAGTCGCTCTAGGACCTTTTTGTGGTCGTGGACGAGATTTTGCACGAGATTCAGACCTGCCCACATATTGATTACAGGAATTCAGCAACCGTTCGTTTCCCACATTTCTCTTCTCTTCTATCTTGGGCTTCTCAGCAGTAGGACCAACATCAACTGGATCTTTAGCCTTAACAAACTTCACTTCTTTAGTGACATTTCCAGATGAGCTACTTCCTCCGGTATATCCCAATCCGGATTTGTCTGAAAAGCTCTTTTGAGATGAGATAACATCATCTAGCTTCTTGGTGGTGACCCTCTCTACTTTAGCATTTGCTTGCACAACCTCATTCTCAAGAAATCTTACTTTTGTGTAAGTTTCGGACAACTCACCATTCAAAGTTTCTATCTCGCATTTGGCCTCCCTATATCGGATTAGGAGACTTTTGTAGTCCTCCTCTGCCTTCTTCATTTTTCTCACAGCAGCCTTGGCCACCCTTGTGTACTCACCCGACTTTTCCAAGAGTGAGTTATAATTCTCTTGAAGATTTGCTGTGCTTTCATCTTGTTCAGCATCTGATTCTTCAACAATTCCTAGTGATTCATCATCACTATGTTCTCCAAGGTCTTGTACAAGCAGATTCAACTCATCTGAAGACTCAACATGAGCAATGGTCATAAAAGCTGAATAATTCCCCTCTCCATCACAGCTCTCTTCAGATTCTGAGTCAGACGAATCCGAGTCACTCAATGTCGTGGCATACACTTTACCTTTCGATTTCAAATAATTCGGACATTCCTTCTTAAAGTGTCCATGCCCGTTACATTCGAAGCAAGTGACACCTTGTATAGGTTGGGATTCTTTTTCATCTTTCTTTTTGAATTCCCTTTTCTCCCTTCCAGAACTTTGGAATTTTCTTCTATCATCAAATTTGCCATTATTCTTGAATTTCAAGAACTTTCTGAAATTTTTGACAAGGTATGCAACATCTTTGTCAACCACATCGTCTTCCGATGAGTCATGGACTTCTACCTTCTCATTAATGGTCTTAAGAGCAAGAGATTTACTCTTCCGTTGGTTGGGCAGCGACATCTCATAAGTCTGAAGAGAACCAACCAGCTCTTGGACTTTGATGTCATCTAGGTCCTTGCTCTCTTCAATCGCTGTCACTTTAGCACGAAAACTTTCCGGCAATGATCGAAGGATCTTCCTTACGATTTTAGAATCCTCCGTTTTCTCCCCCAAATTGAATTTGCTGACTACCACCTCATTCAGCTTCCCATAGAAAGAGTCGAAGGACTCATCCTCACTCATTTTGAGCTCCTCAAACCGAGTGGTCAGCATTTGCAACTTGGTGTATTTCACTTTCTTCGTGCCTTCGTAGGTAGTTTCCAATATCTCCCATGCTTCTTTGGCAATGGTGATGTGAGAAATCCTGTGAAATTCATCTGGAGACACACCACAGAAAATAGCATTTAAAGCTTTACTGTTAGCATTAGATGCAGCGAGTGCTGCCTTATCCCATGTGGATTTGGCTGCCTTAGGTCTAGTCCAACCACTCTCAACTGCATCCCAAACAGATTCATCAATGGAGCACTGAAATGCTCTCATGCGAACCTTCCAAAAAGCATAATTACTACCATCAAAATATGGAGGTGCATTTAGGGATTGAGACCGATCCATCTCAAAAGGGAGTCAAGGATCACACAATGGTAATGAAATCAATAACAGTGTACCCGCTCTGATACCAAATGAAAGTTCAAAAACGTGTAAAAACACTTTTGAACGTTTAGACCCCCAACTTACAACTTAACCAATTCAAGCAATATGTCAAACAACTAGTGTGCGGAAACTTAACATATGCTATAATATGAAATTGGTTAAAAACTATCTAAGCCATAACAAAATAAAATCCACAGCAGATAATAAAAAGGCAAAGATAGAGAGGAAGGAAGATGCAAACACAAAGACAACACGCGATGTGTTATCGAAGAGGAAACCGAAGCCCTCGGCGTAAAACCTCTCCGCCGCCCTCCAAGCGGTCAATAATCCACTAGAAAATGTAGTTGGGATACAAAGACAGCAATAGACCCTCCAAGCCTAATCTACCCAGTGCACCTAAGCCCTCCAAGCTTCTTGCTCCAACGAGGTTGCGCCGAACCTTTTTCTTTTCTAGCTTCCTGGATTCCGCTACTAGACCATAGCATCAACCAATGAAGATTGGTTCCTTCCTAACTGCTTCCCAGAAATCCAAACAACTGTCTCACAGTGATGATGATGGTGAGAACCAGGTTTGGTATAATGCCTCTCAAGGATTTGACAATGGAGAGGAAGAGAGTTGGGGAATTTGGAGAGATTCTAAGGTATAGATTGTGGGTGAATCAATCTTGTTTTTCTTTAGGGTTTCTCTCTCAAAATTCTCTCTGGAAACTCTCTTTCAATCGAGGGTAAAAGGGGTATTTATACTGGAGTGGGAGAGGAATGTGAAACGTCAGGTTTTACAAAACAGGGGTGGCTCGCGGCTTGACCTCGCGGCTTGACCAAGTCGCGAGATCCAGTCGCGAGATAACCGTATGGCCAGTTGTCCTGTTTTGTCCTGTAGTGCTCCAGCTGGCATGACTGTTCACCTTCCAGCATGCTTGGCACGTGTGCTGCGTCTGGCGGCTTGAAGCCGCGAGTCACCCGCGAGTCCCAGCCGCGAGTCTCTGTTTTCTTGCACACTCTTGAGCAATCTTCACTCTATCTCACTCACTACCCTTACATCAAACCCACCTAAATACAGGGTTACTAAATGCTGAATTACAAGCAAATTTGGCACGGAATAAAGCCAATTAGATGGTTGAATAAATTCAACCTTACAAAAAGGGTTTTAAATATTGTGACCCTTTGATCCACTATCCGATCATTGACATTTGTTTTGACGCGTGAATCCGAGCCGGACAAAATACAGTATTGACACTGATTACTACTACTATTGAAAGGTATCCACCATACCAAATGCCATTGATTGATTATCACTCTCCAGAGCTTCTGAGTGAAAGTTATTGCTTCTCTCTGCCCTCTCTCACTCTATGATTGTTATTATTGTAATTTGTTTGGTTCTATTGCCATGCATAATAAATATTTAAATACAACCTGCAATTGCAACACGAACATCAAACGATTACATAGATAAATTTCTAAACATGGGCATCGGATTACCATCGTAATCAAGATTCCCTTATTGTAGAATTACACTTACATATCACATACATCACACAAGTGGTACTCGTTACAAACTTAGACACATAATTATTTGGTAGAGAGAGAGAGAGAGAGAGATTGTCATTTAGTGCAGTGCATTCATAGGACCATCAATGTGGCAACACTTATAGCTGATATAAGTCTCCATGATACGAGGACACTCGGGGCATTTAATATGCTCTGGGACCTTTCCAACATTCATGGGGATGTCAACACGGCAACAATGGCGACCTGCTTGAATAATCTTCTCATGGTGATCCTTGAAACAAATTTCAAAGCCAACCTCACGCACTAGCTCCTTCTTTTTGTCAAACTCCTCCAAGACCTTCAACATTGTTGTCCCATTACCACTAACCACCAATCTAGATCCTTTGTTCAGCACAGCCCATCCACTTTCAATCTTGTATGAAAGCAACTTTTGGATTTCCTGAGTTACAATGTCTTGTTCAGTCTTCTTGTGAGTCTTAGAGAAGAAAAAACTCTCTATGCGGTTCCAGAAATGCCCAAAGATGTTGGGTTCATCCTCCCCTTTACTGCCTTTTCCCACGCAGAACAACTTAATGGAAATCTTTGTATCCTTCATGACTGGGTCATTAGCCAAGGTAGCTGCTTTCTTGTTTGTTAGTTTTTAGACCCCTTAAAATTACAATCAGATTAACCTAGGTAATTAGCCAAGTGATTACTTAGTCCAAATTACAAGTCTAGGTTATCACAATCAAACAATCATATCATGCATAGCAGCGGAAAATAAATAAGACAATGATATGATCACCCAAGAAACCAAACCGGTAAAAACCTGGGGAGGATTTGACCTAGCTATCCTCAAGGTAAAAAAAAAAAAAAACAAATCCACTAGAAAGAATCAAAGTTTTACAATAAGACTTACAAGCCCCCATGCTCGACTTCTTATTGCTACCTACCAGTAGAACTTACTGACACGACCACGTGCAAGCTCCGAATCCACGGACTCCTTCTTTCTTTGGCCTTTGCAAAACACAAACATCCACGTTTGTGACTTTGAGATCCCACTCAAAGGTTTAGCAACATAAACTCTCCTGTTTTTGACTCCAAGACCACCCTTGAAGGGTTAGATCATTAGCACCTTTGATGACTAGAGAAGGCAGCAACTTCTACAATACCGGATCTTGAGATTCTTCAAGGAATAGCACCGGAAGAAGACATAAGAGAGCTTTTTAGGAACAAAACCCTAAATACAAAAGAGGCACACTCTTTTCTCTCTGAAAAGCCACATAAAAACGTGCTTAGGGTTTCCTTTATATACTGGGAGAAGTAGATTAGAAACCCTAATCCTTAATGGGCTTGAACTACTGTTTGGGTTTAATTAAAATTCTGCAGATACGACTTTCGATCGATCGAGCCAGTTCTTCGATCGATCGAACCAGGCAGAATATGAAGTCTTCTTCCTGCAGCTTGTATATTCTTGAATCTTGACTTGAATCACCTTGAGCATTGTCTAATAAAACCTATAGACTCTAAGATCTATATCTAGACAAGTTTGTGTTCGCGATTTGCCAATTGTTCTAAACATTTAGAACCTAACATTGTTAAATTGTTGGATCCATTCATTGTCCTTGCCTCCATAGAAGAAAATACACTTCTCTTGTTTGATCTGATTAAACGACAAAGCTGTTAGTTTTTAGATCCCTTAAAACACAATTGATTTAACCTAGGAAATTAGTCAAGTTGTTACTTAGTCCAATTTAACAAAAACTAGATTATCACAATAATAAAGATCATATCATGCAAAGCAGCGGAAAATAAATAACACAAGATATGATCACCCAGGAAACCAAACCGATAAAAACCTAAGGAGGATTTGACCTAGCTATCCTTAAGGTAAACTTGAATCCACTATCTTGAAAGAATCGAAGTTCATACAATAAGACTTACAAGCCCTCACGCTCGACTTCTTATTGCTACCCACCAGTAGAACTTACTGACATGACCACGTGCAAGTTCCGAATCCACGGACTCTTTCTTTCTTGGATTCACCACCAGATACAAGCACACCCGCTTAGGTTTTCTTTAAGTTTCAATGGCAGCAACCGAGTTGATCATCAAAGTGTAGATAAATCTTCTCCTTGAAAACCCTAAGTTTGTGTAAAGGAAAGCTCCTTTAGATCTCACAAGAGATTTACACAAACCGCAATATGAGCAACACTAAAACGTGGCTAGGGTTTGCCTTTTATACTTAGGACAAATAAGAAACCCTAAAAACGTTTTAAAACAACTAGGGCTGAGTTGGAAAATTCTGCAGAAAAACATTCTGCCCGAGCTTCGATCGATCGAGCCTAAGCTTCGATCGATTGAGCCAGACCGAAATGCATTAATCTTTTCTGCATTAAGCTCGATTCCAACTTTACATAAATGCACAACTTTAAGCAAGACTAAAACATTTCTAAACACATTGTTTTGATCATGGTTTGCCAACAATACAAATTAGAGTTCTAAATACATAAAAACCTAAGTCTTTAGAACCTAACAAACTCCCCCTTTGGCAATCCGTGACAAAACACAACTAGAAGCTCAAAGTTTACAAAATAAAAGCCCTTTACAAAAATAATGCTCATAAAACAAATTCAATCCTAATTAGTATCCATCAGTTGCAAGTGTAGACAGCAGCTCAATTGAATCAACCTGTATATTTCCTGTAACACTAAACAAAATGCATAATCGCATGTGTGGAAAAAATACAAGTAAACAAATTAAATTCTTGATTTCAAACAACATACAATAAAGACATATATCAATGAATAACTCATAAATATAAATCAATAAATAGTTTGAAACAAGAAACATTTAAGGTAACAAAAAAAATAATACTCCCCCTAACATGAATAACCCATCAAAAATATGGCAAGAGCTAAAACATAACATACAATGTGAAGCACCTAGATACAATCTAAACTCCACAAGCTCCAACCAACAAAATACACTCCCCCTGAAAACAAAAACACTACAATGTACTCCCCCTTTTTGTGACGGAATGCCAAAGGGCAAACAAAATCCATCATCAAAAGGGAGGTGGTGTAGAAAACCGTCTAAACTGTGCCAACTCCACACGCAAGGCACGGATCTCATCGAGCACATCCACCAAAATCTGTCCATGAGCCGCCTGAACAGTCAAGACATGATCCAACGTACGTCGAATGTCTGAATCATCCGAAGTAGTCGGTGGAGGAACATCAGCATCAGCAGCACCAGCACCAGATGTCTCAGCAGCATCTACACCTGTAGAAGAGGGAGGAGGGGGAACAGCACCAGATGACATACCTCCAGGACGCGAAGAAGCAACTCTCAAGTGAGCAGCCCTCTGTCTAAGAAAGGTGGCACCTATGGGAGCAATGACATGAACAAGCTCACCAGAAGGGAAACCATCTAGCCCCAAAAACAACAGAATCCTATGAATGAAAATAGGATGAATAAGCGCATGTCCTACGGCAGAACTCCTATGAACCTCGTTCAAAGAACGAAGGAATAGATGAGGGAAACTGATAGACGCACTAGAAATGAACGCATACAAAAACACACATCGCTCTAGAGGGATGGTGTGGAAATGAGAAATAGGCCACAACGAATGACACGCTATCCTAAAGAAAAGATAGGTAGTCTCGGTAAGCTCAGCGGACGTGATCCGAGGATCAGAACCCCACTGGATAGATGACCCAGTGATGTATGACATGACAACATCTAAGGAAGGAGACTCATCATAGGGATAGACAAGCTCTCGAACAATCGGAACCCCAAGAGCCTCAGCCACTACCCGAGGAGTAATGGTGAACGCAACACCTCGTATCCAACTCCGAACAAGGGTGTTGGCATCATAGACGTGGCAAGAGAGGTTCGAGAAGAACTCTCTAATCAGGGCGGTCGGGGGTGGATGATCTATCGCTAAGAGAGACAACCAACCTCTAGACTCAAAGTTAGCCCTAATGGCCGGATTAAGCTCATCTAAAATCACAGCACGCTCAGCCCAAATCTTACGCTTACAATTCAAATTCTCAAAGGCCTCTCTGCTTTTGTCATCCTTAAACAACTCACTCCTAGAGGGAGACTCAGAGGAAGTGGAAGGGGTCCTATGGGCTCTAGTTTTCCTAGGCATGGTGCTAAGATAAGGACTAAAAACACAAAGCAAAGAAACAAAAAAAACCAAGGGCAGACTGCAAGTTAGCACAAAAACAAAATAGAATAAAAATCTATATGATGCATGAACAAAATAAGTGACATGATGCATGTTCTAATGCAGTGAAATTAAGTTCAAAGAAGTTCAAATTCACAAAATTGGCTTGAACATAGAGGTATTAACACAAAAACCCCAAAATTTGGAAAACCACTTGATCAATTTGAAAGATATTGACTAATTGATCATCTTACAAGATAGATTTCAGAAAATAATGACCAATTATATCAATTGATCAAGCCAATTTCATCAATTTAACCCAATTTGAACAAAATCCCCAATTCGGATCAATTACAAACCCTAGATTTTTCAATTTTTCACAAACCACAAAATTGATCAAATTAAACCACAAGGATCATAATTATAACATCCTAGAACAAAAACCCAATGATCAATTTCACAAAATACGGTTTGAATCATCAAAAACCCCAAAATATGAAAAGTGCCGAAAATACCCAATGAATATGCATGAAAAATGCATGAAAACATAAAATAAAATGCAAAAGGAAGGGCATAAGGGTCTTACCGGCCTTGGGAGACAAAAACCTCGCAAAAATTTCGGAGGAAAACGACAAAAAATCCTTAGTGGAGCCTAGCCAAGTCGGAGAGAGAGGGGAAAGTTTGAAAAGTTTTGAAAAAGTGCCTTTGAAAAAGTCCAATCTGACTTTTAAAAAACATGATTCACGAGTTTCGATCGATCGAAAATCAGCCTCGATCAATCGAAACAGACAGAGGCTTTGACAAAACAATTTGAAAAAAGTTCGATTGATCGAAAATCAGTTTCGATCGATCGAAATAGTCAGAAACTCTCTCAACCTTATTTAAAAATTTTCGATTGATCGAAAAATAGAATGGATCGATTGAAATGGGCAGAGGCTCACTAAATTTGAGGAAAAACACAGTGTTTTGAAAAAAATTCAGAATCAACTCAAAGCATTGAAATTTAAGAACAAAATGCATGAGTATGTGATGATGTGATTTTCAAAAACAAGAATTTTAAGCCCAAATTTCCCAAAGATAAAATTTCTTGCATTCTCCACAAATTTTCAAGCAACAAATTAATTTTACACAAAATTCAAAGTATTTGCAAAACTTAGTTGGTCAGACCATAAACACACATAAGAACATGTACAAAGTTTAGCAAAGAGTAATTCGTGTAGTGTGTGCAACTAGGAAAAGCTTGAGATACATGTGAGGTGATATGTGAATAGCAATCAATCACAAAGTCTACAAAATTCATCACAAAGAATTTAAAAGAGACTATCACCTAAAGAGTTACATCATATAACTCCCACATCTCCTAGATCATAAGCTTGCAATCATGTAAGTTTCTTGAATTAATTCCTCATAATATACACACCAATTTTAAGTCATGTGGGTTTGGCATCAAGCCTAATAGTACACACCAATTTTGATTATTAAGCAATTTAAACCGAGGCTTCACCTTATGTTCTTTTCGTGCATGTGCTACACTTTCTCGAGCACAAAATCTTATGATATGCACTAAGGTGTTCATGATTGGCTAGTGAACAGTGGTGAGATGGTTATTTATGCATTTCTCAAAAAGATCAAGTCCGACAGTCAAATAACATGTGACTTCAAGATTAAGACAAAATGATAAACACCATAAACATCTTTCCCACACAACATGCACTACAAAGTTTCAACTAGTTAAGTGCAATAAATAAACTCATCAAAGCTAAACAAGGTACAAACAACATGTTATGTGAAAATAAATTGACCAACCTTGTTCATCAAAAACCAAGAAGAATAGTACAGAATACAATTTGCTTCCTTTTTCTTCCCTTTTTCCTTTTTTTTTTTTTTATTATTAAAAAAAAAACACCTAGAATGAAATGCATGAATGTTATGCAATGCAAATCCTAGAAAATAAAAAACAAAACAGAATCAAAGAACAATGGTCACAAAGGGTAGAGCAATGAAGCACAAGGACCATGTCAGAAAGACTCAGTTAGTTCGAGTCTTTTGCATCCAAAACCTTTTAGATGCACCATGAGCATTGGAGTTCTTATTCACATGAGAATGATTACCAACTCCAGGATTGGAATAAAGGTTTAAAGCCTTTACCAATTCACCAATAAGTACCATAGGATCTTGTGCTTGAGGCACAGGTACTTTTGGTTTGTTAGCTCTTTTTGTAACTTGCAGCTTGTAACAGTTAGGACGTATGTGTCAAGACTTTCCACAAAAGTGACAAACCCATGCAGGCTTATCATGTGTCTTGTCCTTAGATAGGGTAGGCTTCTTAGACTTAGACTCTTTCAGATCAACCCTAATCTTCCTAGATGATGAAACTTCTATGGGTTTGACAACCTCACTCACAAGGGGTTTGACAGTTTCACTCACTATCTCACTCACAGAAGGTTTAGAAGAAGATGAAGGGACAAACTTTGTGGAATGGGGAGCAGACACAGAGATGCTTTCAACATAACCTAATCCAGATTTGTCAGAAGAAGACTTTTGAACACTCAGCATTTAATCAAGTTTAGAACTAGCAATAGATAAATCAAGTTCCAAAGATTTAACTCTATCAAGCAAAAGCATATTTTCAGTTTTCACATTGTTCAAAAGTTCATTAGCATCAAACAGTTTAACAAGCAAATTCTTCTTATCAAGCTCAAGAGATTCAATTTTCTTCAGGCCAAGTTCAACATTCATAGCATCCTTTGCAGCAACTTTGCAAAGTTTATTATAGGCCTCTTGAAGATCTGCATCTTCAGAGAATTCCCCATCAGAAGGGTTTTCTTCAACAGATATGCTCTCATCGACTACAGCAGTAGCGGTGAAAGCAATGAAGTTTCCATCCTCATCACAGTCAGACTCATTATTAGAAACTTCACCATCACTAAGGGTTACAACCATAGCCTTACCCTTAGACTTCAAATAGGTAGGACACTCAAATTTCATGTGACCATACCCTTGACATCCAAAACACTGAGGACCCATAGAATTATTAGGAGATTGACCTACTTTTTCTCTAGGTTTATCATTATTGTTAACCTTAGTGGGATCATACTTCCTAAAATTTCTAGGTTCAACAGTGTTCGTACCTCTTGCCTTTCTGTTACTATTCCTGAGAAAGTTTCTAAAGTTCTTGGTAAGGTAAGCAATCTCTATAGCAGAGAGCTCATCATCAAATCCACCTCCTTCAACATCATCAACTGACTTAAGAGCCATTGATTTGGATTTGGTAGTTTTGGGTAGATCCAACTCATAGGATTGAAGAGATCCTACAAGTTCATCAACAGGGATGGAGTCCACATCCTTGCTTTCAGTAATGGCAGTCACTTTGGGTCTAAAGTCTTCAATTAAAGATCTAAGAATCTTCCTATCAATTTTAGGTTGATCATAGATTTCACCCAAGTTAAAAGCAGAATTAACAATACCATTCAATTTAGCATAGAATTCATCAAAAGATTCATCATCAGACATCCTAATGCTTTCAAATTTAGAAGTCAATTGCTGCAATTTATTGATTTTGATAGCCTTTGTGCCTTCATGCACAGTCTGGAGGATATTCCAAGCAGTATGAGCAACCTCAACATTAGAGATTCTCTTAAATTCCTCCATAGAAACAGCGTTAAAAATAGCATTCATAACTTTGCTATTGAATGAGGCTGCTTCTTTTTGAGAAGTTTGCCACTCACTAACAAGAGTAGTGGGCTTCTCCCATCCGTATTCAACGGAGTTCCAGACTTTCTCATCAATCGATTTCAGGAATGATTTCATCCTTACTTTCCAATAAGCATAATTATTCCCATCAAAGTGAGGAGGAATAACTAAAGAGTGTCCGTGTTCCATGACAACAGGGGTCAAGGATCAGCTCAGAGATCAAAAGATCAACAACAAAAGAGGTACCTGCTCTGATACCACTTGTTAGTTTTTAGACCCCTTAAAACACAATTGATTTAACCTAGGAAATTAGTAAAGTTGTTACTTAGTCCAATTTAACAAAAACTAGGTTATCACAATAATAAAGATCGTATCATGCAAAGCAGCGGAAAATAAATAACACAAGATATGATCACCTAGGAAACCAAACCAGTAAAAACCTGGGGAGGATTTGACCTAGCTATCCTCAAGGTAAACTTGAATCCACTATCTTGAAAGAATCGAAGTTCATACAATAAGACTTACAAGCCCCCACGCTCGACTTCTTATTGCTACCCACCAGTAGAACTTACTGACACGACCACGTGCAAGCTCCGAATCCACGGATTCCTTCTTTTTTGGATTCACCACCAGATACAAGCACACCCGTTTGTGTTTTCTTTAAACTTCAATGGCAGCAACCGAGTTGATCATCAAGGTGTAGATAAATCTTCTCCTTGAAAACCCTAAGTTTGTGTAAAGGAAAGCTCCTCTAGATCTCACAAGAGATTTACACAAACCGCAATATGAGCAACACTAAAACGTGGCTAGGGTTTGCCTTTTATACGTAGGACAAATAAGAAACCCTAAAAACGTTTTAAAACAACTAGGGCTGAGTTGGAAAATTCTGCAGAAAAACATTCTGCCCGAGCTTCGATCGATCGAGCCTAAGCTTCGATCGATCGAGCCAGACCGAAATGCATTAATCTTTTCTGCATTAAGCTCGATTCCAACTTTACATAAATGCACAACTTTGAGCAATACTAAAACACTTCTAAACACATTGTTTTGATCATGGTTTGCCAACAATATAAATTAGAGTTCTAAATACATAAAAACCTAAGTCTTTAGAACCTAACAAAAGCAATAATTTTATTTAAATTAATATGTTTAAAATTTGCTTTTCAAAGTGCATGAATATGTGAACATGTCATTGTGTGTGACCATAATCCTTCACCACCTATGTGATCCTCTCCATTTAATTTGAAATGGAGAGAAATTCTATTTCAATCATTAAAATTTTATTTTTTGAATCTAACAATATATAATGCCACGTCATTTAAAATTTTAATGTGATAATAAATACACTTATAGATTCGTAAATCCTAATGTTTATATGTAGTCTATAAAATGAATTCGTTTCAAGTGCAGAGGATTTTAATATGGAATGTAAGTATTTATATATATTTAGATTTGAGAAAATAAGTAAATAACTTTACCCAATTTGAAACATCTGGGTGAATGTCAAACCATATTGATCCTATCCCATCCACTATTAGTAAGAGTTTCTTCAACCGTAGTAGTGAAAGGAAAGGCCTTCATTCCCCATACTCGGATCATGTGGAGTGCTTTGGGTGTTCCACCTTCCCTTGTCGATTCATCACCACGAGGATTGGCTTATTTTTGAAGTTCCACTCCTCTTTAATGAACTTGATGCCTACTACTGGTGAAAAGTACTGCACTACGTACCATGGCATCTTAGACCGCAGCATCTCAAACTTCTTTTGTAGTTCATCGGTCCATTGCTCCACAATTGGGATCCACACAATTTTATATTGATCTTCCTTTCTTGTTCCTTCATAAATTGGCTTGAGAATCAAAATATCATCGATGGTGATGTCTAGGGCCGAAATGTTAAACAAAACATTCTTCTTTTTCAGCACATTGATATTAACCTATTTATGCAATACAATTATGAAAATTGAGCTATGTTAGATCGAAGTTGTAATATTTTAATAATTAAATAGATGATGTAATTATTGCATAGTTTAGATCGAATATAGTTATATACAAATGTAGCAGTGGCCAGACTTGTTAGGCTAGCCAACTCAAAAATCTGAGGACTTGGGTTAGAGATAATGCGTGCCCATAACATTTAGGCTGGCTATTTTTTATTGGTTCAACATCATTTTGAGTTGGGCTTAGGCTTGATTTATGACAACAAACCCTATTCAATAATTGATTTTTATTTTATTTATACGAAGAAAACTTTAAATTATATACTATCTAGTCTTAATTTTTAATGATAAATTTTAAATTATGCATAAATGAACGAGAAAATAAATTAAATTTTATGTACAATATTATGGATAGATATGTCATGCGCTTCAAAAATGGGACTAGGTTTGGACTAGGCTTGCAGATTGCTAGCTACTCTCTTTATTGGGTTGGTTTGGAGTCACTTGGGTTGTTTAGAGCTCCTAGTAATTTATTTGCATAGTGTCTATCAAAAGATATAGTTTTTGGTAATTTCTAAAATCATAGCTGAGGTAGATTCAGGCCAAACATGAGCAAATACTATAACCCAACCGAATGCTATAAACACCCTTATTTGTAGTATGCTATCAAAGACTGTTGGATTGGGATCCGGGTTATTGCACCATGCAATACCTCTCAAATCATTTTTTACTTTTTCAAAGTTTTAAACTTTTTTTTTTTTTATACAAGACAGAAAATCTACTCTAGCCTAATCTAACTGTATATGTGTGTAAAGCTCCCTCCTAGAAACTTGAAACATGGCCCTTGCCCCCCACACCCCAAAAGCACTTATACTTGTGGAGTGACCATCACTTAAAGGGTGTGTGATGGTGCAATAGATCTCAATCCGTTATATAATAGTGATAATAGTAGTAGAAATAAAACCAGAAAAAATGATATGTCATAAGAGCTAACCACACTGTTAGTGGAACCATCAATTAGTGGCTGCACCTTATCTTTGCCAAAAATGAGTGCCTTGAACACCTCCATGATCTCGGTTGGGGTTTGTAAAAGTTTGGAGAGTTTTCAATATGCCTCTATTATCTCTGCATTGAACAACAATCTTTGATTAGAATTCCTATGCATTTTTAACCTATTATATTTCATGTGCAAAACATATTTAACCTATTTGTTGATGACAAAGTGTTATTTGCATCCTTAGCAGGTTAAGGGTGTAATTGATTTTTTGAGCAAAAGGTGATAGATCATGTGTCCTATCCCTGAATTAAGCAATAAGCATGGTTATTGTGTTAGATTAAATATATGATATTATACATAATTATTTCTGGACATATTCTTCATTTCAAAGGCAAGCACTTACTCATCATTAATAATGCAACACATTTGAGTCATACAAGCTGCGATAGTTATGATAGCCCAATAGACATCTATTAGGATACGGTCCATGGCTATTGACAATGCTGGTACATCTTTCGTACCATAGATGGATAGCTTCTCCAAGTCAAACAAGCATTGAATGACTTCTAATGTGACCTTGACCAAGTTGTTAAGTTCAAGCATCGCTTTCTTATGTTTCTGAAGGGTGCTCTCGTGCCGCTTAGGGTGCTCTCGGGTACCTTGTGTTGCATGTGGTAGCAGTTAGAGTCTTGCAGGCCGCATCCTTGCAAGAGTGTTGTGGTCTTCATGCTATAAGACCTACGAAGCACGGGTGCGTTTCGGGACTCGGGTGCGGGTGTGGGACTCGGCAATTTTTGAAAAAGGTGGGTGCGGGTGCGGCGGGACTCGGCGATTAAAAAATTATTAAAAATATTTTTAATATATTACTAAGCATGCTTTTTTATATAATAATAATAGAAAACTCGTATAATAATAATAATAATAATAATAATAATAATAATAATAGTATAGAAATAATAATAATAATAAAATAAATAGATAATAATAAGTAAAAAAAAAAAAAAAAAAGTAGGAGGCTCTCACGTGTAGCTTCCCATTAAAAAAGAAAAAAAAAAGTAAAAAAGAAAAAAAAAGGGAAGATGTGGCTCTCACGTTTGGTCAGAGAGGCACAAAAAACAAAGAAGAGTTTTTAAGTGTTGTACTTCTCAAAAAGAGAAATAGAAGTTACAGAACACTTCCAAAAAAAAAAAAAAAAAAAAAAAAAGAGAACAACTCAGTCCACCGGCGACAGAGAAAAACAGACGATGCAAAGAAGAACACGAAGAAGCAAAGATAGGATTTCAGTCCACCGGCGACAAAGGCGTATCAATATCCTATCCAGTCCAGTCCACCGGTATTTTCGGTTTAAGTTTTTTTTTTTTTTTTTCCTTACCGGCCGATTTCTTTTTTCCGGCCGAAACACACCGATATTCGGCCGATACGATCCAATTCGGCCCGAATCGGTGCAAATCCGTCCGGTTCGGCGCGAATCGGCGCATGTCGGAGCCGAATCGGCGCGAGTCGGCCTGATTTGAGCCGCGTCGGCGCGAGTCGGGAAATCCATGTGGCACGACGCGGCACGGACGCGCGGTCTGCGACGTCCCTCCCGCGCCGCCGTGTCCCGCCACGTCGGACGCGGGTGCGCTGGGTCCGGAGCCGCGTCTGTGCATCCCAGTATAAGACCAACATAGGTGGGGGTGAGATGGAGGACGAACTGGAGGAACTGTGGAAGAAGCTTTCATTTACAGAGGAAGAAGATGAGAGTATATCATTAGGAAGTGGTACTACGGAAGCAGTAAAGATGGTTGGAAAGAATTGTCTTGTGATGAAGGTTCTGTCACATAAATATATGAACATTGAGGCACTTAGAAAGAACATGAGGATGCTATGGAAACTGAACAAAGGGCTGCAGATAAATGAGATTGGGGAAGAGTTGTTCCTGGCGGAATTTGGAGATGGAAGAGATAAGAAGAGGATAATGGACATGAGCCCATGGACTTACGAGAAACAACTGATTCTTTTGAAGGAATTTGAGGGTGAACAAGCGCCAAAGGACATCCAACTGTGGTCACCGTTCTGGGTGCAAATACACAATCTACCTCTGCACAGTAGGACTAGAGAAACAGGTTGGGCAATCGGTTCAAAGTTGGGAGAGGCTGTGGAAGTTGATGTCGCGGAATCGGGTGACCATTGGGGAAAATATCTCAGGGTAAGGGTGCAGCTTGATGTCACAAAGAAGCTAATACGGGGGAAAAAGATAGCCATTAAGGGTAGGGAACATCATTGGATAGCGTTCAAATATGAACGTCTTCCAAACTTTTGTTACAGGTGTGGGATGCTCAGCCATGGGCTACGGGATTGCCCGGAGGGGAAGGTGGAAGTTCTGTCGGAACTACCACCGCTACAATATGGGGTGTGGCTGAGGGGTGAGGTGTCGAAGAGAGGTGGTGGAGATCTAGTAAAGTTTGGAATAGAGGAAGGGTGGTTTGCAAAGGGAGGTTCGATGAGGGACGCAGTGGGGGGGAAAGAAAAGGCCCTACACGCGCCTGGGAAGAGTCTGGGGTAGGGAAAAGTCACAGATTCATCGCTGCCATGCATGGGAGCTAGTGACAGAGGAGATGAGACTACCAAGGAAGGTCAGGAAAGTAGAAAACAAAAGGGGGATCATGAAAAAGGAAAGGAGACCAGCCTCGGTGAGTAACCTAATGGGATCATTGCCAATTTGGATGAAGAAAACAGGGAAGGGCTCTGGGCTCAAAAATAAACGGTGGAAGTGATGCAATGGGAGAAAGGGACCGAACTTGTGGTAGAGAAACCGTTTGAATTTCATGTGGCGCCAAAGGTAGATGGCAGTAGAGATGTAGTGGGCCAAGTGAGTGTGGATAAGGAAAATGGCCCAATGGCAATGAGTTTTGATGTAAATTTGGGCTGGGTTGTGGAAACACTTGGACCACAAAGTGGCCATTGGAAACGTATGGCCAGAAAGGCCCGTGACACAAGCCCAACAAAAAAGACAAAGAAGGAGATACGTTTGGGTAAAAGACCTGGCACGAGTCCATTAAAAGAATTAGAACCTAATATTACTACTCAGAAGCGAAGAAAATGCCAAGAGAGTAGCAAGGCACAAGAACATAATGCAGTGAGGGATGGCGGAGAGGCGGTGGCTACAGAGTAGCATCGCCGAGCCTCATGAGTGTGCTTGCATGGAACTGCCGGGGTTTAGGGTCACCCCCGACGGTCCGGATCCTCACTGACGGATTGGTAATGTTGTGGTGAGAAGGGGTGGACGTGAGGTTCAAAAGCTGCTCTCACCTCACATCGACGTGGTGGTCTATGGCAAGGTTGTCAAAATCGGGATCCTACATAGGATCGTAGGAGGTAGATAGGATCGTGGATCGTAGGATCGGATCGTGGATCGTAAGATCCTACCTATTTTTAGATTTTAAGCAAAAAACCTATTGATAGTGACTTTGTATGTTATATAATCACTTAAAATATGAATCCATTCATTAAAAAAAAAAATTGCATCATAAAATGTAATTTGCACGTACTATATTGTTCTTATGTCATTCTAACGAAACAAAATATATTTAACTTTTGACATAATGTATCTAAAAAGTTCAATACATGTTTAATTAGCAACTAAGTACCAAAATATTATCTACACATATGAAAAATGTTTTCCAAATTCTAAGTTCCAAATCCAAAATAAGTTAGGCTAGTTAGCATATAAAAACTAGCTAACTACAAATTTACAATATGTAATCCAAAAGAGAATTCTCATCTAAGGTAAACTAGCTAATTACAAATATGAAATCCAAAAGAGAATTCTCATTCTAAGGTTCTTCTAATTTAATTACTGTCATTGTCATATCCCATTTCACCATCTAAATATTTTAGGTTTTGTTTTTGAAAACGTTAAACCTAAGTACTATAGTTTTTTTTGAGATTTTATGTTGACATAGGGGTAAATTTGGGACTTCAATTCATTATTGGGCTTTTGATAACCTGTTGGGTTTGTGGGTTTAGGCGGATTATCTTACCCAAATTAATCCCACTTAAAAAAAAATTAAAAAAAAAAAAAATTCAAGCCAAATGGTAGGATCGGTAGAATCGGTAGGATCCCATACGATCCTACGATCCTACACGATTCTACACGATCCTACATACGATCCTACCATTTTTGCGATCCTGCTACGATTTTAAACTTTTTGGTGAGGTGGGATCGTAAAATCGTGCGATTTTACGATCCGAATCGCGATTTTGACAACCATGGTCTATGGTGACGGTGGGGCAAAGCCATGGAGGGCATCAGGCTTTTATGGGCATCCAAATGCAAGGAAAAGGTATGTCTCCTGGGAGTTGTTAAATTCTTTAAAAAATTAGTGTGATATGCCTTGGATAGTATTTGGGGATTTCAATGAAATCACCCATCTAGACGAGAAGTTAGGTTGGGTGACAAAGGGTGAGCATTGATGGAAGCCACAAAAGGGGAATCAGTTCTGTGAACCAAGTCTTCTACAGGGTTCGTCCTCTTCATACTCTCCTTCATCTCATCCATAGTTCTTCTCATTTGGTCCATTTCCCTTTCCAAGTGAGGCACCCTCCTTGAAGTGGTACCCATTGACTGGCTTTCAAATTCAACATTCCTCTTATCTTGACTTTGGGCCTATCCTTCAGTGTTCCCATCGCGACGCTGCCTCCTTATATTAAGTTCTCTAACCAACTCCTGGTTCTGGCGGGTTAACTCCGCCATAGTGGCGGCCATGGATTGCACGTGTTGGACAGAAGGTGGTTGCACGGTAGGCACCGATTGACAATCGCCCCTGCTCTCTTGAGAGCCTGGGCTAGTAGCCCTTGACCTTGTCCGGACCATTTCAGCCCTTTGTCGGAGAAAGAAATCACAGAATCCAACGATGAAGTTCAAACGTGGAAGCGACAATACTTATTCCTATTGCGCTTATTAGGATCTCCCTTCATTTTCTCTGGCCACTTCAAGGAAGGATCATCCTTGATTTGCATTAAGACTTGCTCGAGCGGCACGTTCAATGGTGTATACTATTGACTTCGTGCTGAGGGGCCCGCCTTCTTGTCTCGATCGTTCTTGTCTTCCGTTCGTCCCTTTTTAGGACAAAGACCTTGTTCTGAATGGCGGGTGGGGTTAGCTTCCATTTTCTCAACTCTCTTCCTCTTCTTGGCTATGATAGCATCTTCTGCATTCATAAAGTTCTGGGCTGAATGGACGAGTTCAGCCATGGTTTGAGGCTCCTGCTCATATAACTTGTGGATGAACAAGTTAGAATGAACCCCATTGTGGAAAGCCGCCAAAAGGAGCTTGTCATCCATCTCATCCACTGCTAAGGCTTTCCTGTTGAACCGCGTGATGAAGGACCGCAAACTTTCATTCTCTCCTTATTTTATGGTTAGCAAACTGGACGAGGAACGGTTGTGCCTCTGTCCTCCGATGAAATTGTTGACAAATAACTTGCTTAACTCCTCGAAGGACGTTATTGTGCTCGGAGGTATTTTGCTAAACCACACTCGTGCGGGTCCTTTGAGGGTAGTAGGGAAAGCTCTGCACATTATTTCATCCGGAACCCCTTGAAGGTGCATGGTAGTTTTGAAGGTGGCAATGTGGTCAAACGGATCTCGCGTCCCATCATATGAATCTAAGGAAGGCATCTTGCATGATGCAAATCAGATGAGGAGTTTTAGGGAGTGCTTAACTGCTTGTGGGCTTATTGATCTGGGTTTTGTGGGGTGCACTGGGAGACACGGGGAACAGAGGACTCTCATTAGATTAGATAGAATGGTGGCAAATGAGAAGTGGGTGGAACAATTCCCTGAAGCTTGGGTTCATCATATTTCTATGTCAGCGTCTGACCACTATATATTAGCTCTGTTTCTGCCAAAGATAAAGCGCCCAAAACCAAAGAAGAGGAGATTTGTCTTTGAGGTGATGTGGGCTCGAGATGACAGATGCAGGGAAGTGGTTGAAAGGGCATGGGATCCCCTTCGAACTAGTTATGATCTCAACATCGTAGAAAGAATTCGTTGCTGTCAAGAGCTTCTGCAAGATTGGAACCGAGGGGTATTTGGGAATGTCAATAAAAGGCTGAAATTCTTGAAGGAGCGACTCCACCAGCTTGAGGTACAGAATAGATTACATGAAACAACTTTGGAAATTAATGAGGTAAGGAAGGAGCTCAATGAGATGCTGACTAGAGAAGAGGTAATGTGGAAGCAAAGATCAAAGGCATTGTGGCTCAAGTGGGGACAGAAATACAAAATTTTTTCATGCGACAGCGTCTCAGAGGCGGAGAATGAACAAAATTGAGGGGCTTAAGGATGAGGGGGTGTGGGTGGACAGCCAAGAGGACATTGAGAGGGTGATACTGGATTACTTCACTAATATATACTGTCACGCCTCAAACCCGGTATTCAGATTTGTGACCATGACCAACATGCTAATATCAAGCCTAAACCTGATATTAACAAGAACCAACTTAACTTTTTGAAAACTTTTACAAAAGCCTTCCTCTTTCTTTTCATTCTTGTTTCTTTACTCAAATTATATAACCTTTCACTTGATATTCAGAGCGTCTACATTGTACTTAAAGATTGACAAAATCCACCAATTATTCAAATTCGGAATTTCACATAATACATCTCTTAATAATTTAAGGTACACGACTTTCATTATATCCTAAAATACACCATACTACAAATCTAAACATCAATTTGCTGATTTAGGATCTATACATATAAAACTAAAATCAGCTCCTTCCAAACTCGACTAAGGCTCCCTCTGCTCCAAAATAAAACCTGCTAACTGAAAAAGTGGAAGGGGTGAGCTACACAACTCAGTAAAGCTAAGATATATGAGAATTTAATAAGGATGCATGTAAATTAGAGCATTTTACTCTATGAATATTCGAATAGGAGAACAATTGTTCATGCATAGTATTTTATACTATTCATAATAATAACTTATACGCTTTTCATAGGAAAATAATTGTTCCCCATTTTCTTATCAGAATAATTTTACCAAAACCTTTCTTATTGAATCTCTTTCAGTTCTTACAAAGTCACCATATATATTTTCATTACAAAATAATCATTTTAACTTGAATCAGATAATTGACAACTTTGTCTTAAACTAGAAACATCTTGACTAATAAGAAAGTTTTTCTTTATAAACTTTTTCTCATAAAATATTATAACTTTCATGATCATAAAACTTAACGTTTCATAAAAACAGATATCTGATAACTTTTAAAACATAAACTTGTACTTTCATCAAAAGCTTTATTTTTATAGCACAACAAAACTTCAGAAACTCTTATCTTTAAAGAACAGCTTTTCTTTTCATCATAAACTTCTTTTCATGAGAGCTTTTAACTTTTCATAATGCTCTTAAACAAAATCATTCTCTCATGATTAATAACATAATATAGCTATTCATAAATAACTTGTTGGTTAGTCCATATTTGATAAGTCTGTACTTATTTGGGAGGCTTCTAGCACCACACTGCTAGGCATCCAACATTCCCCACAATGCCAGGTATTCTCGGGATCACATCATAATACATATTTTCCAACAATGGGGGTAGGTTGGCTTCCCCCACAAGTTGGCCGTAACCAACAAGGGGCGGGTACAGTAGAGCCAGTCCCACTTAATGGCCAATCATATAACATTTTCCATGGAAAGCCAGTAATTAACCCCTACTGACAGAGTTCAAATCACTAGATGACATAACCTGAAAACCTTTCATACTTATACATCATACTGAAATTTCTTATTTTGCATAACATTTCATAATAATAGCATTTCCATTCTTTTCTTTAAACGTCATGTTCGTGGAAATTAGTAATGGCATCAATATGCTTAAATCATATACATAAGGTTTCGAAAGCTTACGAACATATCTTTGTTAGAATAATGATTATATGCCATATCTCTAATCAAAACCTTTTAATGCATAATTTACTTTAAAATAACCTCATGACTTACCAAATGCCCATATAACTTATCCCTTACCTGAAAGCAGAAGAACCGAGAGCCTAAAGTCAAAGAAGCTTAGACTTGGATATTGGTAACACCTAAACCAAATATCAAAGCTTATTACAATCCATAATTCCTTATCATAAACTTCACATTCATCTCAAAGCCTATCTCTTAGAATCAAGGAAGTCCTAATCCCACCTCAAAGAGGTTCCCACAAATACAAAATACATTCATCAGACAACATGATGTACTAAATCATAGAGAAACCAATTCATAAAATTTATATATGATTCTAACATACCAAAGGATGAGCATATTGAATTATAGCTCAAAAAATTCACCCTAACTTGAGAATTAAATCCACAGAGTCAGGTGTAACATATGTTGTTCACTGCTCATTTCAGCAGCATATGCTCCATTTGTAAAATACAAACGGGTTGTCCACACATATCCAATTGTCATGAAATTTTACATAACTACTCCCCTGTATGTCCAATATAAACCATAAAAATTTCGGAGTCAAATAATAAACCCATGATTTACTAAAAATCACACAAGACAGCATACTCAAATTTGTCCTGACAGAATTTCTTGCAATTTAAAAATTAAACCATTATTTTTATGTTCATCCAAATTCTGTGAGACCACTTCCATAACAACCATGTGTGTCTTATAATTCATAAAAACTACTCCTAGCATCCTAATTCACAGAATATGATTTAATACATATTTTTTCTTGTTGTAAACATCAAATTTGTCACAAAGACAACTTCAGTACATATTCTTACAAAATCATCAGCAAATAGCAATAGGCCTTAATTTCATTTGGGTATTTTTATACCTATAATAAACATACTAAAATATGTTATTAAACATTCAATAAACCATAATATCATCAAACCTTCAAATCACTAAAACAGAATCATAATTCAGCCTATAAAATTAGGATAGAGGTTAAAGAAGTAGAAATAAACAAATAAAGTTTTGATTACTTACCCCCAACAATTTGAAGCTGAAATTTTAGTGTTAACCTTTTAATTTCTTCTTTAGAGAGGGATATTTTGTTTTGGTGAGAGAGGGAGGGCTGCCGTGTAGAGGCAAAGGAAGAAAAGAGAAAGAAGAACAAAGAAAGAGGAAAAAAGGAGTAGAGAAAGAGGGGCTGGACTTCTGATCTGATGCAGCCAAGAAAATAAGAAAAGTGAGAAGACTTTTGGGGCACAAAAGAAGATAAGAAATGTGGACAATTGGGGTGGGATACGTGGAATGCTAGAGAAGAAAAATCACACTCCCTTTTTCCCAACTTTTTCAACTTTCTTGCATTCACACTCACACTTTTCTACAAAGAATAATATCACATTACACACACACATATATATATATATATATATATATATATATATATATATATATATATATATCCTTACCTTTATAAAGTTATATCCATCACATTAAAAGAGCATATATGTTCTAATTGCTTTAAGAGAGTATGAAGAAGAAATAGGATGGAGTCTTGTCCTTCTTTCAAAGTGTGGACCCATGGGTTTGACAAAAGGGACATAAGAGAGTTCCTAGCACTTTCCTCACTTTCCTTAAGAGAAAAGAGTGTAAAGTAAGGTGCAATTTCTGATTTTTGTGTGTGTACCCGTGGAAAATGAGAGGAAGTGAGTTTCTTGGAAGCTTAAATTGTCTTGAAAAGTCAAAGGAGAATTGAGATGAAGATTTCTTTGTTGCATGGTCGGCCAAGTGTTGGTCTTGGGGCTTAAGAAGTCAACATGCACCTACATGTGTTGGATTTCAATTGGTTGCATGTGGGTGAAATTTCCATTACAAAATCTCATGCATCATATACCTAATCAAAATACCAACTATGTATCTAATAACTTAAACCACTTAATATAGTTTTGTACATGCTAAATATATATATTTATAATACAAATAGTCATTTCAATTATTTATAATCTTTACAATCCTTATTCAATGGCATTATAAAATAATATGTTCATTAAATACTCTTATATTAATTTTAGTAAGTAAGTGGCTTAAAATATTAATAATACTTAACCACTTAAACACATAGTTTAATTACAAAATTAGGTCGGGGTGTTACATATATAGCTCAGACCATCCAGCTTCTTTTGAAGCAAGTTTAGGGGCAAAGAGACAGAGGGTGACTCCTGAGATGAATGAAGCGTTGCTAGGTGTGTTTAGAGCAGAGGAAGTCAAGATTGCTCTGAACCAGATGCACCCTACCAAAGCCCCCAGTCCGGATGGTATGTCTCCTATCTTCTTCCAAAAATATTGGAATGTTGTTGGCCCAAGTGTAGTAAACAGTGTGCTTCAAACCCTTAGAACAGGGGTGATGCCAATTGGATTAAATGAGACTTTCATATGCCTTATTCCTAAGGTGAATTGCCCACAAAAGATTATGGAGTTCCGCCCAATTAGTTTATGCAATGTAGTATATAAGCTAGTATCAAAAGTTCTAGCAAATAGGTTGAAGAAGATTCTGCCGAAGGTGATTAATGAGTCCCAAAGTGCTTTTGTTCCCGGTAGGCAAGTTACGGACAACGTATTAGTGGCGTTTGAGACAATGCATTGCATAGATCAAAGGAGGAAGGGAAAGAACGGGCTGATGGCAATAAAACTTGACTTGAGTAAAGCATACGATAGAGTTGAGTGGGCTTTCTTGGAGGTGATGATGAGGAAATTAGGCTTTGGGGAGAGATGGATTGGGCTGATGTTGATGTGTGTGAAGATAGTATCTTATTCGGTGCTTATAAACGGGGAGCCTAAAGGAAATATCACACCAACGAGGGGTTTACGTCAAGGCGATCCTATATCACCCTACCTCTTTCTTTTATGTGCGGAGAGGTTGATAGCCGTGCTTAGAAGAGAGGAGAGTGAGGGACTGATCAGTGGAGTTTCAATTTGTAGAGGGGCGCCAAGGATTTCTTATCTCTTGTTTGCTGATGACTGCATCATTTTTGGAAAGGTGAGTGTTGATGAAGGCAATAGAGTGCTAAAGGTGTTGGCCGACTATGAGAAAGAATTTGGTCAAAAACTGAATAAGGAGAAGACATCTCTTTTCTTTAGTAGGAATACTAGCAAGGAGATACAAGAGGAAATCAAAGAGATTTTTGGGGCACAAATTATCCACAAACATGAGAGGTATTTGGGGCTGCCTAATTTAGTGGGGAAAGGGAAAATAAAGGCCTTTAGCCGCATTAAAGACCAAGTTGGGAGGAAAATTGCGGGATGGAAAGGCAAGCTTTTGTCGAATACGGGTTGTGAAATTTTGATTAAAGCAGTAGCACAAGCGACTACAACCTATACTATGAGTTGTTTCAAGCTCCCGAATGCCCTAAGTTATGACCTTAATTCAATGGTGAGCCAATTTTGGTGGGGGCAGAAAGATAAAGAGCAAAAGATGGCGTGGATTTCGTGGGACAATTTGTGTAGACCCAAAGCGGAGGGGGGAATGGGGTTTAAAGACTTGAAAGCGTTCAACTTGGCTCTTTTAGCAAAGCAAGGCTGGCGGCTGAGCAAAAATCCGACTTCACTCACCCATAGAGTGTTTAAGGCAAAGTACTTTGCAGGCTACTCTTTTATGGAAGCACAAGTGGGGAAAAAGCCTTCTTATGTGTGGCGAAGTATAATGGCAGCAAGGGAGACGGTTGAAATGGGATCAAGGTGGTGTATCGGTAATGGCAGAACAGTGGAGATTTGGCGCGACAAGTAGATTCCAACCTCGGACAACTTTAAGGTAATCAATCCCAAAGGTACGGATGGGGAGTTGGTTAAGGTGGCACAACTAATAGATGGGGATACCGGAATGTGGAAGGCGGACCTTATCAAGAAGAATTTCTTACCCCATGAGGCTGATATTATATTGGGAGTACCACTGAGTCCCAGAATGCCAGAGGATTCCCTTATTTGGGCTTGGTCAAAGAATGGCAACTTCACAGTGAGGAGTGCATATGGGGTGGCCCTCAAGATGCTTAAAACAGTAAATTTAGCTAAAGAGAGTGGAGCTTGTTCAGATAAGGGAAAGAGTGCAGGTTTGTGGAAGTTGGTTTGGAAGCTTAACTGCCCAAACAAGATAAAGCACTTTCTATGGAGGGCATGTAAGAATATTTTACCGACAAATTTCTGCCTAGCATCAAGGAGAGTGGCGTCAGATAGTAGCTGTGGCTTCTGTGGAGTCTATGAATCTTCGAGCCATGCCTTATGGGACTGCGCTATAGCTGCTGAGGTATGGAAGGAAGTAGGCCTCAACCTCCCCAAACTGAATCAGCCCATGAAGGAATTCATTAATGTGGTGTGGATGCTAAATGAGAAGGAAGGTGTCTCAGATTGTGAGCTATTTGCCATCACAGCATGGATGGTATGGAATAATAGGAATGCATTCAAGCATGAAGGTAGGTGTAAAGACCCAAAGAAAATCGCAATGGAAGCCAAGGAGTATGCGAAAGAAGTGGCAAATGAGTCTCTACCTCCTAGCCACGGTATTGCCACTGTTAAAACCAAATGGCACCCACCTCAAAATGGGAGGTACAAAGTTAATATTGGTGGGGCAGTGTTCACAAGCCTGAAAAGCAGTGGGATCGGGGTGGTCATCAGGAATGAGGATGGTCAGATTATGGGAGCAATGAGCAAAAATCTGCCTCTCCCTTTAGTAGCCTTGGAGGTGGAAGCTAAGGCTTTGGAAGGGGGGATTGAGTTGGCTAGGGACCTGGGTTTGTGGGAAGTGGAGTTGGAGAGTGATGCTCAAGTGGTAGTCAAAGCAGTCACAGGGGCAGAACCGGGGCCAAGTTCAATCATGAAGGTGGTGGAAGGTATAAGAATAGGGCTAAGTTCCTTTAAATTCTGGTCAATAAGCCATATCTGCAGACAGAGTAACAATGCTGCACATCTTATGGCTAGGACAGCTAGCAGTAGTAATGAATGTCATATTTGGGTGGAAGACACCCCTCCTGTAATAGCAAACCAACTTAGATTGGATATAATTTGTGAGGACTTTTTGTCCTAGTTAATGAGAATGCTATGGAGTTTTCACTATAAAAAAGAAAAAAAGAATAAGGCTACAAGCAAAGATTATATCTTGGTTCCATGGGGTCCATAGTAATAAATGCACATTTTAACGTATATGTATCTCAATGAATTAGGTCATATTTTTCATTTGATTTTCAAACATATGGCTCTCCCTTTTTTACGCGCTAAATATACATTTCATTTTCTTATCATAGGATTGGGTTGAGGACAGTTTTTCTTTAGATAAAACTAGTCTATCTTTGTTTTCTTGCCCTTTGGATCCACTATACTCGTTACCCAACTCATTAGAGCCTAGTTTTCCAACCCCTTTTCTACAAATTCATTGTATTGGGTTTTTTGGACCTAAATTCTTTTACCTTTTGGGCTTAGGACTCAAATTGTGACCTTACAAAAGTGTTTTTTTTTTTTTTTTTTTTTTTTTTTTTTTTTTTTTTTTTTCACTTTCTTGGCAAACTTAATAAAAAAAAAAAAGGGTTCTAAACGAAGGTTTTCTTGACTATTTATTTGCTTAAACAATTTAGCTAATATTTATGTAGGTAACACTAAAAGTTTTATAGCTCAATTAGCATTTTTCTAATATATTTTTAACAATAATACCTAGAGTTCAACTTCCAATGCCCTTAGCTATAAATTATCCAAAAAATTTCTACCTAGGTAACTAGGTAAGTGTTAGATTGATAGCAATATTGTCTTATAGATTGTGATATGGAAGAAAAGGAGTAGGTTCCCAAGTTCTACGAGAGCTAGCTTGACTATTCACTGTTTGTATGTACGTAGATTTCCTATCTTACACATATAAGGTAATTACAGAGAATAATCCTTGTGGATGGTCTTATGATACTTGTTATGAGATTTGAATCTAGGATCTCATGAATCACATAGAACCTTGGGAACAATAGACCAGCCTCTTGGAATTTTATGTTTTAATACTTGTCCTACGTTGAAATTTTACAAAACTTTTGGTGAATATAAAGTAACATAAACATCAAAAAATAAAATAATTGACAAAATCTATGTACATGTGGCTCTACAACACTTGTTCTTTTGGTGCACTTGGACACGTGGCATGTGCATGTGTGTCATCAAGAGTAGACGATGATTATTCAATTCATTAAAAAGGAAATGAAATGCACTAGGTTATAACTTCTCGATATTATTTTCTGATGCAGAAATAATTGATTTTAAAAATATAATTATTTTATGAATTATTCTAAGAAGTCATGATGTTCAAAAAGGAGTTAGGGGTGTCAATTTAAATGAAGAGTCATAACTCTTCACTGTCTATAAACAAAGGACCTAAATCATAATCAAATACAAAATTTCTTAGAAAATTATTTTTAATAGAAACTTCAGAATTGTTGTTTTCAGTTGTTTACTTTTTTGTATCCTAAAGGTGAATTACTTTTATGGAAGGATCTCCATCTCCTTCTCCTTTTTCCTGATATATTTGATTGAAATAAATAAAATATGATCGTCTTATTATAGTTTGTGTCTAATTTTATCTTTTGCCAACTAAATAAAACATTAATTGCCAAAATGAAATTATTAATTTAAAAAAAAAAAATTCATTGAATTTACTAAATCAAGTTTCTGTAGGGTATTTTCTCAACAAAAAAAAAAAAAAAGGGTCTCTATAGGATAGTACTCTTTTATCACTTCATTATTGATGAACATTAATGTATTAAGATTGTCAATTTCTTGATGGACGAAATAAATGTTATTCAGTGCAAGGCGTAATGGTTGAAAATCAATAACGGACGAAGCCATAAAAGACATTAAATGCATAAAACAGCTAAGGAGTAATGTACGGACACCAACAAACGAATATTTGTTGATAGACAATAAAAGACAGCTATTAATGCCAACGGCTCCATATCCTATAAATGCAAATATTCATTCAGATAATAAATACAAGAATTATAAAACCCACCCAAACTAGAGAAAGGTACACAATTTCATACTCACAATTCCTAGCCAAATTTACTCTCTAATATAAGAAAGTAAATCATTTCACCTTGAACTGACTTTTATTATCGGAGAGCCTTTGATCAATACCACACCGGTAATCTATCATTTGGTGGTCTTTTTTTGCATATTGATCAACGGAACAACTTATCATCGTCCATCAGCGTAGATGAAGAGGCAACTAATGATTTTTAGTATCATCAATTATAAAACTAGCTTTATCCTATCAACAGTATTTTGATTCTTTCTCATCAACTTTTCTCCCGTTCACAATATGTGAACTCTGAACTTTGAAGTTTCAATGATAACGTCTGATTTATATATTGGGGTTTGGACATTTTTGAGCTCACGTTTTGCACGCTTTGAATGCTGTCAAAGACATAACGCGTGGCACCCTTTGTATCTCATGTCTTTCCCACGTAGTGAAAGCAAAAGCAGAGAGAAAAGAATGTAAAAATCTGTGTAAATTTATTTAGCAGCACTAACTAATTTATAAAGAGTGATTGCTGTATTTAATTAAAGAAGACAAAACAATAATTTAAAGAAGCTTGATTGGCGGCGTCGATTGAGCATATGCCCTACTGGACAGACCTCCAAATTTTCTAAGGACAAACTCTTTAAAGAATAGCTTATCAAAAAAAAAAAAAACTCTTTAAAGATTACAGATAATAGGGAGTGAGAAGGCCAAAAGATGTGACGGCTAAGGAGGACGTTGCATTGGATAGTGGTCACAGTTAATTAATGTGAGAAGACCACAGGATGTGAAAGGGGTAGTACACATTGGCTTGACAATGTAGACAGACGTACCTAATTTAATTACAATGTACAAGCTCTTTGAAGATAAGGATTTGGAGATTGGATAAAATGAATGTGGGAATGCGAAAGGATGAGAATACAATGAAAGCAACAATACAAAGTCTTGTAGTTTAATTAATCAATACCTTACAGTTGGAGACACGCAGCATTTAAATTCCCTTACTCTTAATTATTGATTAAAACAAAAATAACACCAACGCATTTGGACTCTCCTTCAAAGATAACAAGGGATAGCTAGTGAAGATCTCTCGCACTTGCTATTGGATGCAGTGATTAATCCAAAGCCCTGAGACTTCAACTTCAAGGGTACGCAAAGTAAAGTATAAGAGAAGAAAAAGACAAAAATAAAATGAAGAAAATGACAAAAACCAAAACACTCTTTGAAAATTGGAGGACGATATTTTTGTCCAAAATAGAGAGTGCTTTTTGCTCCTCATTTTCTTTTTACTTCTCTCTCAATTTTGGAAAGATAAATTTTTGATGAGTCTAGAAAGAAAATAGCTGAACTCGCCATTTTTCCTCTCTCCCTCCCCTCCCACTACCTATATATTTTCTCTTATCTTTTTTTCATCCTATTGAAAATCTACCAAACCAAATAAACTCTCATATTTTAAAAATCTAATCGTTGAAATGCATGTTTTTTATGCTCTTAATACACATGTCACATTTTGTGTTAATTGGATATTATTTACTATATGATTTATAAGCTCATATTTTATGCATAATTTTAAACTACAAAAATTTGCAATTTAAAAAATCTATTGATGACATAGCTATTGATCTTTAATTTTCTAGAAATTTTTCAAGTATAGAGAATATAAGAAGATGTGATCTAATGGTGGATTTGTCAAAATTCACCTTTAATAAAAAAATATTGAATAAGATTGTAGTCTTACGTTACAATCAATTTTGTAGTTAAATTTTGTTCAATAGTAAATAACATTTTATTGGCATATAATTTTGTATGTGTCTTAAAACAGTAGAGATCAAGTAACTTAAATTTTGGGTTGAAGTGATCATGCTGATTCTCTTGCAAGTGGGATGGATTGTGCTGGTGGCCCGACATGCTTTGATTTCAAGATTGTGTACTTAAGAGGCCCATGACCTTCGATGGGATGATTGGATTTGAGAGTCATTATAAATAAACGGCTTTGGGTTGTTGTCTTTCATCCGTTAGTTTATTGGGTAGGAGGAGACCAATATTGTACAGTACAAGTTTCTAGTTCCCTTGGGATTTGAGGTCCAATGTCGTTAAGGGTTGCTTGCAATTTCCATTCGGCTTGGAGCCCAATATGTGAAGTATCTTATATTAAAGTGATTGGGCTTGAAGGCCCAATTCCATGTAGTGGCACCCATTTAATATTATTGGGCTTAGGCTTAGCTAAAGGAAGCCCACCGAAAAGAAAAAAAAAAAAAAAAAAAAAACTACTGCCATGCATAATAAATACTTAAATACACCCTCCAATTGCATCATGAACATCAAACGATTACATAGATAATTTTCTTAACATGGGCATCAGATTACCATCGTAATCAAGATTCCCTTATGGTAGAATTACTCTTACACTTCACATACATCACTAGTGGTACTCATAACAAACTTACCCACATAATTATTTGGTAGAGATAATAATGTGAGAAAGAGAGGTTGCCATTTAGTGCAGTGCATTCATAGGACCATCAATGTGGCAACACTTATAGCTAATATAAGTCTCCATGATACGAGGACACTCAGGGCATTTAATATGCTCTGGGTACTTTCCAGCATTCATGGGGATGTCAACACTGCAACAATGACGACCTGTTTGAATAATCTTCTCATAGTGATCCTTGAAACAAATTTCAAAGCCAACCTCACGCACTAGCTCCTTCTTTTTGTCAAATTCCTCCAAGACCTTCAACATTGTTGTCCCATTACCACTAACCACCAATCTAGACCCTTTGCTCAACACAGCCCATCCACTTTGAGTCTTGTATGAAAGCAACTTTTGGATTTCCCGAGTTACAATGTCTTGTTCAGTCTTCTTGTGAGTCTTGGAGAAGAAAAAGCTCTCTATGCGGTTCCAGAAATGCCCTAAGATGTTGGATTCATCCTCCCCTTTACTGCCTTTTCCCACGCAGAACAACTCAATGGAAATCTTTGTATCCTTCATGACTGGGTCATTAGCCAAGGTAGCTGCTTTCTTGTTAAATTGTTGGATCCATTCGTTGTCCTTGCCTCCATAGAAGAAAATGTACTTCTCTTGTTTGATCTGATTAAACAACAAAGCAATAATTTTATTTGAATAAATATGTTTAAAATTTGCTTTTCAAAGTGCATGAATATGTGTACATGTCATTGTGTGTGACTGTGATCACTCACCACCTATGAGATCCTCTCCATTTTAACTTGAAATGGAGAGAAATTCTATTTCATCATTTAAATTTTATTTTTTGAATCTAATAATATATAGTGACGTCATTTAAAATTTTGATGTGACAGTAATACACTTTTAGATTCATAAATTCTAATGTTTATAAGTAGACTATAAAATGAAATCGTTTCGAATGCAAAGGATTTTAATATGGAATGTAAGTATTTATATAGATTTAGATTTGAGAAAATAAGTAAATAACTTTACCCAATTTGAAACATCTAGGTGAATGTCAAACCAAACTGATACTATCCCATCAACACTATTGGTAAGAGTTTCTTCGACAGTAGTATTGAAAGGAAAGGCCTTCATTCCCCATACTCGGATCATGTGGAGTGCATTTGGGTGTTGCACCTTCCCTTGTTGATTCATCACCACGAGGATTGGCTTATTTTTGAAGTTCCACTCCTCTTTAATGAACTTGATGCCTACTACTGATGAAAAGTACTGCACCATGTACCATGGCATCTTAGACCGCAGCATCTCAAACTTCTTTTGTAGTTCATTAGTCCATTGCTCCACAATTGGGACCCACACAATTTTATACTGATTTTCCTTTCTTATTCCATCATGAATTGGCTTGAGAATCAAAATATCATCATCGGTGATGTCTAGGGCCGAAATGTAAAACAAAACATTCTTCTTTTTCAACACATCGATATTAGCCTGTTTTTGCAATACAATTATGAAAATTGAGCTATAATAGATCGAAGTTGTAACATGTTAATAATTAAAAAGATGATGTAATTATTGCATAGTTTAGATTGAATATAGTTATATACAAATGTAGCAGTGGCCGGACCTGTTAGGCTAGCCAGCTCAAAAATCTGAAGACTTGGGTTAGAGATAATACGTGCTCATATATAACACTTCGGCTGGCTATTTTTTATTGGTTCAACAGCAATTTGAGTTGGGCTTATGATTGATTTACGACAACAACCCTATTCAATAATTGATTTTTATTTTATTTATATGAAGAAAACTTTAAATTATATACTATATATATAGTCTTAATTTTTAATGATAAATTTTAAATGATGCATAAATTAATGAAAAAATAAATTAAATTTTATGTACGATATTATTGATAAATATGTCATGTGTTTCAAAAATGGGATTAAGTTGGGACTAGGCTTGCAGCTTGCTAGCAACTCTCTTTATTGGGTTGGTTTGGAGTCCACTTGGATAGCTCACAGTTTCAAATAACTTATTTGCACAGTATTTATCAAAAAATATAATTTTTGGTAACTTCTAAAATCATAGTTGAGGTAGGTGCGGGCCAAACATGAGCAAATACTATAAGAGCATTAGCATTGAAAAATGCTAATGCTAAATCTAAGGACAATTTAGCATTTTAAGCCTTAAAACCGGTTGCATCAAAGAATGGTAAAGCTCACTATTGCAAATTTTTTTCAATAGTGCTACAGTACTATTCTAACTTTAGAATAGTACTGTAGCACTATTCTAAAACATATAAACATATTTTATTCTGATGAGCTCCACTCTCTCAAGTCTCTCAACTGTCCTCGTCTCTCTCATTCTCCCTCTCCCTTTCCTCTCTCTGATTGCCGTTTGCTCCGATGGGTTCGATGGGTTTGTTCTGATGTGGGTCTGGTTTGCTCCGATCGGTGTGGTCAAGTCGTGGATCGGCATGGTGGGCCGTGGGTTATGGTTTATGGGTTTTGGATTTGGGTTGATCTTTCCTCTCTCTGATTGCCGTTTGCTTCGATGGGTTCGATGGGTTTGTTCCGATGTGGGTCTGGTTTGCTCCGATCGGTGTATCATGGGTCAAGTGGTGGATCGGCATGGTGAGTCGTGGGTTATGGGTTTTGGGTTTTGGATTTGGGTTGATCTTTCCTCTCTCTGATTGCCGTTTGCTCCGATCGGTGTATGACCGTTGCTCCGATCAATGTGGTTTGTGTGTGGCTCGGTGTGTGTGTGTGTGTGTGTGTGTGTGTGTGTGTGTGTGTGTGGGTTGATCTTTCCTCTCTCTAATTGCCGTTTGCTCCGATCGGTGCATGGCCGTTGCTCCGATCGGTGTGGTTTGTGTGTGGCTCGGTGTGTGTGTGTGTGAGAGATGGGTTTGGATTGGTTGATCGATGCATCATGGGTCTGTGTGTGTGTGTGTGTGGCTTTGTGTGTTGAACCAGTGCTGTGTGTGTGTGATGGGTTTGGATTGGTTGATCGGTGCATCATGGGTCTGTGTGTGTGTGTGTGTGGCTTTGTGTGTTGAACCAGTGCCAGAGGATAAGAGAGAAATTTGTGTGTTGAACCAGTGCCAGAGGTTAAGGAAGAAAGAGAGGAAAAAAAAAAATGAATGTTGGGAAAGCCCAGGAAAATGTGATTCAATCACAAAAAAAGGGTTAGAAATAAATGATAAAGAAAGATTAAAAAAATAATATTTTAATAAAAATAGAGTTTTTGGATGTAGGAGGTATTGTAAACTGGGATGGTATAAGTAATAAAGTGATTTTTTGAGATGGTATAATAGTATAGCATAGCATAGCATTTTTCAATGCTAGTGCTCTAACCTGGCACAATGCTATAGAAACCTTATTTGTAGTATGCCATCAAAAGACTGTTGTATAATAGTGATAATAGTAGTAGAAATAAAACCAAAAAAAGTGATATGTCATAAGAGCTAACCACTCCGTTAGTGGAACCATCAATCAGCGGCTTGTCTTTGCTAGAAATCAGTGCCTTGAACACCTCCATGATTTCGGTTGGGGTTTGTAAAAGTTTGATGAGTTTTCGATATGCCTCTATTATATCTGCATTGAACAGCAATCTTTGATTAGAATTCCTATGCATTTTTAACCTATTATATTTCATGTGCAAAACATATTTAACCTATTTGTTGACGACAAAGTGTTATCTGCATCCTTAGCAGGTTAAGGGTGTAATTGATTTTTTGAGCAAAGGGTGACAGATCCTGTGTCCTATCCCTGAAATTAAGCAATAAGCATGGTTATTGCGTTAGATTAAATATATGATATTATACACAATTATTTCTGGACATATTCTTCATTTCAAAGGCAAGGACTTACTCATCATTAATGATGCAACACATTTGAGTCATACAAGCTGCGATAGTTATGATAGCCCAATAGACATCTACTGGGATACGGTCCATGGCTATTGACAATTCTGGTACATCTTTTGTACCATAGATGGATAGCTTCTCCAACTCAAACAAGCATTGAATGACTTCTAATGTGACCTTGACCAAGTTGTTAAGTTCAAGCATCGCTTTCTTGTGTTTCTGAAGGCCTGGACGACTTAAGATGGTAGGTACTCGCTTCAAGATCCCAATTGGTTTGGCAAGTTGGTCCGATGAGTGAAGTTGGGTAAGGAGCCAGAAATCCCCATACTCCATAGCAAAAGCCGCAAGTGTCAACACTGCCTTTGAATCCCATGAGTAATTTGAGAGATTATTAAGTATTGACAGTGTTGTTTTGTGTGCAAATTCCTCACCCGGAGATTTGCATGTCATCTAGCATTACATAATTTGGCATCAAATTACCAATTGTTAGAATAATAGTTAGATGATTAAATTTATACTTTTATAATAGTTACAATGTTAGACAAAAAATGCTATTCTTTTATAATTACCAGGGAAGAAAGATGCCTCAGCGTACACAGCGGTGGAGTGAAGCCAACTTTAGGAGTTTTTTCGTGAATGTTCTCCGGGTGTCCATGGGTACCCTAGAGTAAGTCATAATTATTTTTCAGCCAGAAAACTCAAAGACATATATGAAGAGAATAAAATTTTGAAATTACCAACGTTTCTTGTTTAAATTTAAACAAAAAAACAACTTAAAATGCATCTATTTATTCCTTTCAAAACTAAATATGACAAAAATTTTGTGTTCATCTCTATGCCATTGATGAGGATATAAGCCATGGAGGTTTACAAATATTGTGATAAGTTATTGATGCTTCAAAAAGTTTTAATTATTAGGAAATTGTGTTTGATTATTTAACAATAATTCTAATACTTCTTCTCACATGTGAATTCAAACATCTCGTAAGAGAGTATGTGTAGTGGTAACATATATATACCAGCATAACATTGTCAGCAACAACCGTAGCATGCTTGAGAATGTTTTCCACGATAGCGAAAAGAGAATCCTCATCAAAGTTGTCGTCGTCAGCATGAACATGGGTTGCATAAATGTGATTCATGATCTGCTCGTTTGACATGGTTAACACTCTCAGCTTAGCCTTAATGGGTTGCTGTGCAGAAGCTAGCACAATATTGGTGCTGGCCATTGATGTGTTGTGTATAAACAAAGCGAGAAAACTCAGAAACTTCAAGGTTTAGGGCAGAAGAAGAGAGAAGTGGCTTGTGGTGTTGTGCAGTAGCATGGTCCCCTATTTATAGTCTTCAAGACCTGAATAAGGCAACAAGCAAAGATTATATCTTGGTTCCATGGGGTCCATAATAATGAATGCACATTTTAACATGTATGTATCTCAATGAATTAGATCAGATTTTCAAACATATGGCTCTACCTTGTTTATGCGCTAAATATACATAATTCAACAATAGATACGATAGGAATTAAATCTATGCAAAAAAAAGTGAAAAAAAAAATTATTCAATAATTGGTACAAATCACAAAACGAAAAAAAAAACTAAAGTCAAACGTCATAAATGAATTTCTCCCCCCCCCCCCCCCCCCAAAAAAAAAAAAAAAAAAAAAGGTATCATAAATGAATATATAGGCATTTGTTCACTACACGTTTCACTTCATAAATTTTTGGGTGTGAATCGTGGACAGAAGATATCAAGATATGCTTCAAGATCAAACTAAATAATTATAAGCGATAATGCAACTATTTTATCTACTCTAGTGTACTCTATTATTATTATTATTATTTTTGAGAATGCAGTGTACTCTTTTATTTGCACTTTAAATTATGGACTAAAATAAAACTATTAGTATTCCATCCAAATTAAGTGTTTATTGTTCAATTATTTTATTTTTCATGTCATTGATTTTGTGAGTTTCTAATATTAAATTTTGGTCCAATGAATTAATTTATAATTTTTTAAAATTTTTTTCTCTATATTTTTCTTATTAGTAAATCTTAAGAGCTTTTATCTACTTTAGTGTACTCTATTCTTGAATTTTTTCTCTATATTTTTCTTATTAGTAAATCTTAAGAAATTGAATGTATTTTAGACTTTTATTATTTTTTTTAATGAACTTTTATCCTTTTAAATTATAGATTAATAAAGATATAAAAGTACTTAAAAAAACAAAACTTGTTAAGAGTATAAGAATAATTTTAGGAAAGGAAAAATGATGCATCCTACAAAAATCTTTTTCCGTCCATTCTTCTTTCCTTCCTCATTTTCTTTCTAATTAAACGAAGGAAATCATTCCCTTCTCTTCCTTTCCTTCTTCATCAATCAAACCAAACATAGCTTAAACTTCTTCTGGATAAAAAGGATATATAAAATTAGTGAAAAATGTTTTTTTTTTTTTTCTCCTTCTGATATTAATAAGCCAAAAAAGGACAACAATTGAACCGCGCGATCATTTTGCGTGGTAAAAAATTGTTCTCTATAGCTATAATAATAATGGAAGAAACCTGTTCCTCAAAGCTCCAACAATTTCAAGCAAAGTTCCTCCAAAAAAAATCCAAAAATCTAAAAGTTATTGTTGAACAGCTTTGGCATGCTCTATTCTAGCCTCATAAATAAATCCTTCAAGATAAGGAACAAGTGGCTGAGCTCCAACTATGCTCTGCTTCCTTTTTTTTTTTTTCAGAAATATCAAATGCGATAATGAAGGGGTAGGTGTGCGTTGGTAATAAAAGTCAGATATTTATTTGCTAGCTAGACCTAGACGATGTGAAAGAGAGTGGAAAAACAGAAAAAGTCGATCAAAGAAAAAGAAAAAGAGTGAGCAAAAAAGAAAAAAAATCCATGCTCAAAAGCATTGCATGGTCTATTAACTCTCCAGAATTATAAGTGCATCTTTTACGATAAATATGTGGCCCAGCTTCAACTCCGTACATATTTCTAGAAATCAATAATCAAGGTAAGGTTAGAGCAGTCAGTCATGAGTGTTTTTATTTTTGCCAAGTGTCCATGATGAAAGCGGTAGGTAGAGACGGAGCTATCATTGGATTAGGGGTAAATGGCGGTCCAATGTTTTTTTTTTTAAATATTATTATATATATATATATATATATATGTATTAATTTTAATAATTTTATTTTATAAAATTACTTTTTTTTTCCTTAAACAATATCATTAATATCTAAAAATGTTATTCTTACAAACTCTTTTATAATATTTTTTCAAACTGTTTTGATAGAAAATTTTTATTGATTCGCATAATGGGTTTACCACTCACATCTTTTTTTTTTACTTACAAGTAACCATTTATCATATTAGTAATTTATTAAAAAAAAAAACTTGTAACTCTAACATTTTTCTCATTTTAGTGACCATAAAAAATTTATAAATTTAAAATGTAAAATAAAATATACAAGTCAAAAAAAAAAAATCAACAATAAAAATTACCAATAGTAAAACTAAAAATATTAAGCTCAATTAACTAATTTTATCCAAAATAAAAAACCCTATCCTTTAAAAAATATAAACAAAAATAATTTTGTTCTTACCCATAATAAAAAATAAAAAAAATAAAAAAAATCAACAACTAAGTAATAACAAAGCCAAAAGTTAAAACCGTTGCACATAACCAATAATAAAACCACCCTCTAACTCAAAGTTCTGGTTCGGTACTTGCCATAGGTAAAAAAAGTTAAGGCTCTGTTTGGATACTACTTATTTCTGAAAACTAAAAACTAAAAATACTGTATCAAATTAATTTTTAAATGTGTGAATAGTGCCGTGGGACCTAATTTTAAAGAAAAATTTACTAAAATCGGTACTTACGAGTTTCATAAACAGTGCACGAGACTCATAGAAAAAACACAGACACTCATTTTTAGTGGAATCCAAACCCAGCCTATGATGTTTATTATTTATAGGCAAAAATACCATTTTGGTCCCTATATTTTAAGGTCATAGTTAATTTGGTCCATATATTTTGATAACGGTCAATTTGGTCCTCACTATTTTAAATTTACAGTCAATTTGGTTCCTACAGTTAAATCACTAATGGAAAATGTTTATACGACATATGGTTTGTATAGTAGGCATATTTAAAAATTGAATCATATGATGATTTGTCTAAGTTTAAGTGGCCATGTCAGTGCTTAGGTGGCAAAAAAAAAAAGCCACATCAACTTTAAAAAATATTTTTCTTTTCTTTTCCTATTTTTTCCGTTTTGTATTTTTTCTTCTAATTTTCTCATAATTTTCTTAACCTGACATGATTTCATTTTTTTTTTTTTCCTTCTTGTAATTTCTTGGTAACCAAACAATAATTTAGTCCAATAATTTCATTCTCAAAAAAAAAAAAAAAAAAAAAAAAATTTAGTCCAATAATCTTAAATTAGTCCAACAATCTTATATCAACCTTAAATTAGTCCAACAAAATCTTCTAACCCCAAAATCATCTCCTAAAAGAAAACCTAGATGCAAAGGATCCACCAAACCCAGATTCAAACTAATTCCAGAATTTTCAAACAAAAGCCCAAAATTCAAAATTTCAAACTAATCCCGCAATCCACGCCTGCAAACCCAAAACCACCACAACCTCAACCGTCCAACACCATCCTAAACCCAAATCCACCACAGAGCTCGATTCGTGGCCACAAACCCCAAAGAAAACTAGATCCAATCGATCTCGACCACCTAACTCGGATCTCCTCGTCTCAAGCTCGACCAGCATGGACCCAGCCTCAGATCGTCATCGCCTTGTGCGGCAACAGGGTCCCGCGAGCTCCTCATTGCACGCGTACGTTGGTCAGAGCGACATAATTTGAGTTGGAGGATTGGCTATAGCATTGGAGTGACAATGATTGCTGTTGGCTTTGGCTTCTTTGGGCATGAATCAGAGATCACAAGAATTATCACAGAGAGAGAGAGAGAGAGAGAGATGAAATTTTACTAGAGATGAAATATTACCATATTAGAGAGATTCAGTTTTATTTTTGTGAAATTATAGGTTTATAAAAGACAAAAAGAATATATATATATATATAAGCTTATGTGGCTTTTTTTTTGCCACCTAAATGCTGACATGGCCACTTAAACTTAGACACATCATCATCTGATCCAATTTTTTAATATTAAATATGCCAACTGTACAAACCATTTGCCATGTAAACATATGCCAACTGTACAAACCATTTGCCATGTAAACATTTTCCGTTAGTGAGTTAACGGTAAGGATCAAATTGACTGTAAGTTTAAATAGTAGAGACCAAATTGACCGATACCAAAATATAGGAACCAAATTGATTGTGACCCTAAAATGTAGGGATCAAAATGGTGTTTTCACCTTATTTATAAGTATAGCATGCGAATGAGGGTGGGGTAATCTTCTGAGTTGGGATCCAAATCCCATTTCCTATGTATGTAGTACGAGTAATGTATATTTTTGCGTTTGTAATTATTTCACATCAAAAGAGACAGATGAATCGACAAATTTTTAATCATTTGTACACCAAGATAGATAGATTTTATCTGCCGTTTATTCTCAAAAAAGAAAAGAAAAAGAAGATAGATAGATTTTAACTGCAGAATTTATTGATTTTGATTTTGAAAACATTTTCTGATTAATTAGCTCTACCAATTATCACTACAAATTAATAGGAAGTAGAAGATTTGTCATAAAATAAATTAAAGAGAAGGTAGAAATATCCTAATGATTGAATTACAAATTATATCTTTTATTTTTGACAAATTTTTAATTCCATACGTGATTTTCTAAGACTTAATCTATTTTTAATTTAGTCATTTTTAGTTTTGTCGAATGTCATCTAGGGATGGCAATGGGGTGGGGCGGGGCGGGGCCGAAGGATGGGATCTTCGTCCCCGTCCCGCATGGATTTTTCTTGTCTCATCCCCGCCCCGCCCCGCATGACGGGGAAAATTTCTTGCCCCATCCCCGCCCCTTAAGGCCCCGCGAAGACCCGCGAAGCCCCGCCCTACACTGTAAAGCTTTATTTCTTGTTAATTTTCCCTACAACTATTACCATTTTTTCAAATAAAATGACATGTTTCAATAATAAAAATATACTTGAAATGATAAATAAATTTATCCTATCAAATCAAACTAATTTTTAGCAAATACTAAATAATATTATCTAAATGTTTAACAAGATAATATCACAACAAAAATCTCATAGTATGACACAATAAAATAATCCAAACTCCTAATACATAACAAAATAAAAATTGCCTAGTTCTTCAAAAAGAATCTCTACTTAAATAAAATAAGATGATGATATTTTTGTTTAAATAGTAGGGTTTTAGGGTATAGAAAATTACCTTTTAACCCTTATTAATGCGGGGCGGGGCGGGGTGGGTTTAAAAAATATAAATCCATCCGCGCCCCACCCCGCCCCGCGGTGCGGGTCTAAAATCTCGCCCCATCCCCGCCCCACCACCTTTGCGGGGCGGGGAAAACCCGCACGGGGCGAAGCGGGGAGGGGCGGGTCAAGCGGGGCGGGGCAAAATTGCCATCCCTAATGTCATCATTAGTTTTACTATTTTCATTATCAAATTTTTTATTAAGAAAAAAAAAACGAAATTTTTGTAAAGTTAAGGGTAAAAACAATATTTTAACATAATACTCCATATTTATATATTATTCCTAAAAACAATTAAGGGAAAAAAGTTTAACAATCAAATATAGCACGTCCCAAATTAGGCTTAAATAATATAGGGATGAATCCCTTAGAGGTGACTTTAAAATACCAGCTAAATATTTCGAACACAATACAATCTCGTAAGGTCTTAAGAACCATTAAATTAACCCCTCGTGGTTATAAGTAAATATTATGCTATTCACTTGCAAATGTGCCATTCTTAAATTACAAATAAATTTAGTAAAAAATAACACAAAATCAATTTTATATATATATATATATATATATATATATAGAGAGAGAGAGAGAGAGAGAGAGAGAGAGAGAGAGATGTAGAGAGGGAAAATTCCCGACCTATCACAAGCTGACACGTCACATTACCAAGTCCACAAAATACAGCCAATTACAGAACACCATGTATTGCTGCTAGGTTTTGGTATCACTATTCAGAAGCCAACAGAAATTTGCCAAGTGTCATGCAAGAGCCAATCACGCATCAGCGCACGTGTAAGCGATGACTCAAGCAGCCTCGCACGTGTAAGCGATGACTCAGGCAGCCTCGCACGTGTAAGCGATGACTCAAGCAACCTCGCACGTGTAAGCGATGACTTAAGCAGACCAATCAGGCTGTGACATGTGCCACCAATCAAGCTCCGCCACGTGTCGCTCATCCACTCCCAAACTCCTATAAATAGAAGCCTTCCTGAGACATTCAAGGGACCAGAATTCAGAAGTGAAAAAGCTCTGTGAAGATCAAGCCTCAAAGCCTTCAAGAACTTCAAGAACTTCAACCCCAAAATCGGAGAACATTCGAAGCAGAATCATCCAGATCATCTGCCTAGATCCTAAAGTTCACGGGAATCAAGCCAAAAGTGTCCGAAAACATCAACAAATCACAAATCATTGAAGCTCAACGGATTCAAGCCTCTAAAGCTCCGAAGAACTTCCACCACAAACCTTCGAAGACGAAGAACGCACGAAGAACACGAAGAACGCGAAGAACAAAGGATTTCTAAACAAACTCATAGCCAGAGATTCATTGTAATTCCGTTTCAGTAATCTTCGATCCATCCCTCAACCAAATTGAAGGATATTTTGTGTTCAAGTCAAATCCACATTACCATAAGTCTAATCAATAAGTTTTGCAAGGAGATCGAATCAGAGGATCACTCTTTTGTAATTCCAGAGAATTGTACCACACAATCATCAATACAAATTCGCATTTGTGAAACTATTTTACTTGTTTGATTTATTTCAAACTAGAAATTTAGTCGCTTACAAATTCTGGCACGCCCAGTGGGACATCTCTGCCTCTCATCTCTTTCTCCTTCAAAAGAAAAGAAATTCGATTTGCTACTAGTCTCAATGGCCTCTAGCAAGAATGTCCGAAAATCAGTGGTCGATGATTCTAGCGCTGATGATTATGTCGGCCCAATCACTCGCAGTCGATCCAAAGTTCTTGATCGATTTCAACACCAACCAACCATCTCTCTAGACTTTCTTACAAAAAGGAAGACTACCGCTGAGGATTCATCTGTCTCGAAAGACTTCGAGATCAATAATGAATCATCCCCAACAAAGACCTTTTCTATCAACTCTTCACCCGTGATGAGAAACTTAAGAAATGAAATACCTTCGACTCATCCTGTTTCATCATTCTCTCCATCATATCTAGAGGTCATGCCAGTGATGATGACTAACACCTCTACTATGGAAGAAAAAATGGTTGAAATGGAACAAAGGGTCACCCTTCTCACCAAAGCACTTGAAGAGAAGGATGTCAAAATTGCAACCCTAATGAACAAACTGGAAGTACAAGATTCGGGTGAATCAAGTCTTGGCCCTGAGCACCCACCTGGCTTTACCTTCAAAGGAGAAAACGCTAGGGGTGATAAAGGAAAAGGAGGTGAAGGCACTTCTCAACACGGACATTCCACCTCAATGGCCTCGATATCTGTCCAACAACTGCAGGACATGATAACAAATACCATTCGAGCACAATATGGAGGATCTTCTACAAGTTCTCTCATATATTCAAAACCCTACACAAAGCGCATTGACAGCATGAGAATGCCAAATGGATACCAACCTCCTAAGTTCCTGCAATTTGATGGAAAGGGCAATCCAAAACAACATATTGCTCACTTCGTAGAGACTTGTGAGAATGCAGGAACTCAAGGAAGCCTCCTTGTAAAACAATTTGTCCGTTCACTCAAGGGAAATGCATTTGATTGGTACACTGATTTGGAACCCGAATCGATCGACAATTGGGAGCAACTCGAAAGGGAGTTTCTCAATCGATTTTATAGCACACGTCGCACGGTAGGCATGATGGAGCTTACTAATACCAAGCAGTGGAAAGATGAGCCTGTCGTTGACTATATCAATCGGTGGCGTTCTTTGAGTCTAGATTGCAAGGATAGACTTTCTGAAATATCTGCTGTAGAAATGTGCATCCAAGGCATGCATTGGGGACTTCTTTACATCCTTCAAGGGATAAAGCCCCGAACATTTGAAGAGTTGGCAACTCGTGCGCATGACATGGAATTGAGTATCTCTAGCCATGGAAATACGAAACCTCCCGTACCTGAGGAAAGGAAAGAAAGACGGGAAATAAGGAAAAATGACAGAAATACGAAAAGTAATATCAAAGATTCAATGAATGTCAACCCTGCCCCAGTCAAAGTTTCAACAAGAAATGTGAGGGCTAATGAGAAGAGGCCCGAGGGAGGCCAACAGCGTGAGACGCGTCGCTCATCACTTAAGGAATGGGAGCAAAAGGTGTATCCTTTCCTAGATACCGATATGCCCGAAATGCTAGAACAACTGCTCAAGTTGAAATTAATTGAATTGCCAGAATGCAAACGGCCGGAAGAGATGGGAAAAGTTGATGACCCGAACTATTGTAAGTATCATCGCATCTTAAGCCATCCAATCCAAAAATGCTTTGTCCTTAAAGAACTCATCATGAAGCTAGCCAAGGAAAGGAAGATTGACTTGGATTTTAATGATGTTGCTCAATCAAACATTGCAACAATTTCTTGCGGGTTACCTATTTGCATGTCTCCAACTACTAAGCAGGGGGCAAATACCACGCTCATCCAATTTGGTTCTCTGGAACCTGTTCAAGTTCAGCTCTCACAAAAAGCACCTAATTATAATTCAAATGATGATAAAAGGTCAACAATGGATGAGGAAGAGGGCTGGACAATGGTTACTCGCAGGAGATGGAAACAGAGACGAACATTCCCTCTTCATTTGATCGCCAAAGAGTCCAGAAAAGCACAAAACCAAATTCAGCCTCAATCAAGAGGAAGGAGCAATAAGAGGCGAGGGAGACTGGGAACAAAAGTGTATGAAGATTCAGCACAGACCCAAAAATCTCGAAAGCTCATCACATTGGAAGAATTCTTCCCCAGAAAATTCCTTCAAAATGACTCAGCCGAGGCCGTTCACACGGTCTCTCATTGCGAAATTCAGGACGAAAAGGAGGATGTTGACCACGGTGGTCCAAATGAGACTTTGTCATCATTGGAGGAACTCCAATCTCAGGTTGGTGAAGTTGAACCTTTGCAATCCTCCACCTCACCAAAAGAAGTGCTCACCCAAGCTCCTGAAAAGCCAGAGATGTACACTCCCTCTACCAACGCTCTTCAACAAACTCAGGAATGTTACACATGCTCTCCAGACTTAACTTTCACAGATGAGGATCTGTTGTTAGGCTCTAAGCCCCACAATCGCCCACTTTATGTCTCTGGTTATGCTCGTGAACAAAAGATCGATCGTATTCTCATTGACGGAGGCTCAGCTGTTAATATACTACCAAAAATGACAATGAGACGACTTGGTCTTACTATGGAGGAATTATCACATAGTCGTTTGGTCATTCAAGGTTTCAACCAAGGAGGACAACGCGCAATCGGCATGATCCACCTGGAATTGATCATTGGAGAATTGACAAGTAACGTCTTGTTCCACGTTATTGATGCCAAGACGACTTACAACATGTTGTTAGGACGTCCCTGGATCCATGGAAATGGAATAGTGCCGTCGACTTTGCATCAATGTTTCAAGTACCTTCAAAGTGGAATAAAGAAAGTCAATGCCGACTTAAAGCCTTTTGCTGAGGCAGAAGCTCACTTTGCTGACGCAAAATTTTATGTAGAAGATAACATTTCTAGTGAAGTTCTCCCAGTTGAAATCCTGTCCATGGAAAGCAAGCAGGGTGAAAAGAAACATGTTAAATTCATCACTAGAAAGGATATTCCTTCCCCAAAGGAAGGTCCAGAATCTAGGAATGATCATTCTAGTGAATCTACCAGTGGTGCAGTGAGGGCGAAAAATTCAACGCCTTCCAATAGCCCTCCATTCCTCCGTTATGTACCATTATCACGCCGTAAGAATGGACAATCACCATTTGCGGAATGCCTTCAATCTACAGAAGAAATGGGAAGGCCTCCTGCAAGGCTCACGACGGAAGATGTAGCCATATTGAAAGAAAACCATGTCATGCCTTTAACTTCATCCATAAATCCTTTGCCCTCGAAGCCACTAAATGGATTCGTGAGGTCTTCACAAAGTCTGACAGAGCATGGTATTCTACCAAGTGAACGGACGAAAGAATGGTTTGACCCGAAGGCGTATAGGCTGTTGGCCAGAGCAGGCTACGATTTCTCAAGACAAAGCGACCTAGGGAAATTGATTCCAGAAGTCACCGGAGAGAAAGTACATGGCCTTAGCAAAACACAAAGGAGAATGCGGCTTGAAGGGCATGAAATTCCTATCCCAAAGACCGGATTAGGTTATACTCCTGAACAGCCAGCTCAGATATGGATCAAGAAAAGAAGCGATGCTTCAAATTCCCAATACATAACAGTGGAAGTTGGCGAAAGTTCGAATCAAAGAAAAGATCATTCTTCATCGCGCGTCTCAGTGTTTGATCGCATTGAGGCCTCATCGTCACGAATCACAGTGTTCGACAGGTTAAATACAACTTGCTTAACACAAAATCGGGACACTCTTGCTTATAAATCAGTCTTTGATCGATTGGGGGCAACAAAAAGGCCTATTGATAGTCATTCTCAAAATTCAATGAACTTTGAGGTTCAAAAGAAGGAGAAAGTTCATGATGAGATCCGCAGTAGCATTCCTTCACGCATGAAGCGTAACTCTACCTTAGACATCAGCACTGAAGGATCGCTGAAAGTCAAGAGGCGGACAATTGTACGCACTAGACCATCATTTGTTCACAATGAGCAAATTGAAGAGGTGTCATCCTCGTTTCATATTACAATAGAAGAAGGTACACTTTCAGATGCTGAAGCAACCAATGAAGAGGTCGATGAAGCTCCCCCAGCCTTGGAGGATGGAGTACAAGCTACAGTTGATGAACTTAAAGAAATCAATTTAGGAACTATCGAAGAACCTCGACCAACTTTCATTAGTGCGCTTCTCACTCCTGAAGAAGAAGAAGGATACCTCAAGCTCTTGGTAGAATATAAAGATGTGTTTGCTTGGACTTACAAGGAAATGCCTGGGCTCAATCCAGGTATTGCTTTACACCATTTGGCAGTAAAGAAGGGCGTGCGCCCAGTCAAACAAGCCCAAAGACGCTTTCGGCCAGAGCTTATCCCTCAAATAGAAACCGAGGTCAATAAGCTCATTGAAGCGGGCTTCATTCGTGAAGTACAGTACCCGGAATGGATTGCTAACATCGTCCCTGTCAAAAAGAAGAATGGACAAATTCGAGTATGCGTTGACTTCCGTGATTTGAATAATGCATGTCCCAAGGATGATTTTCCATTACCCATCACTGAGGTCATGGTTGATGCCACTACTGGTCATGAAGCTTTATCTTTCATGGATGGTTCTTCAGGTTATAACCAAATTCGAATGAATCCGAAGGATGAAGAGCTTACAGCTTTTCGTACTCCTAAAGGCATTTACTGTTACAAAGTAATGCCTTTCGGGCTAAAGAACGCTGGTGCTACTTATCAAAGGGCCATGCAAAAGATCTTTGATAATGTACTTCATAAATACGTAGAGTGTTATGTCGATGATCTGGTGGTTAAAACAAAAAGAAGGGAAGACCATCTGGCAGAACTACAATCCGTGTTCAATCGCCTAAGAAAGTATCAGCTTAAAATGAACCCCCGCAAATGCGCTTTTGGCGTAACATCTGGTAAATTTCTTGGTTTCATTGTGAGGCACCGCGGTATTGAAATTGACCAGTCCAAAATTGAAGCTATCCAGAAAATGCCAGAGCCCAAGAATTTACGAGAACTTAGAGGCTTGCAGGGAAAACTAGCTTACATACGACGATTTATCTCGAACTTGGCTGGTCGATGTCAACCTTTCAACAGGTTAATGAAGAAGGATGTGCACTTTGAATGGGATGAGGCTTGTAGCAATGCTTTTGCGCGCATCAAAAGATACTTGCTTAATCCTCCAGTCTTAGGTGCTCCTATCCCGGGAAAGCCTCTGGTGCTGTACATTGCGGCACAAGAAAAGTCCCTAGGTGCTCTTATGGCTCAAGAAAATAAGGAGGGGAAAGAAAGAGCGCTTTATTATCTGAGTCGAACTCTTAATGGGGCTGAATTAAATTATTCTCCTATCGAAAAGATGTGTCTCGCTCTTTTCTTTGCCATAGACAAACTGGAGCACTACATGCAAGCATATACGGTCCGTTTGATAGCAAAGGCGGACCCAATTAAATATGTCCTCTCCAGGCCAGTGGTTTCAGGTCGTATAGCTCGATGGGCAGTCCTGCTACAACAATATGACCTTGCATATGTTCCACAAAAAGCTGTCAAAGGACAAGCGTTGGCAGACTTTTTAGCTGATCACCCAGTTCCATCTGATTGGGAGTTCTCCGATGATTTCCCAGATGAAGATGTGTTTTACATTGAAGTAATGCCACCATGGATGATGTTTTTCGATGGGGCCGCACGTCGGGAAGGAGCGGGGGCAGGTGTAGTGTTTGTTTCTCCACAACGGCAAATACTTTTATACTCGTTCTCATTGAGTGAACTTTGCTCAAACAACGTAGCCGAGTATCAAGCATTGATCATTGGTCTACAAATGGCCATTGAGATGGGCATATCGCAGCTTGAGATCTTTGGGGATTCCAAATTAATTATCAACCAAGTCTCGGAGCAGTATGATGTCAAGAAAGAAGACCTTATCCCTTATTGCAAATATGCGAAGAAGTTGGTAGCAAGTTTTGAGGCCACCACATTGGAGCATATACCAAGGAAGGAGAATAGACAGGCCGATGCTTTAGCTAATTTGGCTACCGCCTTAGCATTATCCCAAGAAGAGACAACCGAAGTTGCTATTTCCCAAAGGTGGGTGGTACCTCTCCTAGTTGAAGAAGATGAAGAAGAGCAAGCCAACATCATTTCTGTATGCCTTGTTGAAAAAGAAGATTGGCGACAAGTGATCATTGAATACCTTCAACATGGAAGACTCCCAGATGATAAACGCCACAAGACCGAAGTTCGGCGAAGGGCTGCTCGATTTATTTACTATAAAGACACTCTCTTCCGCCGTTCATTTGATGGATTGTTTCTCCGTTGCTTAGGAGAGGAGGAGGCTAAACAAGCTTTAGAGGAGGCTCATTCTGGAATATGCGGCGCACATCAGTCAGGTCCTAAGTTACACTATAGGATCAAACGAATGGGTTACTATTGGCCTACAATGGTGCAAGATTCTATGGAGTGCGCTAAGAAGTGCGAAGCTTGTCAGTATCACGCAAACTTCATCCATCAGCCGCCAGAACCTCTACACCCAACTGTAGCTTCTTGGCCTTTTGATGCGTGGGGACTTGATGCAATAGGGCCATTACCAAAGTCATCCGGTGGCCATTTGTACATCTTGGCCGCAACTGACTACTTCTCGAAATGGGCAGAAGCTGTACCCCTTAGGGAAGTGAAGAAAGAAACGGTGGTCAATTTCATTCGAACTCACTTGATCTATCGGTATGGTGTCCCTCGGTATATCATAACTGATAATGGCAAACCATTCTACAATAGGCTGATGACAGAGCTATGCGAGAAGTTTGAATTTAAACAATACAACTCCTCCATGTACAATGCCCCGGCAAACGGACTAGCTGAAGCATTTAACAAAACACTTGGCAGTTTGTTGAAAAAAGTGGTATCCAAGACAAAGCGAGATTGGCACGAAAGAATCGGAGAAGCATTATGGGCGTATCGAACAACATTTCGAACGCCTACTCAAGCAACGCCGTATTCTCTTGTTTATGGAGTGGAAGCCGTTCTTCCCTTAGAACGCCAAATCCCATCATTACGGATTGCCATTCAAGAAGGATTGACTGGAGAAGAAAATGCCAAGCTCAGACTGCAAGAATTAGAGGCGCTTGATGAGAAAAGGCTCGAGGCCCAACAACGCCTTGAGTGCTATCAAGCTCGTCTTTCAAGCGCATTCAATAAAAGAGTTAAACCACGATCATTCCAAGTTGGTGACTTAGTCCTTGCCGTTCGAAGACCTATCATTACAACTCATCGTACAGGCAATAAGTTCACTTCAAAATGGGATGGACCTTATGTTGTGCAAGAAGTCTACACCAATGGAGCTTACAAGTTGATTGATAATGATGGTGTAAGGATCGGCCCCATCAATGGGAAGTTCCTCAAACGCTTCTATGCTTGAAAATCAAGGATTGCTCCTCGGTAAGAGCTTAAACTACCCACTGTAGCGCTGCAAGAGTACATGATGTTTTCCCATTACCCTTGAAAGCGTACCAATAAGGAGAAATTAATCCCACTCCATGTCAACAATTGCGAGTGTAGCGTAGCGGTTGGATGCCTATGTCACCCTTGAGGAGGTCTCGGGTTCGATCAGTGGTGTACCCACTATTATACACTGCGCCCCCCTTTTTTGCAAAAACACATAAAAAAAAAAATTATAAAAAAAAAAAAAAAAAAAAAATCTTTTGAACTACGTGATGACTTGATCCCTTTCAAGGGTACGTAGGCAACTTAGTATTTTTTTTGCTGAGTTCAGTCACGCACTAAAAAAAAAAAAAAAAAATCATTTGAACTACGTGATGACTTGATCCCTCTCAAGGGTACGTAGGCAACTTAGTATCTTTTGCTAAGTTCAGTCTCGCACTAAAAAAAAAAAAGAAGGAGCAGAGAATAAAGTCTTCTTTATTGATTGACGAAAGGAAGATAGTACAGAGGAAAGCATGATGACATTTATGAAGGGAATTAAAACAAAAAAAAAAAATATTACGACATCCATTTCAAGTCTTTCAAGCTAGAACGATTATTTTCCAGAAGGGCTCGTATCTTCTCTAAAGCCTTCATATCCTGGTCTTCAAGAGCGGGGGCAGATTTGACTTCTTCAAGTTGTTCTTCTAAGTCTTGCACAACATTGTCTTGTTCAACTTGATGAGTCTCAATTTGAGACCGTGATTGCTCTAGTTGGACGAGCTCAGTTTGCAGGTCAACCATCCTCAATCTAACAGTATCAAGTTCGGTCTTCAAAGATACTTTCTTCTGCGACGCTTCAGAAAGGAGGAATTCAACTTCAGCCTCGCGTTGAATTAAGATAACAGGACTTGGTCGTTGGTTCAAAGATTCCTTCATCTTCAAATAGTCTGCAATACCCTCACAATATTTGTCAACATTCTCGCGCAAGTGTTGAGGGTCCACTCCAAGACTTTCAATCCCACTATAAATTTCATTTATTTCAACTTGCGGGAGGATGTTGTCCACAGAAAGATTCGAAATCTTATTTAGAAGAACATCTCCCAACATAGAGGCCCCTTTCCTACGCACGGAAGAAACATGCGCCATGGCCTGAAACATAGAGACTTCCGGAGGGTTGGTCGGCTGTGTGGATGAGAGAAATGTCCTTCCTGGCTCAGTCAGAAGTTTGGATGACGTACCAACATCAGCAAACTTACACCTCTTAAGATCCGAACCCTTCGCAGATGGCTTTGAGATGGAAGACTCACTATTTGTAAGAAGATGCACATGATCAATAGAAGTCTCTGCATCAACACCCTTTATTGGACTCTTCAAATGTTTCCAATTATAGTCCAGGTTGTTACACACCTTCTCTTCAGAAATTTTAATGGCATCCCTAGCTGGAACAGCAAGTGAACCTCTGGTTCCTTGACTTCGAGCAACCCCGGTATGTCGAGATGAATCTTTTGAATGACGATCATCTTCAAGAGGATATTGTGCAAACTCTGACAAGGGCTGTGGAATATATGGGTCTTGTAGCTCCCTCTTTCCCTTTTGAAATTTGTTGGGTGTCAATGATTTAACACGAAAGGAGGCAATGTCAGCTAAAAAATTTGTTCCTTTGGTAAAATCATTTCTGCAAACTCCTTCCCACCATTGCTTGTAGCTATATCTGACCCGGCTCCCAAAGTCTGTGGCAAAAGCCGAAATGAGTACCTTGGAATTTGTGTTGCTGTGAGTGAAAGATTGATAGAATTGGTGTAGATCTTTTAAAGAGCCTGTACGAATTTCTTCCTTCAAATCACTGGGAATATCTTGATGAAATCCAAAGCGCCGGCTAAATCTGTGAGGACTATATGCTTCTATAGTATGTTGGTCTTCACATCGAAGTGACAAGTACCCTGAGCGAAGGCTCATAAAGTAGCCAAATTTCTGAATGGATAAATGATCGTTGTCAATAAATGTCTGGTCATAGCTTTTCTTGAAAGCAGTCCCGTGCCAAATAAAGTTGGTGGCGGTTCGTATGTGCTTTCGTGCGGAGAATTCATTGAACAGAGAGGCGTAGCCTACACCAGAATATTTTGTCATCAAAGGATCAGACAGTTTGTCATTGGTGATGCGATTGCTTCTAAAAAAATGACCTACCCAGGCATAAACGTAATGAATGGCAAAACTAGCTCCAGACTTGCTCGGAGTAGGAGAAGAAGAAATGGTGTTGAGTCCACGATAAATGCTAGCCAATACTGGGGAAGCGAGGCCAAACAAACGACCATTGGCCATGGAACTAGCAATCTTGAAAGTACCTGGACGGATGCTATTTGGATCCTTAATAGGAAAAACAAATACACACAGCCAACAAGAAAGAAGTGCCGATAAGTAAGTCTCTTCCTTTAAGTTATCCTCAACTTGAAGATCCGCAAAGACCCCGTGTTCTTTATCAGACCATGGTCCACGCTCGTTTATCACGCCAAAGGGATTCTGACTACACTTGGGAATGGTTGTCCGTCTTGCTGGTTTTCTAGGAGCCGAATACTTGCTATTTCCTCTATACCAAAAGGTAATCCAGTCACGAACACTCACTTTCCCTTGCCTCTTCAGTCGGTTTTGAAGGTGATGATACGCCATGAAAAGGAAGCGACAGCTGTACGGCAAATAGGGTCGTCCTTGCTCATTAGTTCCGTCCAACTCTTGCGCATTGGGTACCACTTCATCATAAAATGCACCTGTGCAAGGAAGGCCACCAAGAATGGAAAGATCCCATGGTGTGATGGAAATTTCCCCAACTGAGGTATGGAGGGTATTGGTCGACGGACTCCAACACTCACAAAATGCTTTCATGAGATTCTCATCATAATCGTATGTGAATAAGGAAGCAAAGACAGCACTGTAGAGGTGGGCCGCATCGAGGAGGTGTTTACACCGACCGAGCACATCTTCTAGCCAATCCCAATAAAGGGAGAAATAGGAAAACCCTCCGTTCACATTAAAGGAAAAATCCCAATTGGCACGCTTTGCAATTATCTCTCGTCCCAAAGTGTTGTACGGCTTTGATTTAGCAATATTTTTGTGATGCGAAGCAAGAAGGACAATTGTCTCCAATTTAGAGCCATCGTCGGAGGGAACGACTTGTGACCATTTTGGCAAATTAAGAGTGTAAGAGTTATGGCCCCATCTTTCTGAAAATCTTCCTATTATAGGCGGACGAACAATCAAAGTCGTAGCCTTTGCATCCTTGTCATCTTTCTCTTTACAAATGAACAAGGCCGGTTCTTGACCAATCTTCGAATCCTTAAAAAAGAGCATTATGATTGCTGTAAAAAAAAAAAAAAAAAAAAAAAAAAAAAAAAAAAAAAAAAAAAAGAAAGAAAGAAATTAGTACAGACAAAACATTAAAAAAAAAAAAAAAAAAGAAGAAAAAAGAAATTAGTACAGACAAAACATTTAATAAAGAAAAAAAATTAGTACAGAAAAAAACATCTAATAAAAAAAAAAAAGTAAAAAGGCAGAGTTTCTCTACACTGAAAATACACTACCCACTGAAGATAATACTTGTACAAACTTAGTACATGCTCCGGATGGCTTTATATAGGGATCCTCAGAAACTAATGGACAAAAAGAAAGAGGTGCATAAATAATTGAAATACCATATTTTCAAAAGAGACTGCACCAAACCTTAAGAAAAAAAGGGAGAGGTGAATTAATGCTCAGGAAAGGATCATGGTGTCAGAAAGAAATTGTTACACACCTAAGAACCTATCAGTCTGCAGAAGGAAATAAGTCCTCTAAGAAAAACTATGATGTTAGACTTTGGATGCAGTACTAGGCCGGCAATGGAAAGTATTTTATTCTACTATGTCACCATCCCTTGAGAACAGCAGAGACACTCAGTGGCAACCACTCTCTGCCTGGGTTGTCAAAATATTGTCAGAGTAGCCAGCGTAAGAATGGACTAAGATGGCAACAAACCCAGCCATGCCTACGGACTTTTCCTTCAGATTTATGAAAATCCAGACATTATTTCACAAAACTGACCCCACAAGGATCTTCTAGGGACTTCAAGCTACAAAGACCCAGAGAAAATCAAACTCAGTAGACTATCCACGTGCTCCCATGCGCGGCCACGAACTCACAGTGACCAAAGGAATAGTCTTTCAACATCTGCGCAAATCCGGCCTTCATTTCACAAAACTAATACCGCAGGGCTGTTTAATGGACTTCGATCTACCAGACCCAGAAAGATCATACTCCAAGGAGCTTTCACGCGCCACCACGCGCCGCCATAAGCTCGCAATGACCCGCGGCCAAATCCTTCAAATCTGTGCAAATCTGCCCATGATTTTAAAAAACTGACCATACCATGATGTTCAACGGCCTCCAATCTGCAAAACCTGAAAATTTCAGGTCCAAAAAGCCCACCACGCGCCTCCACGCGCCGCCGGAATTGCTGCCACGACGAACACGCGCCTCCAGACATCGCACGCGCTTACACGCGCCGGCGCCTCTTTCGCGCGTGCCACGCGCGGCCACGCGCCCTACCTGACGCGCGCTTCAGCAGGCCTGACGTCACCGATGACGTCATCTGCTACCCTTTGGTCCAGATTCGACCCGGACCGACCCGGTTTGACCCGGTCCGAACCGCCTGAAACTAAAAAAAAAAAAAAAAAAAAAAAAAAAAAAAAAAAAAAAAAAAAGAAAAGAAAAAGAAAAAAAAAAGAGAAGACAGAAAATGCTTGGACCAAGCAGACTTTTGACCTTGACCAGAAAATCAAAATTTTCAAAACGGACTTGTCCCACTTGATTTTTCGAGTACATTCCGATTTTGGGACCCGTTTCTTCATTCGAAGTTCAGAAATTGTGCAAACGTCCAATTTCTAAAAAAAAGTTGACTTTTGTGCAAATATTGACCAGAAAGTCAAAATTTTCAAAACGGACCTGTCCCACTCAATTTTTCGAGTACATTCCAATTTTGGGACCCGTTTATTCATTCGAAACTCAGAAATTGTGCAAACGTCCAATTTCCAAAAAAGTTGACTTTTGTGCAAATATTGACCAAATGTCAAAATTTCTGAGATGGACCTATCTTGCTCAATTTTTTGAGTACATTCCGATTTTGGAGTCCGTTCCGTCATTTGAGACTTGAAAATTGCAAAAATGACTCAATTCCAAGTGTTCAAAACTTAGGTCCTCAAGAACAAAATTTGAGATTCATCCATTTAATTGGGATCCCCTCAGGGTTATTCTCCAGACTTCATCAAGACTTCCTCTCAAAATACAAATGAACTCTCACAAGTGTGTCTTGAACCTGAAATTACACTGGGTCACTAATTTAACCCACTATTCCCGTTCGGTACCTACCAGTCTCCAACCTACCATTCTCGTTCAGTGCCTACCGTTCCCATCTACCATTCTCACCAAAAATTCTCAACTGCCAGTCTCACCAAAAATTCTCAACTACCACTCTCAACTACTAAATCTACCATTCTTCATCTCTCCACTATAAATAGGAGGGCCGGGTTCATCAAGAACTCATCCGAAAAAAAAAAAAAAAAAAAAAAACAAACACACTGAATCATAAAATGAAGATTTGCCTCTTTCAGATTTTCAAATCCTCCTTTTCACAACCATTTCTCACTATGATCTCATCATTCTCAACACCTAGCAACCGATTTTGCTTCATAATCGGTTTGAGATCAACCCTCCCATGGTTCGGTCGAAACCCTATTTACAACATCATTGCAGTTTTGAGATCCAAACAAATTTTGTTTCTCCACTTAACGACCACCTTTGTCTACAAAATTATTCATAACAAGGTCTGCACTTTGGTTCCATGCTTCCTTGGACTTGGTTGGCCAGGAAATCCAAGTCCAGCAGAAGCACCTGTTCCTAACCTCAGGGCTCCTGTAGTCTCTCTCCAATTGCTTGGTCTTCCAGCAGAAGCAGTGGTTCGGAACAAACAGCAACTTGGCTGGTTTCTAAGACCAGAATCACAAGTTAGCTCCATCTTTCATTTTTCTGTGCTTTTCCAACAAGTGGCAGTAGGTGAAGATGGTAAAAAAGTGTTGGGGTATCCTACAAATTGTTTTCCATCAACACTTAAAACAACCTCCAAGGCGCCAACTCATCAGAATTCAGCCTTTGGTGCCGGTAAATGGTCATCAAAACCTTATTCCATGTCCCCACTACTATGGGACCCAAAGGTCATCGTTGCTGGTACCTCAAAACTCATTTTCTGGAATTACTCCAACTTAAAATCAGCTTGAAGAATTTCAGAAGGTACTCTTCTGAAATTACTTCAACTTAACGTCCGTCGGCATGGTCCCATTACACAGGCACATTCAATAACTTGCCGTCGGATCTCATTCAGCATGCAGTCAGTCACATATCCAAAGGTGTACCTCCCAGAGACACCTACACCAGAAGGTCCCCAATGTACGGGGTCAACGCCATGGTGGTGTATGTTTCACCCATTCACTTCGCTTCATCTCCGTCTTCTTCACCACCAACACCAGCATCACCAGAATCCATACTCTTCTGAAATTACCTCAACTTAACCTGAGTGAAACAATTACACATGCGCATTCAACCACTCTCCCACATGTCCTCGCCGTAATCCAAAGCATGTTCCTCCGAGATAACTTCACCAGAACTTCTTAAAAACACAAGCTTAGCCCCATGACTCTGCATGCTGTACCCAACCAACATCTTCACCTCTTCCCCATCTTCTACACCCTGTGATCGCCGCCAACAATCCAAAATATTCTCCTGAAATTACTTCAACTTAAACTATGCTGAGAATACTCGGTCACGCAAGTACATTCAAATACTGGCAAACCCCTTTCCAGTCTCATCAGAGCCTTTCATATGGGTCGGTCTACTCTTCGGAAATTATCTCATCCTTCTGAAAGCTCCACCACCTTCAACAGCTCCACTACCTTCAACTACTTCACTTAAAGAGTCAAGTACCAAAAATCCATTTTTTCGAAACTCATTCCCACACCACACTCCGAGACCGTGTGTGTAAACGAGTCTCGAGGGGGCATTTGTAGAGAGGGAAAATTCCCGACCTATCACAAGCTGACACGTCACATTACCAAGTCCACAAAATACAGCCAATTACAGAACACCATGTATTGCTGCTAGGTTTTGGTATCACTATTCAGAAGCCAACAGAAATTTGCCAAGTGTCATGCAAGAGCCAATCACGCATCAGCGCACGTGTAAGCGATGACTCAAGCAGCCTCGCACGTGTAAGCGATGACTCAGGCAGCCTCGCACGTGTAAGCGATGACTCAAGCAACCTCGCACGTGTAAGCGATGACTTAAGCAGACCAATCAGGCTGTGACATGTGCCACCAATCAAGCTCCGCCACGTGTCGCTCATCCACTCCCAAACTCCTATAAATAGAAGCCTTCCTGAGACATTCAAGGGACCAGAATTCAGAAGTGAAAAAGCTCTGTGAAGATCAAGCCTCAAAGCCTTCAAGAACTTCAAGAACTTCAACCCCAAAATCGGAGAACATTCGAAGCAGAATCATCCAGATCATCTGCCTAGATCCTAAAGTTCACGGGAATCAAGCCAAAAGTGTCCGAAAACATCAACAAATCACAAATCATTGAAGCTCAACGGATTCAAGCCTCTAAAGCTCCGAAGAACTTCCACCACAAACCTTCGAAGACGAAGAACGCACGAAGAACACGAAGAACGCGAAGAACAAAGGATTTCTAAACAAACTCATAGCCAGAGATTCATTGTAATTCCGTTTCAGTAATCTTCGATCCATCCCTCAACCAAATTGAAGGATATTTTGTGTTCAAGTCAAATCCACATTACCATAAGTCTAATCAATAAGTTTTGCAAGGAGATCGAATCAGAGGATCACTCTTTTGTAATTCCAGAGAATTGTACCACACAATCATCAATACAAATTCGCATTTGTGAAACTATTTTACTTGTTTGATTTATTTCAAACTAGAAATTTAGTCGCTTACAAGAGAATCCCTTTAGGAATAGCTATGCTTTTATATTAAAAAAATATAATAATTATTCATTAAAAGACATACAAAAAGCATCTATAGCATGACTATGGTTGACATGTATAATAAAGAATGGGAGGTTTGTGATTTAAAACTCTCCGCATAAAACTCAACTATATTTCAAGGGTTTTAATTGATATTATTTAAAATTCTGATATTCAATTTTAAATTAGGGTTCTTCTCAAAAAAAAAAATAAATAAAAATAGGAAAATTATAAGATTTAATTTGTAACAAACTTAAATTTTAGAAAATAATATAAAACTTCTAAAACTATAGGGTTCAAGTTAAACAACCCATTTTCAACAACAACAAAAAAGTTAAACCACCCAAAAAAAAGTAAGGTTATAATTTATCTCCAATAAAATAACATAAAAGATACGATGTGAGAAAATTACTTTAAAAAAAAAAAAAAAAAAAAAGTCCAAATTTGTCTACTCAATAACAACCACGTGAACTAGCTGAAGTTATTTCACCTACCAATCATAAATAAATAAAATCCAACTCAACTACTAAAGTCATACTTTATATTTTATAAACTACTATCTTAATAAACCTAAAAAAAAAAAAAATGCAAACGTTGTTAAATCATAAATTTGATAACAACTTCGTATTTATTATTGGCCTATCCATTTTAAGAGTAATTGGTAATTACAAGTACATCTTTTACGATAACTATGTGGCAAAAAAAGAAAATTTTCTAATTCTAGAAATCAAGAATCAAGGTAAGGTTATAGCAATCTGTCGTGAGTGTTTTTGACAGATTTTTAATTCCATACTTATACTTTAAGTGTTTTCCAAAGACTTAATCTACTTTTAATTTAGTTCTTTTTACTTTTTTAGTTCTGCCGAATTTAATCATTAGTTTTACTATTTTCACTTTTCAAATTATTAAAAAAAAAAAAATTGTGTAAAGTTAAGGGGTAAAAAGTAAAAACAATATTTTATCTTAATATTTATATATTATTCCTAAAAATAATTGAGGGAAAAAAAGTTTAACAATCAAGTAATGGTGTGTTTGGATACCGCTTACTTTGCTGAAACTAAAAAATTATTACTGAAAGTACTGTAAATAAAAGTAAAAGTTAGTTGAAATAGTACAGTGAGACTCATAAATAATGCCAAAAAATGCAGTGGGTCTCATGAATAATAGCAAAAATAAGTTGAATAGTAAAATAATTTTCATTTATAATCCCAATCTAAAGGCACGCTAACACATCCCAAATTAAGTTTAAATAAGAAAATTTTTTTAAAAAAATCCAAAGTATAGAAAATTAATATCAAGAAGAAAAAAAATGTGTTGATTGCTATATTCTTACCCTTTCACCACTTGATCATACCAACTAAACAAAGCTCAAAACATCTGATCCATAAAACCCAGATCCAAAAATTGCCAAATCAATCACCACCACTATCATAAACATACAAACCAAAGACAAGAAAAGCATTTAAAAAAAAAAATGAAGAAGAAGAACCAGTGTCTAGTTTTTTTAAAAAAAAAATTACACAAAATGGAAAAGGGGGGGACGATTGGAATTGGTGAAAAAGTTAAGCAATTTTTGTGTATTTTCAGAATACTTATAGCACTAATTAAAAATAATAAAGTATAAGTATATATTGTGTTTTCTTATGTGTAGTATTCCCGTCTTATACACATTAGGTAAAATAGGAAAGACTTTCATAAATAAATAAATATATATAGAGAGAGAGAGAGAGAATCCTTTTAGTAACTATTATGCTTGGCCAATGATTATTAATTATTTATTTAGATAAGCATATGGCTGAACTTTATGTTGACAAACTATTATGCTTTTATATTCAAACAAATATAATAATTATTCATTAAAAAAAAATACAAAAATCATCTATAGCCTTGGGGAATGGGAAGAGAAAGAAAAGGGAAGTCGTGAATCACGTTCATCAATTCCCCCGTATATAGCTCCAAATGGGTGTGACGTGTGCGTGTGAGTCATCACCCATTACTCTATGTCTGGTTGTAACGTTCAATAATGGGTGATGAACGTGATTCACAACTTCCTCTTTTCCTTCTCTTCCCATTCCCCAAGTACAACTAGACATAGAGTAATGGGTGATGACTCACACGCACACGTCACACCCATTTGGAGCTACATACGGGGGAACTCCAAGATAAAATTCACGTGCAACACGCAGCACGACTACTGCAAATGAAATAAATAGGTGGGGGCTGGTAACGAATTTTTTGGGCATAATCCAATGAGGCGATAACACATCAATATCAATCAATCAATCGCCACATTGTCGTTTACATAAAAAAAAAAAAAAAAAAAAAACGAAGTTGTTTTCACATTTATGATTTAACTAGTTTTGCATGCATTTTATTTTTATTTTTTTGAGGTTTGCTAGACTTCACTAAATTATTAAGATAGTAGTAGTTTGCAAAAGACAAAGTATGACTTTAGTAGCTGAGTTGGTTTTATTTATTATTTATTTATAATTGGTGGGTGACATAACTTCCAGCTCACGTAGTTGTTTTTGACTAGTCAAATTTGGACTATTTCTTTTTTATTTTAAGTGATTTTTCTCTGCTCACAGAAAAATATTAAAAAAAAAATAAGAAGTGATTTTCTCACGTTGTTTCTTTTATATATGTTATTTTATTGGAGACAAATTATAACCTTACATTTTTTTTAGGTGGTTTAACTTGAAACCTATAGTTTTAGAAGTTTTTTAAATTAAATTCTAAATTTTAAGATTGTTACAAATTAAATTTTATAATTTCTCTAAACCATTGATATTTTGAGTTTTATGCGGATAGTTTTATATCACAAATATCCCATTCATTATCATAAATGTCAACCATCAAGCTATAGATGATTTTTGTATTTCTTTTAATGAATAATTATTATATTTGTTTGAATATAAAAGCATAATACTTACTAAAGGGATTCTCTCTCTCTCTCTCTCTCTCTCTCTCTCTCTCTCTCTCTCTCTCTCTATATATATATATATATTTATTTATTTATTTATGGAAGTCTTTCCTATTTTACCTAATATGTACAATTACATGACAATCATTCCAAAATTGATTGTCAAGAATGATTTTCACCATTGTCTTTGCTTTCTTATCTTTTGCATATCTTGATTCAACATAAAATTTGCTAGTCACCAATGCTTGTAAGTCATGCTTATATTCCTTAAGACTCCCTAAGGCAATGAAAGTAGTAGCAAACCTAATTGGCCCTGGACGCACAATTTCCGTCCAATTTTTTCTAGTCCTCAACCAAGCTTGCAAAGCCACATGGTTATAGATGAACACAGTGATCTTGGATGCACGTTTTGAAAGTTTAGCTATATGATCCATCTTCCAAATCTCCTTAAAAATTAGGTTTAGGCAATGTGCTGCACAAGGTGACCAACTAATATTCCTATATTTTCCACACAAAATTCTTCCAGCAGCTACATAATTTGCAGCATTGTCAGTGACCAAATGTACTATATTTGCAGGACCAACCCAACTAACAATTTCATCAAACAAGTTACTCAAATTAATAGCATCCTTAACCAAGTCAGAAGTATCAACAGAACATATAAAAATAATTCCTTTAGGACAATAGACAAGGAAATTAATCAATGTTCTATGCCTAGTATCAGTCCACCCATCAGCTATTATTGTACAACCAGTGTCAGCCCAATATGAACAATGAGAATCAACAATCAATTGGACTTCTCTTTTTGTGTCTCTAAACAAAGGCACTTGAAGGGCATGATAATTTGGGCCTCTATATCCAGGACCATAAGAAGCTACAGCATTGAATATAGGTTGATAATAACTGGAATTAACAGCATTAATTGGAATGCAAGCATCATACATCCATCTTGCTACAGACATATCAACCCTCCACTTCTTTTCTTTTCCAGCAAGCACACTTTTAATAGAAGGTTGAGCTCTCGGTGTTGTTCTAGGAGCGAAGTAATTACCAATGTCACCAACCTTTCTCTTGCCAAGATTCGATCTTGGTGGAAAACTACTAGGACTACTTCTATTTCCCCTACCTAACCCCCTACCTCTAGGAGTAATTTCTTGGACATCTTCAAATTCTGGTGAGTCTTCTAATGGCAAATAATTAGATGCTTCTTGATCCTTTTTTGTTTGTTCTTTAGATTTTGAAATTTCCTTCAAATTCTCAACCATTTGAAACCTAACATCATAAGGTACACCCATACATGCAACCACATCACCTTTAATTTCAGCTAGCTAGATGTCTTTTCATCCTATTAAGGCCCCCTCCTTTATAAGTTTTCCCACAATGTATACATCTATAACTACTTTTTCTGTCTTTCAACTCTTTAGTTACATGATCCCATGCGGGATCACATTTCGCTCTCACAGATGAAGAATTAGCATTAGACCCGGTTGTAGAAGCATGTTCATTAGATGGTACAGAGGCAGACTCCATTTCACTCAACAATTTCAGACTGGCAGCAACCATTTTATCAACAAATAAATTCATCAACACAACATACATAATCAATAGTATAATACTTTGTAAACTATATTTCACAAACAATAATGCTCTGTAAATCAAATCCACAACATACACAAAATCACAAATAAACTAAAATGCTATTGTAAACTAATAATTGAAGTTACCACTTACCAGTGAAGTCAGGGAAGGAGAACTTGAGATGAAGCCGAGAACATGAATTGAGAATTTGAGATGAAGCTTAAAAAAAAAAAAAAAAAAAAAAAAAAAAAAAAAACCAGGACAGAGAAAATGATCAAATTCAAATATATATATATATATATATATATATAAATTATTAGTTTATTACCTGATGAAGCCGAGAGAAATGAAAAAAAAAAACAGAACCGAGAAAATGAAAAAGAAAATCAAAATAAAAAGAAAAGAACATTACATAATTAGAAAACCAAAAACCTAGACGCCGAGAAGCAAAGAGCAGAGCACAAAGGGCGAGGCAAGACCAACCAAGAAGGAAAAAAGAAAAAAGAAAAAAAACCTCAGCTTGAGTTGAACTTCAGAGAGCGCAGTGAGAGCGTGCCGCTGTGCGTGAGGCAGAGAGCGCAGAGAGAGGTGTGTGCTTGAGGTGAGTGAGGCAGAGAGAGCTTGACTAATCGTGAGATGAGAGAGTTGAGATTTGAGAGCTTGACTGATCGTGAGGGAGTGAGGTTGAGGCAGAGTGAGGCGTGAGTGATCGTGAGATGAGAGAGTCTGAGGGTGAGGACTTTAGGCTTAGGGTTAGTTTTTAGGACTTTAGTGCTACTTTTGAGGACCAAAACGACATAGTTTTCCCGGAAAAGTCAAAAAGCCCCCAACCAGTCATTAACCAGTTCGACCACCAATTTTTTCGGTTCTCAGGTTAAACCGGCCAGTTTTTACTGTTTACTGGGTTTTAAGTCATTTCTGATTTTTTATCATAATCGAATCGGATTAGAAGCCGGTTCTTGATTGAACCGGTTAGATTGGCCGGTCCGGTCCAGTTTTTAAAACCATGTACCACATTGTCTATGTTTTTAGCTAATTAGAGCATCTGTAGTAGATGTTGCATAAAAAATGTCATTTTGACACATCAAAATCCTACTTTATTATTTTACCACATCATTTTACAATATCTCATTTATCAGATATTTTATCATTCAATTCTATACATTAAAATAATATTTACTACACATTAAAATAATATATTATTTCCTCCCTATTATCATCAACAAAAGCAACAACATCAACGGCACAACCACCAGCCACCAATATCCATTGCCGCAACAACACCTCTACTGCAAACCAACCACGACAATTACTCACCAATATGGCAATATCAGATCAACCCAAATTGCAGCAAAAAAAAAAAAAAAAAAAAAAAAAAAAAAACCCACAAATTGAACAGATTGCAACAAAAACCAAAAACCCATCTACCACAGATTGCAGCAAAAAAACCCCAAATTTCAAGCTCACACCGCCAAGCACCACCTTCAACCACCAAATCCACCAACCACTCGTTGCTGTTAAAACCCATCTACCACCATTGATGAACCCAAGAGAATCGATGAAACTTTCAAAGAATTGGTGAATCAATGAAACCTTCAGAGAATCGGTGAAACTGATTTTGAACAGCGAATCGGCGACTCTAAGATAAACTAAACCGATTTGGTGTATGAGATAGAACAGAGAGGAGAGTGAACAAAAGGGGGAAAAAAAACCAGTGAAGGAGATTTTATAGATTAGTGATGATGGAATTTGTGAGATGGTAGAGAGGAAATCGATGGTGGCTCATGATTTATGAATGGGAAGAGAATAAAGCAAAAGGGAAAAGGAAAGTAGAAAAGGTATGGGAGAGTGGAGATGAAGGTGGTGAATCTGTGGTTAAAGGAGAAGATGAAAGATATATTTTAATTAGGATGAGAGAGAAAGATGAATAAAATAATAATAAACCATATTCCATTCTTTGTCTGTACCATGTCAAAATAAAAGGGTACTGCAGCATGTTGCAAAAGTTTGACACATTTAACACATCTGATAAAACTCCGTTTTTGGTGTTTGGTGTGCTAAATGCCAAATATTATAGCATTTAACACAAATACCACATCTGCTATGGATGCTCTTAGTAGTGACCACTGACCACATTGTCAAGTAAGGTACTACGCCCCATTGCGCAACAACAAGAATAGAATATGCTTCTCCCCATTGGAGAATATCTTTTTCTCTGGTCTTTTTCTTTTCTTTTATTTATTTATTTATTAACCTAAAAGATAAATACTAGGTTTTTTTTACAAAATTTTTATAAAGTGGTAGTGGTTATTGTTAAATGAAAAAGTGGTATTAATGATATGCTTAAATAAAAACTAACAAGAAGTTGGCCACATTAACCATTTGCAAAAATATTATAAAATAGTTTACGACTGTAGCATTGCTTTAACTTATAAAACAAAAGCTATTATCTTCCCATATAATGTGAAAAAAAAAAAAAAAAAAAAAAAGTTGCCTTTAGACGAAATTTATCCACAAACCTTTACTTGACCGACAAAGGCATAAACCATTAACATGACAATAGGGTAGTTAATTTGAATTCCGCCCAAAATTGTCACACATTAGTCAATTTCTTTATAAAAAAAACCATCATATCAAGTTTCAAATATTTGTTACTCTAGTCAACTAAATCCATAATCACAAGCATTGAGAAGCACCAGGTTCTAGGCTTTCTGCTTAACATTGTTGGCAACTTAAGCCCAAATCTTTAACAATTGAAAAGTGTTACGTTTACATTTTTATAATAAATCATAGGTGGTTAGTTGTTATTAGTTCTAATTCGAACTTATCACTAAAATTACTTTTTTGTCCCTCCACTAACAACCTGTCACTTAGGATTTGTTATAAAAATATTATGAAAATGTTATTGAAAGTTCAAAAACGTGTATAAACACCTTTGAACGTTTAAACCCCCAAATTACAACTTATCCAATTCAAGCAATATGTCAAACAACTAGTGTGCGGAAACTTAACATATGCTATAATATGGAATTGGTAAAAACCATCTAAGCCAAAACATAATATAATCCACAGCAGATAATAAAAAGGCAAAGATAGATAGGAAGGAAGATGCAAACACAAAGACAACACGCGATGTGTTATCGAAGAGCAAACCGAAGCCCTCGGCGAAAAACCTCTCCGCCGCCCTCCAAGCGGTAAACAATCCACTAGAAAATACAGTTGGGATACATGGACAGCAATAGACCCTCCAAGCCTAATCTACCCAGTGCACCTAAGCCCTCCAAGCTTCTTGCTCCAACGAGGTTGCGCCGAACCTTTTTCTTTTCTAGCTTCCCGGATTCCGCTACAAGACCATAGCATCAACCAATGAATATTGGTTCCTTCCTAACTGCTTCCCAGAACACCAAACAACCCTCTCACAGTAATGGATATGGTGAGAACAAGGTTTTGGTAAAAAGCCTCTCAAGGGTTTGACAATGGAGAGGAAGAGAGTTGAGGAATTTGAAGAGACTCTAATGTATAGATTGTGGGTGAATCAATCTTGTTTTTCTTTAGGGTTTCTCTCTCAAAATTCTCTCTGGAAGCTCTCTCACAATTGTGGGTAAAAGGGGTATTTATACTGGAGTGGGAGAGGAATGTGAAACGTCAGGTTTTACAAAATAGGGGTGGCTCGCGGCTTGACCTCGCGGCTTGACTAAGTCGCGAGATCCAGTCGCGAGATAACCGTATGGCCAGTTGTCCTGTTTTGTCCTGTAGTGCTCCAGCTTGCATGACTGTTCACCTTCCAGCATGCTTGGCACGTGTGCTGCATCTGGCGGCTTGCAGCCGCGAGTCACCCGCGAGTCCCAGCTGCGAGTCTCTGTTTTCTTGCACACTCTTGAGAAATCTTCACTCTATCTCACTCACTACCCTTACATCAAACCCACCTAAATACAGGGTTACTAAATGCTGAATTACAAGCAAATTTGGCACGGAATAAAGCCAATTAGATGGTTGAATAAATTCAACCTTACAATCTCCCCCTTTGGCTATTCCGTGACAAAACCCTAAAACAGACTCTAGACTTAACATGTGAATTGGGAACAGTTGAACAAAACTCACTCACACCTAACTCTAGAAGCTGTGAAGCACTTGAATCATATGAACATAATACTCCTGAAACACAACAATACACCATGATCATTGTAAGCAGAAAATCATAAAATGCATATGAAACAGGCAATATGTGATCAAGCAAAGATGGAGTTAAGAAACAAACCATGGCTTGATCAACCAAGTGAACACCACAAGGTAGTGATCACAGTGCTCATTCACACTTGGAATGAACACAAGGACATACAAGTTAACAAGCACAAGGCAAGACACTTGTATGTTCAACACTCAACCAATGCATAGTACACAAGGTATATTCATCTAGGAACAATCCTACAAGGGCACAAGAGTGACAGTACATAAATCAAAATGCAAGACATTTAGATTAAAGTACTGATTTCAACATAGCATAAAGGCTGCAATTAAGCAAGGTACATACCATAAAGCCTACAAACTATGCATAAAACAAAAACCCTAAAAGCTTACAAAAGCACATGGGTACAAGCAACAATATAATCCTGAAAAACATCAATAATATATATATAAAAGATTAAACCAAGATTATAAGTTATGAGTTAGAAACAAAAGTACACCTAAACCTCAGTGTATCAAACCCATATAAACACTAAATACTCAAAACATAAGCATATATAAACAAAGTCTCTGATTTTGACAACTTTGACAACTCCCCCTCAACACATTACTCCCCCTTAAGAGCTGCTTTACTGCTTCTCATCATCAATGTCATTAACAACAGAAAGAAACATAACATTATTCTCCCCCTTTTTGACCGGAATGGCCAAAGGGTCACTGTTCATGCTGGGTGGTGAAGCTGTCAAGTTTTGCAGACAAGACATCAATCTGGTCCTGCATGGCTCTCATTCTCTCAGAGTGCTCAGTCTGGACTACTCTGATCCCATCAAGTTGTTCCAGAATGATTTGGAAAGCATCTGGAGGTGTATCTGAAGAAGTTGATGCTCTAGACCTTTTGCCACTCCTCCTGGGTGTTGAGGTTGATGCATGCCCTGCTACCTCTGCTTCAGTCTCCATTGGGACACCCTCTCCTTCATCACCTTCATCTTCTTCTCCTGGAAGTCTAACACTTATCCTTTTGTAGGTAAGCTTGTTAATTGCAGAGGGTGTGGACATGGGACTGATGTCTTGAGGGATTAGAACACCCTTTCTTCTAAAAATCCTCATTAGCAAACTGGGAAAGATCAATTTTGGCCTAGAGGTTGTTCTTGTCTCATCCACAATGGTATCATATATGTGGGAACTTATGTCAATGAAATTCTTTTCTTTGAGATCCATCAGAAAGATTGCTCTAGCACAGTTGATTGTAGTCAACTTCTTTATGGGATAGAGGTTAAACATCATGATTATTGTTAGGCACCTCATGTCCACTAGAAAGGCAGTGGTATTCAAACATTTCCCTTCTCTCTGCCCACCTATCCTTTGTTGAACTGTTTCAATAGAAACAATCCTATCCTTGTAATTGATAAATTCCTGATCTTCTAAACCTTCAAGCCCTAGCACATCATCTATGACATGTGCATCCAAAATGAATTCTTTACCTCTAACCCAGCAGTTTAACTCATTCTCCTTTGTCACAACATTTGAATAAAATTCCCTAATCAGGGGTTCACATACCACAGGGAAATCACTTAGAAGCTTTTCCCATCCTCTTCCTTCAAAACAGCTGGGGATAAATGATTGTCTTAAGTCTTCCAAATCTACAAATCTTTCTTGAATAATTCCTGCTTTCAAGAAGATATCCTTGTATCTCTCAAAGTGATGAATTGACCTAAACAGTTTAGAATCCATTTTCAATCTTTTGTCAGCCTTCTTTACAGGAGTTTTCTTTTTCGGAGGTGAGGGAGCCATCTGTGAACAATCAGAAGAGGCCACAACAGCATAGAACAATATATGTGTAAACCGAGTCAGTACCATGTAATTAACAAAGAGATTACAGCCACACAGATGAACTTGAACACTTAAACAATAAGCTACTTAGAGCAACCACATGGATAAACAAGCCTAAAAAAGGAACATAAGAACAACATGGAGAAATTATCCTAAAGGCAGATATATGTCAATGAGACATATAATGGAAAAATGATATGACACACAATCAGCATTTTGAAACTAGCAGATGCTCCCAACAGATTAACACAATAGAACATGCACATCATCAGCAAGCTAAGCATGAACAAAGAGCAATAGCCGAAACACAAACCCATTTCTAAATCATAAACATATGCAATAAAAATCAAGGGGAAAAGCACAAAATCAAGTAGAAATGAGTTCAAAACTGAAAACCCATACCTGTGACATGAAGAATTTGAGCAGAAAATATGCAACGATGGAGATTTGAAATGGGAGCATGGAGTGTTTGGGAAGGACATATTTTAGAGAGAAGATGAACAGTTCACAAATGTTTGAGGGAAAACTGAAAAAAGATTTAAAAACTGCTCCTATATCTGCCAAACACGCGTTTTTCGCGACTGAGGTGAGTTGCCAGCAAGTCGCCAGGTTGAGTCGCCAAGACCCTCAAAGGAAAAATTTTGAAAAAAATTTTTCTAAGTGTTTTTCGTGACTGGAAGGTCTACCCGCGAGGGAGTCGCGAGCTGAGCCGCGAAAATCTCTGAATAACCTTGCGACTGGACCTTTCACTCGCGAACAAGTCACCAAAATGGACTCGGGAACACGCGACTGAGGCTCGCGACTTGACATACCCGCGACTAAGTCGCCAAAACAAGGCAAAATTTTTTTTTGAAAATTTCATTTTTGAAGAACAAAATACTTTCCAAAAACACCTAAAACACTCAAAAATCTTTTTGTGTTTGAAACAACAAAGATTGAGCATGTGAAAAACATATTTCAACAAGTACAATTACACAAATGATTATGGCATTCATTGAACATAAACTTGTGTGTTGTGTGTGTGGATATCAACAATGAGATAGTCCTTAGTCTAATGTGAAGCTTCAATGATCAATTCAACCAAGGCATACACAATTAGCACTAGATCATGTGATCTATCTCACTTATAGAAATATGTATATATGACCTCCCACATAACTTGATAACATGACTTGGAGCTTTACATTTGACTCCACTTTCAATCATAACATTTGATCTTTTTGATCCTTTTGAGACAACACCTCTCATTGTGAGAGTGATATTTGATGAATCTCTTTAATGAACAAGCCTTTGGCCTTTTGAATAAACATTTCTCTTTAATTTTTGGTCGCTTTCCCTTTTTCCTAGTCGAATACTAGTATGTGCGACAGGCTTTTGCAGCTCAATATCTCTTTTCATTTGGAGATTTACAATTAGTGAGCTCTTTTTAGCAATAACAAAAATAAAGAGTGGGAAGATATATAGACACAAGTCTATGCATGTCTCAAGATCAACATAACCATTCACTCATCATTCATGACAAGATTGAAGATCTATTTACAACAATCACATTGATTTCAAGATTTTTCCCACAGAGATATGAGTGCAAGGAAACAAGCAATTCTCGAAAATGCACAAAGCCATTAGCACAAAGCCATTAGCACAAAGGTACAAGGCAAAACATGTTTTGAGACAAAAGCTCAACAATGTCAATCAAACTTTTGATTTTCTAATTTTTATGTGATTTTTGGATTTTTGACACATAAGAAGAAAAAGATTGATTGAAAACAAAACAAAAAAAAAAAAATATGCACAAGTAGACAAGCAAACAACCAGCAGCAAAAACAATAAGCAAACAAACATCGTCGCAAAGCATAGAAAGTATTAATGCATGGACATGTTGTAATGCTTATGCATGAGTACCCTTCTTCACCCACACGTCACTTGCGTTTGGGGTGATTTCCTTATAGGATTGGGTACGGGAGTTAGGGCTTTCAAACCTTCGTGAGAAACTTTCCAAACAGTTGGTGAATGCACCAATCATCTTCATCACGTTCATCATTCCGGGATCACCATTTTGATCTCTAGATTGTTCATCTGCCCAATTTCTTCTATCAATTCTATGTCCTCGTGACCTTTGAGGTGTTGCACTGTTCGTTGCTCTCAGCTTTTGGCAATTTGGTCGAGTATGTCCTTGAAGTCCACAATGATGACACACATAAGTTGATTTAGGACCTCTTTGTGGTCGTGGACGAGATTTGGCTCGAGATTCTGACCTGCCCACAGATTGATTACGGGAATTCAACAACCGTTCGTTCCCCACATTTCTCTTCTCTTCTATCTTGGGCTTCTCAGCAGTAGGACCAACATCAACTGGATCTTTAGCCTTAACAAACTTCACTTCTTTAGTGACATTTCCAGATGAGCTACTTCCTCCGGTATATCCCAATCCGGATTTGTCTGAAAAGCTCTTTTGAGATGAAATAACATCATCTAGCTTCTTGGTGGTGACCCTGTCTATTTTAGCATTTGCTTGCACAACCTCTTGCTCAAGAAATCTCACCTTTGTGTAAGCTTCTGACAGCTCACCATTCAAAGCTTCTATCTCACATTTGGCCTCCCTATATCGGATTAGGAGACTTTTATAGTCCTCCTCTGCCTTCTTCATCTTTCTCACAGCTGCCTTGGCCACCCTTGTGTACTCACCCGACTTTTCAAGGAGTGAGTCATAATTCTTTTGAAGATTGGCTGTGCTTACATCTTCTTCAACATCTGATTCCTCGACAATTCCTAGTGATTTATCATCACTATGTTCTCCAAGGTCTTGTACAAGCAGATTCAACTCATCTGAAGACTCAACATGAGCAATGGTCATAAAAGCTGAATAGTTCCCCTCTCCATCACAGCTCTCTTCAGATTCTGAGTCAGACGAATCCGAGTCACTCAATGTCGTGGCATACACTTTACCTTTCGATTTCAAATAATTCGGACATTCCTTCTTAAAGTGTCCATGCCCGTTACATTCGAAGCAAGTGACACCTTATGTAGGTTGGGATTCTTTTCCATCTTTCTTTTTGAATTCCCTTTTCTCCCTTCCAGAACTTTGGAATTTTCTTTTATCATCAAATTTGCCATTATTTTTGAATTTCAAGAACTTTCTGAAATTTTTGACAAGGTATGCAACATCTTTGTCAACCACATCGTCTTCCGATGAGTCATGGACTTCTACCTTCTCATTAATGGTCTTAAGAGCAAGAGATTTACTCTTCCGTTGGTTGGGTAGCGACATCTCATAAGTCTGAAGAGAACCAACCAGCTCTTGGACTTTGATGTCATCTAGGTCCTTGCTCTCTTCAATCGCTGTCACTTTAGCACGAAAACTTTCCGGCAATGATCGAAGGATCTTCCTTACGATTTTAGAATCCTCCGTTTTCTCCCCCAAATTGAACTTGCTGACTACCACCTCATTCAGCTTCACATAGAAAGAGTCGAAGGACTCATCCTCACTCATTTTGAGCTCCTCAAACCGAGTGGTCAGCATTTGCAACTTGGTGTCTTTCACTTTCTTCGTGCCTTCGTAGGTAGTTTCCAATATCTCCCATGCTTCTTTGGCAACGGTGATGTGGGAGATCCTGTGAAATTCATCAGGAGACACACCACAGAAAATAGCATTTAAAGCTTTACTATTAGCATTAGATGCAGCGAGTGCTGCCTTATCCCATGTGGATTTGGCTGCCTCAGGTCTGGTCTAACCACTCTCAACTGCATCCCAAACAGATTCATCAATGGAGCACAGAAATGCTCTCATGCGAACCTTCCAAAAAGCATAATTACTACCATCAAAATATGGAGGTGCATTTAGGGATTGAGACCTATCCATCTCAAAAGGGAGTCAAGGATCACACAATGGTATTGAAACCAATAAAAGTGTACCCGCTCTGATACCAATTGAAAGTTCAAAAACGTGTATAAACACCTTTGAACGTATAGACCCCCAAATTACAACTTATCCAATTTAAGCAATATGTCAAACAACTAGTGTGCGGAAACTTAACATATGCTATAATATGGAATTGGTAAAAACTATCTAAGCCAAAACATAATATAATCCACAGCAGATAATAAAAAGGCAAAGATAGATAGGAAGGAAGATGCAAACACAAAGACAACACGCGATGTGTTATCGAAGAGCAAACCGAAGCCCTCGGCGAAAAACCTCTCCGCCGCCCTCCAAGCGGTAAACAATCCACTAGAAAATACAGTTGGGATACATGGACAGCAATAGACCCTCCAAGCCTAATCTACCCAGTGCACCTAAGCCCTCCAAGCTTCTTGCTCCAACGAGGTTGCGCCAAACCTTTTTCTTTTCTAGCTTCCCGGATTCCGCTACAAGACCATAGCATCAACCAATGAATATTGGTTCCTTCCTAATTGCTTCCCAGAACACCAAACAACCCTCTCACAGTAATGGATATGGTGAGAACAAGGTTTTGGTAAAAAGCCTCTCAAGGGTTTGACAATGGAGAGGAAGAGAGTTGAGGAATTTGAAGAGACTCTAATGTATAGATTGTGGGTGAATCAATCTTGTTTTTCTTTAGGCTTTCTCTCTCAAAATTCTCTCTGGAAGCTCTCTCACAATTGTGGGTAAAAGGGGTATTTATACTGGAGTGGGAGAGGAATGTGAAACGTCAGGTTTTACAAAACAGGGGTGGCTCGCGGCTTGACCTCGCGGCTTGACTAAGTCGCGAGATCCAGTCGCGAGATAACCGTATGGCCAGTTGTCCTGTTTTGTCCTGTAGTGCTCCAGCTTGCATGACTGTTCACCTTCCAGCATGCTTGGCACATGTGCTGCGTCTGGCGGCTTGCAGCCGCGAGTCACCCGCGAGTCCCACCCGCGAGTCTCTGTTTTCTTGCACACTCTTGAGCAATCTTCACTCTATCTCACTCACTACCCTTACATCAAACCCACCTAAATACAGGGTTACTAAATGCTGAATTACAAGCAAATTTGGCACGGAATAAAGCCAATTAGATGGTTGAATAAATTCAACCTTACAGTTATAGACATAACATTTCTTTTAACAATTATACATTTTATGAAAGATTTGACATATAATATATATATATATATATATATATATATATATATATATATTTATTTTTATATATTTTATATCTTTGAGAAACTTCCTCTTCATAATTAGCAGAGTTATGACCATTCCTGGTCTTCTTCCTCAACCATCTCCAAATCCTTGGTCTCTTTGACTACTTTGACACCATCCTTTGTCATATAAAGTAAGCTAGCTTTGATTGTAAGATTTGGTCCAAAGGCTCTTATTTCTTCTTGTTGTTGAGTCTTTCTTCAAGGGATTGTAGAAATCCCAAAAACTTTATCAAAGTTCAATACTCCAAACCTTTTGACTCCTCAATCGCCACGATGATATAATCAAACTTATAAGCTAATGACTAGAGGATTATTTCTACTACACAATCATCAACCAAGTTCTCAGATCTTTTTATTTGATTCACAATGACCAAAACCCTTGAAAAATTAAAAGTAATCCAAAACTAATTTAAATTATCTCATGTACAAGCTTTCGTGCTAATCTCTCAATATTTGAAGGCGAACTTTCTTCACCTAATCAATTACCTTAAGAGAGTTATGAAGAATCTCTCATGCTTGCTTGGATGAATTTGAAATTTTCTTGACCATAGTTTCATCCAAACCTCGATAGATCAACGTAAGCGCTTTTTTTTTTTTTCCCCAACCGTTTTGTTTTGCAACACATGTTTCTTACTGTATGCAATCCTTTATTTCTGTTTCACACTAAGATGTCTTGATGAGTTTTGTTTAAAGTGTTTCAGAAAGACAGGTTGTCAAAGTCTATCAAGCCATAAACTTTCTTCTTGCAAAGTTTTTCAAGAGTTTGTGTTAGGATTAGATTTTATTGTACTCAACAAGTGATTATGAGTTTAGTGATTTACGACTTCTCTCATACTTCATTTTTTTGTTATGGTTTTGTCACGGATTGCGAAAGGGGAGATTGTTATGACATATATGGAATTTGTTGGAACATTATATGTCATTGTAAATTAACTAATCCTTTGACAAAACGCACTTTACTTGTAATTGGGTAGATCAAGGATGGGTTTAGTATTTTAAGGAACAAGAGTTCAAGTCTAGTATTGAAGTAATGCAAATCTGTCCAAGAAACAAGTAAAGAAGTGTTGTTCATCAAAACTCGACAGATATCTCGACAGCTTCTTGACAGATATAATATCTTTCGAGATCTATGAAATCAGAATTTCTAGATCTTATTTTCGGCCCATGCTGACATGTATGTGTAGGGTTCATTTTCTCATAACCCTAGACATATAAAAGGCTTAATTTAAAAGCTGTCACATTAGAAGATACAAGGAGAACACATGCAAAAAATGATCGAGTGCCTTATTCTCTCTACAGGAAGTTATTGCCTCTTTTTCGCCATGGGGTTTTGTAATCAAGTACTTCTTGATTTTCATTATTAATGAAGTGAAGAATTATGTGATTAAATAATTAAATTTATCATTTCTCAATTGTTTAAGTTTTTGGGTGGATTGATAATTTAACATGGTATCAGAGCATAAGGTCATAAGTTTGATTCTTGTTTTTTCCACTCTACATCATATTTAAAATCTCATGTGTTGGGCTTTGTTAGGACATATGTGATTCACTTATTACGAACATATGTCACTATTTTATGTAATTGGCTAATTCTTTGACAAAACGCACTTTATTTGTATTTGGGTAGATCTAGGATGTGTTTAATACTTCAAGAAACTTTGTTTCAAGACCAAGTGTCAAAACCATGCAAGTTTGTCCAAGATTCAAGTTGAGAAAGTGCTTGTCATTAAAGCTTGACAGCTAGCATATATCGAGCTTTAATAGCTGTTTCAGTCCCGTGGCTCGACAGCAGCTCGACAGATAGCTATCTGTCGAGGTTTATGAAAAACTAAGTTTTAGATCTGTTTTGAGTGTAATCCGTGATTGTATGTTTAGGCTTTCTTTTCTCACAACCCTAGACATATAAAAAGATTATTTTAAGGGCCATCAAAGAGGACACAAGTTGCACAAGTGTTGACCAAAGTTTGTTCAAGCAAATTGTGACTGGAGACAAAATTTTCCCTAGTTCGTCTTTCTTGTGAAGAAGTTGCTGTGTTTGTACACCGTAGGGTTTTATGACCAAGCATCTTCTCGATCTTCATCGTCTGGATGAACTGAAGAATTTTGCAACCAACAACCTTTTCTAGTTGGTGATTGAAGTTGCGTACTGGGATCCGCGCAATTGGTTAGTCACGTACTGAGAGCCGTGCATCAAAAAGAGAGATTGTCACTATAGAACAAGTCCAATTGGGTATTGAAGTAAGTGTTCAACTGTAGGTTGGTATAAGGTACTGAGATTCCTTTACTTGTAACTACTTGTTTTAATAATAGTGGATTATCGATAGTGGTGACCTTAAAATCACCCAGTGAGGTTTTTACCCTGTTGGTTTTCCCCATTTGTAAACAAATCACTATGTCAATTTAATTTCCGCTGCACTTAGTTTAATTGGTGATTTGTTTGTGCTACCACGCGCTTTGCATGCTAATTTAATTAATTAATAAACATGGCTAATTAATCAATTGATTAATCACAATGGGTCAATACGTTTTTGGCCTATCAGGCTTCACTTATTAAAAGAGAATTTGAGCTCACACGTGAGGTGGAGTGTTAGAATTAAATAATTAAATTTATCATTTCCCAATAGCTTAAGTTTTTTAGAGAATTGGTAATTTAACACTTTTGAACATCCCTCTCAAACCTCTAGCCCTGGTGGAGTGAACTAAATAATGAGAAAATTTCATCAAAATCATTCATCTTGCAGAATATTATTTTATGATGATGTTTTGATGAAACTCGTTTTCACAATACGTATAATTAGCATAGATGTGAAATCCATGGCCTTCAAACGTGGAAGATGGCAAGTCATGACCCCAGCCTAAGTTAAATTCAAACCGCTAGAAATAGGGGTAACAATCCTCTTCTCATTTTATAAGGTACTTCTATAACTTTTATTGTTTTCCTTTCCTTTTCGTTTCTGATAAGTGTTCTCAACCATGTTAACTTGGCCAAAAAATTAACTACTTCGTCACTCGTAATTATTAGATTTTATACTTTATTTTCTGAACCAGTGATGGATGTTATTCTGCTGCTTCTGCAAAATTTATATGCAAAAAAAACTAAGTGCATATACTCATCAATGGTTTGATTTGACTAGTGTGAACCTGTTGTTTGGAAGATAATTTATTATGTTGTTTTTCTTTTCATAATTTCCTTATTTAATGTTATAATAACTCTCATCGGTTTCTACTATTTCAGCTGTTATTACTCTATCTGTCATATTCAAGACTTGGTTTTTTTTTTTTTTTTTTTTAAGAGGATACTCAAGACTTGTTTTGATTTGATTAACATTTTAAACCTTATGAGATGGTGTGTTAGTACATTGTAATTTGACTAGTACAGTCCTTTTTAATACAGTGCATACGCAATTAGTGCTTTTTTTAATTTCAAGTTGTGAAAAAGGATATCAGAACCAATCTGGTAGAATAATGTAGCTCACCAATAAAAGAAATCGAATCAAGATAAGGCAAGAAACTTGCCACCTATCCAAACCACACTAAATGATTGTAAGAGTTAACAAAAAGAAATCCCTATTCTCAAACGTCAAGACTGATATGATTCAAAATAACACTTATTCTTTTTCAGTCCATATATGATATCTTGGATTTTTTTTTTTTTTTTTTTAATATGAGATAGAATTTCTACTCTAGCCTAATCTAAGTGTATATGTGTGTGAAGGTCCCTCCTGGAGACTTGAACCCCGACCTTTACCCCCCACACCCCACAAGCATTTATACTTGTGGAGTGACAATCGCACCAAGGGTGTGTGATGGTGATATCTTGGACTTAAATAGACCAACTTTTGTTTTTTTTTTTTAGAAGTCTTAAATAGACCAACTTGTAACATGAGTAATAAAAACTTATATTTTTAAGACAAGAACATTTAATAAAATAAAAACTTATATTTTTAAGACAAGAACATTTAATAAAATTCAAACACTTGATCGATTTATAATTCAAATCACAAAAAACATAACAAAATTGTTAATAAGACTAAGGAATTTTGAAGAAAAAAAAAAAAAAAACAGTAGAAACTAAATAGATATAACTAAAAAAAAGAGAAATCAAGTGTCTTCAAATGTATTATGTCATCTTAGATATTTTATATTAAAATGGCCATAATTCACTCTATTAAACTCCAAATTATATATAGTTGGATGCGTTGAAAACTATAGAAATTGAGTTTTGCAATTTCAAATGCCTTGCTAACTTATAATGCTTTCATAATAACTCCATAATTAATTTTGAACACACACCTTCAACTTTTTTGAACTTAATTAATCCACTTGAATTTGCAAAAAAGAACAGAAAAGATGACAGAGATATAATTTTTCATAATCTATTTCACAAATGCTGATATGGTAAATTTTGATTAAAAATGTTTGAATTATTGTCACAATTTATAATAGCACGAATTACAACACCCCATCCCAACCATTGTGAAAAAAATAAATATCTTTGGACTTCCATAAGGTGGAATTTTGATATGACTTGGACCTCTAAAACAAACTCCAGTACCACCACAAACTCATGGGATAAGAAGCCAGATTTTCTTCAACACAAACCACATGTTTCAGCAAACCAAACCAAAAAAAAAAAAAAAAAAAAAAAAAAAAACACAAAACAAAACAAGAAGAAGAACAAGAACAAAATGTCTTAACTCCATATCCTATTCTCAAATCTGAAACCCAATAGTTGGTTGCCATGTATGAAAGAATAACGCTTTTTAAAAAGGAGTTGAGGTCCAATCATACTGAGGTTGATTTCCCTACATGCATGGATCAGCAATTGCAGATGTGAAACCTATTGCGCTGAAAAAACAATAAGTTAAAGAAGTTTGATAGGCGGGGTCGATCGAGCATGACCTACTGGACAGGCCTTCTTGGAGCATACTAATAATAATGTGAGAAGAAACAAAAAAAAAAAAAAAAAAAAAAAAAAAAAAAAGACGACATAGGATAATGAGTGTGGGAAGGCGAAAGGATATAAATAAAGTGAAAGCAACCAACGATACAACTTTTCTCCCGTTCAATGACAACGTCTGATTCATATATTGGGGTTTGGACATTTTTGAGCTCACATTTTCCACGCTTTGAATACTGTCAATGACATAATACGTGGCACCCTGGCCTCTGTATCTCATGTCGGACTCTTTCTCACGTAGTGAAAGCAAAAGCAAAAAATATCTGTAGATTAGTTACATGGAATGATTACACTATTTAATTAATTTTAGAAATTTTTTTATGAAAAAATGAAAAAAAAAATACTAACTATTTTTATTTTTTTTACGGATTTTTCAATTTTTCATAAACAAGTTTCCTAAAATGGAAAATAACAGAAAATTTCTGAGATTGAAAGGCTATGGAATCCAGAAGTTGCAGAGGTGAAGAACAAGAGAAGATGAGCGAGCTGGCTTTTTTATATCGTTTAGATTAAAACAGTGTTGTCAGCTCAAGTTTACTGTTTAGATTTCAAAACGGTGTCGAGCATTAAGTGAAAGAATCCCTTTTAATTTTCTTATTTAAGTCATACAATTGCAGTTTTGAAGCTGAGCTGGAGTATAGCTGTTGGTTGCTGTTCTTCCTCTTTCATGTTCAACGTACACCTTGTTTCTCCAAAAAAAAAAAAAAAAACATTTCAACTTACAGTTTGGGGTTAACTATTTGGAAAGGTATGTTTTAATAAGAAATGGTGATTTATGAACTGCGGTAAGCATTTGATAAAACTTGTTAAAAAGATTGTTTTTGCCAATTATGTGTTTGGATAACATTGGTATAAAGTGTTATTTCGGATACAAATTACAACAAAGAGCCTTTTTTTTTTTTTTTTTTTTTTTTTTAAGAAAGAACACTCCAGGCTTCAGTTTTTTTCCCCTCAAGTTGCATCTTAAGTTTTATTAATTATTAAATTAATTTGTTGAGAACAATCATTAGAGACGGAAGTGATAGGTTTAAACTATTTCTCAAAAAGATTATTAAATTAATTTGTTATTAATTGTTAAGGTAAAGTTCCTTGAAACAAGGGATAAGCTAGAATGTGCGTGCATGTACCAACCGATTAAGCTTCTAGTCACTTGGCCAAAGTATAAGATTTAATAAAAAAATTAATTTATATCAAACTTTATCATTTTAGTTTCAGAAATTTAAATTGTACCCCAACTAAAAGTCTAAACATCTGTATTTATCATATAAATTAAAGTAATTTTTTATTTTATTAAAATTAGTTACTTATTTTATAAGTTATTATTACTCTCAGTTTTAATTATATTTTTTAAATTTCTTTTGGCTTACCCATGAATCTTCATCAATTTGTTTATTGTATGGGAATAATACTAATATATCGATTACTTTATAGGAGAAATACATTAAAATTTTCACAACACACAATCCATACTAGCCAATACATTTTAGTAAAAAAAAAAATCCCAACCAATACATAAAAAATAGTCTAAAATAATTATATAAAAAAAACTATTATTAAGCGCACACAAATTAATCAAGTTCTATTGTCATGAATGACTTTCATCTTTTTATTGTCTAGATTCTCTATATCTATATCTAATATAAAAGTAGAATGTTTGATTTTTTATTAACTACTTCTTATTGCGTCACGTGACTATATAAATTTATACCACGTATACATTTAAAAACACCAAACAATTGTGTCTTTTCATTTTTCATTAAACACATTTTTGGTCAATAGGCACATTTTTGTATATCTAATATGAAGTGTTATGACTTTTCAATGTGCATCTTTTGATATATCAAATTTGAAAGATTATGACCTTTCAATAGATACCTTTTGGTATATATATTACAACCTATCTTATATATACATATGTATACAACACAAACTAAACTAGAGACACAATATTCTGTCTCTTATTACTTCCCACAAAAATTAATAAATAAAACAACATTGTTTCTTCTGCCTAATTATTAAAACTTGGTTCTATTTCTTTTAATATCATTTTTTATGCATTTTTACTTACTACTCCAACTCAAAAATAATGAATTTTTTTTTTTTGAAACTCATCCAGTAGTTGTTCATGTGCATCGCACGGGTTAACGACTAGTTCTCTTATTACTAATACTCCCACCTTCACTGGCATTTTTGCCAAATTTATCTAAGTTATAATCATCCCACCTAGACCTAACATCGTCTCTATCATGTATTCTTGTAATATTATCTAAGACCCATGTAACAACTACAATGTTTTGTTGGTCTTTAATATATATCATAACTTGACATTTTTTTCAAAATTCTTCATCTATTCTTGCACATTCCAAAATTTCTCTTTTAAGTACCATGTGAACATAGTTAAATCCCTACACCAAAATTACTTTATTACATTAAGTGTTGGTGCAACAAAAAGTAATATTATTGTAATAGTAATTATTGCAACTATAATAATTAGTTATAATAATTTATAATTTTTTTTAGTTGCAATAGAAGCCTTAATACCTACTATTGCATTAGAAAATTTTCTTAAAATGAAGAAATTGCAAATTGATACAAATTATTTTTGCAACCTATACCTATGACTATGAAAATCTAGAAGTGGTAACTTATTGTAACAAAGATCAATCACTAAGAAAGTAGGGTCTCCTGCTTCACTTAGACTGTAGAAGTTTTGTCCCTTCTTCGAAGGAGAGTTTTGTTTGTTAAAATTTTGTCCTCAAAGAGTATCAAGCGTACTCTTCGAGCTAGTGGTAACTTTCATTTGTGGGGTGTGGGAAACAGTTCTTATCTTCTCTTCTTTGAAATTAGGAATTCTCATTGAGCATTGCTAGGAGACAATGGAGCGGCTAACAAGGAGCTGGAACAATCTATCATTATCAGAAAAAGAGCGGACTGGTTTCATCCTTCCGAAAGACCATAGGAGGGGTGAGTTCTTGATCGCTGCAAAATTCTTTACTACATGCTTTCTCCAAATGGAGGCAGCAACTCGAACTTTTAGGCAACTATGGAGGACAACTAACGGATTCAGAATCGAGAACCAAGGCAACAATATAGTGTTGTTCATGTTTGATAATCTCTCGGATGTGGATAAGATTCTGAAAAGCCAACCTTGGAGTTTTGATAAGCATTTGATCGTCATGCAAAGGTATACAGGAGATACCCTAGTGCAAGAGCTTGAGTTTAAAAAGGTTTCGTTTTGGGTGCAAGTCCATGACATTCCTACTAGCTTCCAGACAAGGAAAGTGGCAGAAAGTTTGTGTGATACTGTGGGAGACATTCAAAAATCCAATGGAGTGGTGGACGAGGATGGAGGTAGCTTTTTTCATGTGAGGGTGGCAATTGATATTACCCTTCCTTTGTGTAGAGGTAGGGTCATTACTCTACCTAGTGGTGAGAAACGATGGGTCGAGTTCAAATATGAACGACTACCTAGCTTGTGTTTTTGGTGTGGTTGTCTAACTCACAATGATAGGGATTGCGATCTATGGGTCCAAAGCAATGGCACACTAACCTTGGATAAGTAGCAGTTCAGTCCTTCATTGAGAGCACCACCTTACACTTCGGCGGGAAAGGGTGTCATTTATGACCCAGGATACTATGAGAGGAAAGGAGGAAGGGAAAAGACACAAAGTAGGGGTAAAGGCGGTGATCAGAACGTGGCTCACCAAAATTCAGTCACCATGTCTCCGGTGGAAGCCGAACCAATCATGGAAGAGGAAGAGTGGAATGACAGGCGGACAGAAGAGGCAGTTACGAAATTAAATGCACGGCAGATTTTGAGGGTTGAAATTGATTCGGTGGAGATTATGAGGGAAAGAGCATTAAGGCTAACGGAACATTAACTCGGGTTGCCTTTCTCAACTTGTTGAATTTGATAAGGAAGTTAATTACTCCAGCTTAGCAAAGGCAACGGATAGGAGTTTGAATTTTATAATTTCTCTAAACCATTGATATTTTGAGTTTTATGCGGAGAGTTTTATATCACAAATCTCCCATTCATTATCATAAACGTCAACCATCAAGCTATAGATGATTTCTGTATTTCTTTTAATGACTAATTATTATATTTGTTTGAATATAAAAGCATAATAGTTACTAAAGGGATTCTCTCTCTCTCTCTCTCTCTCTCTCTCTTTATATATATATATATATATATATATATATATATATATATATATATATATATTTATTTATTTATTTATTTATGAAAGTCTTTCCTATTTTACCTAATATGTACAATTACATGACAATCATTCCAAAATTGATTGTCAAGAATGATTTTCACCACTGCCTTTGCTTTCTTATCTTTTGCATATCTTGATTCAACACTAGTCACCAATGCTTGTAAGTCATGCTTATGTTTCTTAAGACTCCCTAAGGCAATGAAAGTAGTAGCGAACCTAGTTGGCCCTAGATGCACAATTTCCATCCAATTTTTTCTAGTCCTCAACCAAGCTTGCAAAGCCACATGATTATAGATGAACACCGTGATCTTGGATGCACGCTTTGCAAGTTTAGCTACATGATCCATCTTCCCAATCTCCTTAAAAATTAGGTTTAGGCAATGTGCTGCACAAGGTAACCAACTAATGTTCCTATATTTTCCACACAAAATTCTTCCAGTGGCTACATAATTTGCAGCATTGTCAGTGACCAAATGTATTATATTTGCAGGACCAACCCAACTAACAATTTCATCAAACAAGTTACTAAAATTAATAGCATCCTTAACCAAGTCAGAAGCATCAATAGAACATATAAAAATAATTCCTTTAGGACAATAGACAAGGAAATTAATTAATGTTCTATGCCTAGTATCAGTCCACCCATCAGCCATTATTGTACAACTAGTGTCAGCCCAATTTGAACGATGAGAATCAACAATCAATTGGACTTCTCTTTTTGTGTCTCTCAACAAAGGCACTCGAAGGGCATGATAATTTGGGCCTCTATATCTAGGAACATAAGAAGCTACAGCATTGAACATAGGTTGATAATAACTAGAATTGACAGCATTAATTGGAATGCAAGCATCATACATCCATCTTGCTACAGACGTATCAACCCTCCACTTCTTTTCTTTGCCAGCAAGCACACTTTTAGTAGAAGGTTGAGCTCCCAGTGTTGCTCTAGGAGCGAAGTAATTACCAATGTCACCAACCTTTCTCTTGCCAAGATTGGATCTTGGTGGAAAACTACTAGGACCACTTCTATTTCCTCTACCTAACCCTCTACCTCTAGGAGTAATTTCTTGGACATCTTCAAATTCTGGTGAGTCCTCTAATGGCGAATAATTAGATGCTTCTTGATCCTTTTTTGTTTGTTCTTTAGATTTTGAAATTTCCTTCAAATTCTCAACCATTTGAAACCTAACATCATAAGGTACACCCATACATGCAGCCACATCACCTTTAATTCCAGCTAGATGTCTTTTCATCCTATTGAGGCCCCATCTTTTATAAGTTTTCCCATAATGTATACATCTATAACTACTTTTTCTGTCTTTCAACTCTTCAGTTACATGATCCCACACGGGATCACATTTCGCTCTCACAGATAAAGAATTAGCATTAGACCCGGTTGTAGAAGCATGTTCATTAGATGGTACAGAGGCGGACTCCATTTCACTTAACAATTTCAGACTAGCAGCAACCATTTTATCAACAAATAAATTCATCAACACAACATACACAACCAATAGTACAATACTCTGTAAACTATATTTCACAAACAATAATGCTCTGTAAATCAAATCCACAACATACACAAAATCACAAATAAACTAAAATGCTATTGTAAACTAATAATTGAAGTTACCACTTACCAGTGAAGTCACGAAAGGAGAACCTGAGATGAAGCTGAGAGCATGAATTGAGAATCTGAGATGAAGCCGAGAGAAATGAAAAAAAAAAAAAAAACAAAAAAAAACAAAACAGAGAAAATGATCAAAATCAAAATCAAGTGATCAAAATCATAAAATATTTATATATATATATATATATATATATATATATATATATATATATATATATATATTAATTATTAGTTTATTACCTGATGAAGTCGAGAGAAATGAAAAAAAAAAAAAAAAAATTGAACCGAGAAAATGAAAAAGAAAATCAAAATAAAAAGAAAAGAACATTACCTAATTAGAAAACCCAAAACCCAGACGCCGAGAAGCAGAGAGCAGAGCACAAAGGGTGAGGACGAGAACAACCAAGAAGGAAAAAAAAAAAAAAACCCTCAGCTTGAGTTGAACTTCAAAGAGCGCAGGGAGAGTGTGCTGCTGTGCGTGAGGCAGAGAGCACAGAGAGAGGTGTGTGCTTGAGGTGAGTGAGGCAGAGAGAGCTTGACTGACCGTGAGATAAGAGAGTTGAGATTTGAGAGCTTGACTAATTGTGAGGGAGTGAGGTTGAGGCTGAGTGAGGCATGAGTGATCGTGAGATGAGAGAGTCTGAGGATGAGGACTTTAGGCTTAGGGTTAGTTTTTAGCATTTTAGTGTTAATTTTGAGGACCAAAACGACCTAGTTTTCTCGTAAAAGTCAAAAAACCCCCAACTGATCATTAACCAGTTCGACCTTCGGTTTTTCCGGTTCTCAGGTTGAATCGGTCAGTTTTTACTGTCTATCGGGTTTTAAGTCATTTCTGGTTTTTTATCATAACCGAACCGGATTAGAGGCCGGTTCCTGATTGAACCAATCGAACCGATCGGTCCGGTCCATTTTTAAAACTAGGGGTGTCCAACAAAACCACAGACCCGACCCACCTAGCCAAACCGACCGGATCCGAACCGACCATCGTCCGACCCGACGACCTGGCGGTAGGCCACGGGTCCCTACCATCTTAAACCGATTCCGGCGGGTCGAGTGGCAGGTCTTCCCTTCCAAAACCTGATCCACCCGACCCGACCGTGATATATAACCCATCATTTAACAAATCTCAGTTCGCCGTTCAGTTCTCTGAGTTCAGTCGGTCTCTCTCACTCTTTCACTCTCTCGATCTCTTAACGGCTAACTCACTCCACCGATCTTTAGAACTTTAGATCTTCGAACCACAAACTTTAGATCTTCGAACCTCCACCAATCTGCGATTCTCCTCGATGTGTGATTCTCCTCCATCGTACCATCGCCGATCTGAAATAATCTCTCTCGGGTTTGATTTTCAGTCATTTTGTCTCTTTATTTCTTTGTTTCAGTCTCTTGCATGTTCAGATCTGCTATCAGTTCTCTTATCTCTGTTTGTGTACTTCGGATTTATGGGCTACTGGTATTTGGGTTTGTAGATTTGTTCTTCAGTGTAGATTTGTTCTTTCAAATTTGTGGAATCTGTTTCAAGTTTGTTCTTTGATTTTTGTCTTTCGGTCGGAGTCAAATTTGATTGCTGTCCACTCGAGCCCGATCCAACTCAACTCGTGATTTTTCACGGTCGGCGGCGAGTCTGCCATCCAACCACCCGACAAGATCGGGTCGGTTCCAGGTTGAGCCCAAACCCGGACCTACCCGACCCGTGGACACCCTTGTAAGGTTGAATTTAATCAACCATCTTATTGGCTTTATTCCGTGCCAAATTTGCTTGTATTTCAGTATTTAGTAACCCTGTATTTAGGTGGGTTTGTTGTAAGGGTAGTGAGTGAGATAGAGTGTTGAATGCTCAAGAGTGTGCAAGAAGATAGAGTCTCGTGGCTGGATCTCGCGGGTGACTCGCGGCTGCAAGCCGCCAGAAGCAGCACACGTGCCAAGCATGCTAGAAGTTGAAGCGACATGCTAGCTGGAGCACTATAGGACAAAATAGGACAACTGGCCATTTGATTATCTCGCGACTGGATCTCGCGACTCAGTCAAGTCGCGAGGCCAAGCCGCGAGCCAGCCCTGTTTTGAAAAACTTGACGTTTCACATTCCTCTCTCACCCTAGTATATATACCCCTTATACCCACAAAAGAAAGAGAGCTTCCAGAGAGAATTTTGAGAGAGAAACCCTAGAGTAAAACAAGATTGATTCATCTACAATCTTTACATAAGAGTCTCTTCAAATTCCTCAACTCTCTTCCTCTCCATTGTTAAACCCCTGAGAGGCATTTTACCAAAACCTTGTTCTCACCATATTCATTACTGTGAGAGGGTTGTTTGGTGTTCTGGGAAGCAGTTAGGAAGGAACTAATCTACATTGGTTGATGCTATGGTCAAGTAGCAGAATCCGGGAAGCTAGAAAAGAAAAAGGTTTGGCGCAACCTCGTTGGAGCAAGAAACTTGGAGGGCTTAGGTGCACTGGGTAGATTAGGCTTGGAGGGTCTATTGCTGTCCATGTATCCCAACTACATTTTCTAGTGGATTGTTTACCGCTAGGAGGGCGGCGGAGAGGTTTTACGCCGAGGGCTTCAGTTTCCTCTTCGATAACACATCGCGTGTTGTCCTTATGTTTGCATCTTCCTTCCCTTTTATCTTTGCCTTTTATTATCTGCTGTGGGTTGTGATTTTAATTTGGCTTAGATAGTTTTTCCAATTCTGTTTTATAGCTTTTGTTCATTTTCCGCACACTAGTTGTTTGATATAAAGCTTGAATTGGTTAATTTGTAAATTGGGGGTCTAAACGTTCAAGGGTGTTTTTACACTATTTGAACTTTCAACCCCTATTTAAAACCATGTACCACATTGTCTATGTTTTTAGCTAATTAGAGCATCTGTAGCAGATGTTGCATAAAAAATGTCATTTTGACACATCAAAAGCCTTCTTTATTATTTTACCACATCATTTTACAATATCTCATTTATCAGATGTTTTATCATTCAATTCTATACATTAAAATAATATTTACTACAAATTAAAATAATATATTATTTTCTCCCCATTATCATCAACAAAAGCAACAACATCAACGGCACAACCACCAGCCACCAATATCCACCACCGCAACAACACCTCTACTGCAAACCAACTACCGCAATTACTCACTAATATGACAATATCAGATCAACCCAAATTGTAGCAAAAAAAAAAAAAAAAAAAACCCAAATTTCAAGCTCACACCACCAAGCACAACCTTCAACCACCAAATCCACCAACCACTGGTTGCTGTTAAAACCCATCTACCATCATTGATGAACCCAAGAGAATCGATGAAACCTTCAAAGAATCGGTGAATCAATGAAACCTTCAGAGAATCGGTGAAACTGAGATTGAACAGCGAATCGACGATACTGAGATTGAACAGCGAATCAGCAACTCTAAGATGAACTAAACCGATTCGATGTATGAGATAGAACAGAGAGGAGAGAGTGAACAAAAGGGGGAAAAAAAACCGGTGAAGGAGATTTTATGGATCAATGATGATGGAATTTGTGAGATGGTAGAGAGGAAATCGGTGATGGCTCATGATTCATGAATGGGAAGATAATAGAGCAAAAGGGAAAAGGGAAGAAGAAAGGGTATGGGAGAGTGGAGATGGAGGTGGTGAATTTGTGGCTGAAGGAGAAGATGAAAGAGATATTTTAATTGGGATGAGAGAGAAAGATGAATAAAAAAACAATAAACCATATGCCATTCTTCGTCCGTACCATGTCAAAATAAAAGGGTACTGTAGCATGTTGCAAAAGTTTGACACATTTAACACATTTGATAAAACTCCGTTTTTTAGTGTTTGGTGTGCCAAATGCCAAATATTATAGCATTTAACACAAATACCACATCTGCTGTGGATGCTTTTAGTAGTGACCACTGACCACATTGTCAGGTAAGGTACTACGCCCCATTGTGCAACAGCAGGAATAGAATATGCTCCTCCCCATTGGAGAATATCTTTTTCTCTGGCCTTTTTTTTTTCCTTTTATTTATTTATTTATTAACCTAAAAGATAAATACTAGGTTTTTTTTACAAAAATTTTTATAAAGTGGTAGTGGTTATTGTTAAATGAAAAGTGGTATTAATGATATGCTTAAATAAAAACTAACAAGAAGTTGGCTACATTAACCATTTGCAAAAATATTGGACTGCAGCATTGCTTTAACTTATAAAACAAAAGCTATTATCTTGCCATATAATGTGAAAAAATAAAAATAAAAAGAGTTGGCTCTAGACGAAATTTGTCCACAAACCTTTACTTGACAAATATCTCAGACTTGAGTAACAAATTCAGATCCCTAACATGGACTACCCTGAGATCTGCGATAATCACTTTGCCATTTGCAAAATATATATATATATATATATACACACACACATAATAAAATAAAATAAGGTGTCAGTATTCAAATAAATAAAACAATCATAAGTGGAAAGACAATTAAGGTAGAGATCGGTACGAACCCACTTCACGCCATGAGAAGGGGCAAGGGATTTCACCGGCAAACCAATTGCCACGCACCCAGACGAACTCCCTGGCTGAATTCCTATTAGAGTCAGGTAGGCATGATATTAGCCGTACCTTCGTATCTCTAACCTTTAAGTAATAGTTGGTACTCTTATTCCCACACAAACTGTACATGTGGTTTATATCATGGTGGTTTAAATGCAAATCGAATATTTGGTTTAACCTATTGACACAACTAACTACCCGGTAAAAATTGGGGGGAAGTTGGTCGGGGCACAGCCCATAATACCTAAGTGTATTGAGTAAGATAGGGTCCACGAGAAATCTAACCCCACGCTCTAGAATCGCCATTAAGGGAAAGAAAGCAGTATGTTCCCCTCTGTGGTGAGCAATTTCGCTCTCGTGGTAATACGCCACTTCCACATCATCAGGAATGTCAAACTTTTGCCTAAATGTGGCTAAAGACGCCCCAGTGTTTAGAAGAAAAGTATAACCCATCTTAAACTCTAAAATTGAAGGAAGAAACTCGAAGAAAGAAGCTGAAGTAAAAGGAAGAGGTAGAAAACTTACTTTGGGCTCTAGGGAAGAAAGGGACTCTGGACTGATGAATAAGCGCACAGACGAATGCACGGCAGAGAGAAAACTCAGAGAGTGGAGACTGAAAAAGTGAAAAAATGATTTGTGATAGGCTATTTATAGAGGCCAAAGAGGGGTGAGCAACGTCCAATCAACAATAATGGGGCTTAGTTAGCGAAAAAACTTTACGGATGCCAATGCCAACTGACACGCGCCTCGCCTCGGTTCACGAACCGTCAGGTAATGATGACGGCTAAACCAAACGGCCCGAAACAGCGCACCTTTTGAGAGCGCATTAATGGGTTTCTGAAACCGCCCAAGTTTCCACCTGTTAAGCTTCTCAAACGCAAGTGCTTTTTGAATTCCTTGATTCTTCCCGGTAACCGAGCATGAATCAAGGAAGGGCTAATGTACGGCACCGTGGTACCCAGATCCATTTGGGTCTTGAATTCTGACCCAGTAGTGTGGCCCATGGCCCCAGTCTCTTTTTACCCAAAACCCCAGCCCGAACCCACACAAACTGCAGGCCCAAGTTTTGCCACCTAGTCCTTGCTAGACAAACCATTCCCGAACAATAAAGAAAGAATGACATTCAAACACACCATCCCTTGCATACCCAGTAGTGCCTTAGGGAACATCGCTGCCGAGCATGTCTGCTGGAGTGGGAACCAAGTTCCAAGGCCACTTTCACCACGTTCCACTCCCACCTAACCATCCACTTACGACTAATGATATTGGACCTCCCATTGCACTAACCATGACAATAATCATAGTCTCTCCACTAATTTAGAGTTATAAATATGAGAATTTGGAGGAAGAAAAGGGTTGTTGAAAGATTCTCAAGGAAATAGAGAATAAAGAGAAAATAGTGATTCAGAGAGAGAGAGAGAGAGAGCTTCATTGAGTCTCTGTGCCGAGAACAACCCAAAGTAGGAAATCTTAAACCCATTTTACAAATAAGTTGTGAGCCCAAGTGAGGTCAAGCCCAATAACCTCATTTCAGGTGTGCACATTACCAATTCAACAATCTACGCATCACTAAAGTTTTCCATGATAAAATTCTAACTCCTTAATTCTTTGTTTTTAACGGTGAGAAATCATACCTTGAATAATTTGATTGCCTCTTCAATTGTATATGCTCTAAACTCCAAGGAAAAATACCTCTTAGCCTCTTTGATAAAACCCTTCCTATGAAAACCCTGATTATCTTTTCCTCTACCCTGTAGTTCGTATTAGAGATGTGGAATTAGTGAGGTAGCGGGCTGCAGTTACTAATAAAAAGAATACCTATGGCCCATCAATTATATTTAAAAGAAATTTAATAATAACTTCAAATAAAAGTATGTGGGCTACTACACTTTGGGCCTTATCTGAGGAAGTTTGGTGGTCCGAGGACAGATAAACAGTAATGAAGATGTAAGACTCAAAATTTCATGAGCAAGTTACGAATGAGAAGGCTGGGGAAGGTAGGCCGAGGAGGAGTATCTTTTCGGCTAAACAAAGCAGATATTAGAAAGTGTGTTTTGTCATCCAAAGTGACATTCTAGGAGTTCTATTAATAAGGATATGCATTATGAACGTACAGGACAAATGGGAGTTGGGAAATATCTAAGGAAAAGCTGCTACCACCACATTGAATGCTCTGCAGCTAATTCTCTAGCCGCATTAATGAGGAAGTGATACCTGAACAGTAATTTTCAGCCTTACAGCTACTCCTTAAAGACTTCAAGAAGGTGCTGATGTAATAAGGATCAACACTAACAATCTAATCTACACGTAGAGGACAGAGATGGAAGAGAAAAGATAGTGTAAAATAGAAGGAAGATCCTGAGAGAGAAGGATCAGAAATTTGAGTGAAGAATACTGTAACACTAAGAACTGTACTTGTAATCAAATTCAAGAAATATATAAAAGAATTGATCTCCTTGAATTGGGTCGAGGACAGTTTTTCTTTAGATAAAACTAGTCTATCTTTGTTTTCTTGCCCTCTAGATCCACTATACTTGTTACCCAACTTGTTAGAGCATAGTTTCCCAACCCACTCTCTACAAATTTATTATATTAAGTTCTTTGAGTCTAGATCCTTTTACCTTTTGGGCTTAGCACTCAAACCGTGACCATACAAAAGGTTTTTTTTTTTTTTTTTTTTTTTTTTCCACTTTCTTGGCAAACTTAATTAAAAAAAAAGGGTTCCAAACTAAGGTTTTCTTGACTATTTATTTGCTTAAACAATTTATAGCTAATATTTACGTAGATAACACTAAAAGTTTTATAGCTCAATTAGCATTTTTCTAATATATTTTTAACAATAATATCTAGAGTTCAACTTCAAATGTCCTCAGCTATAAATTATCCAAAAAATTTCTACGTAGATAACTAGGTAAGTGTTAGATTGATAGCAATTATTATTAAAATATTGTCTTATAGATTGTGATATGGAAGGAAAGGAGTAGGTTCCAAAGTTATACGAGAGCTAGCTTGACTATTCACTGTTTGTATGTACGTAGTTTTCCTATCTTACACATATAAGGTAATTACAGAAAATAATCCTTGTGGATGGTCTTATGATACTTGTTATGAGATTTGAATCTAGGATCTTACGAATCACATAGAACCTTGGGAACAATAGACCAGCCTCTTGGAATTTTATGTTTTAATACTTGTCCTACGTTGAAATTTTACAAAACTTTTGGTGAATATAAAGTAACATAAACATCAAAAAATAAAATGATTGACAAAATCTATGTACATGTGGCTCTACAACACTTGTTCTTTTGGTGCACTTGGACACGTGTGTGTCATCAAGAGTAGACGATGATTATTCAATTCATTAAAAAGGAAATGAAATGCACTAGGTTATAACTTCTCGATATTATTTTCTGACGCAAAAATAATTGATTTTAAAAATATAATTATTTTATGAATATTTTATGAATTATTCTAAAAAGTCATGATGTTCAAAAAGGAGTTATGGGTGTCAATTTTTTTTTTTTTTTTTTGATACGATATGGGTGTCAATTTAAATGAAGAGTCATAACTCTTCACTGTTTATAAACAAAGGACCTAAATCATAATCAAATACACAATTTCTCATAAAATTATTTTTAATAGAAACTTTAGAATTGTTGTTTTCAGTTGTTTACTTTGTTGTATCCTAAAGGTGAATTACTTTTATGGAAGGATCTCCATCTCCTTCTCCTTTTTCCTGATATATTTTATTGAAATAAATAAAATATGATCGTCTTATTAGTTCGTGTCTAATTTTATCTTTTGCCAACTAAATAAAACATTAATTGCCAAAATGAATTATTAATTTAAAAATAATAATTTTCATTGAATTTACTAAATCAAGTTTCTGTAGGGTATTTTCTCAAAAAAAAAAAAAAAAAAAAAAAAAAAAAAGGTCTTTATAGGATAGTACTCTTTTATCACTTCATTATTGATGAGCATTAATGTATCAAGATCGTCAATTTCTCGATGGATGAAATAAATGCTATTTAGTGCAAGGCATAATGGTCGAACATCAATAATGGACGAAACCATAAAAGACATTAAGGCTGTGTTTGTTTCATGTAAGTGATTTTCTGGAAAATACTTATTTTCCAGAAATGCTATTTTCCGGAAAGGAAAATATTTTTAAGTGTTTGGTTGCATTTCAGAAAATGTTGTGAAAAATATTTTCTAGTGTTTGGTTGTATTGTTGAAAATGCTATTTTCCTACAAATTTTTCACACGGCAATTCAACCCACAACAGCAAACTCCGGCAATCAAAAGCCACAACCACCAAAACACCACCACCACACCACCACAACAACAACAAAAATCAAAATCACAGAGAGAGAGAGATCGGTGGGTCGAAGATCGGTGGGTCGAATGCGAGATCGCGCGGAGGCGAGATTGAAGGCGAGATCGAGCGGCGTGGTGCGATCGGCGCGGTGCTGCGATCGTCGGACTGGAGCTAGCAAGATCGAGCGGCGCGGTGCGATCGGTGCAGTGCTGCGATCGACGAGACCAGTACGACTGGTGCGTGCGATCGACGGACTGGAGCTCGGGGTTCGCCAGCGATCGTCGAACTGGACTGGAGCTCGGGGTTCGCCCTCTTCTCTCTCTCTCTCTCTCTCTCTCTCTCTCTCTCTCTCTGGAATTCATTTAAAGTGAAAATAGGAACGAAAATGAATTTCCGTGGTCAAAGGGTATTTTTTACGGTCAACTGAAATTGATTTCCGGAAAATTCTATTTTCCGGACCAACCAAACACCCGCATTTACGGAAAAGCATTTCCGGAAGTGATTTTCACTCAAAACAAACACAGCCTAAATGCATAAAACAGCTAAGGAGTAATGTACAGGCACCAATGGACGAATAATTGTTGATAGACAATAAAAGACAACTATTAATGCCAACGGCTTGATGACTTGCATAATTGAGTGTAATTTATCACTTCTCAACTTTAAACTTTAGTCTAATTTTATTTATTTTGTTGATTTTAGACTTGATATTTAGATTTTATTCCAAATTTGAAGAAAATAAAGATTTATTTAAATAAAAGAAATGTGAAGCATCTAAAGAGAATATTTTTGGCCTTGGAAGTTGGCAAGAAAAAGAGAATGAGGCGCTGAACAAAAAGAAAAGAGGCGCTTAACAAAAATAGAAGGGCTGAACAGAAAAGAAAGAAAAGTGGCGCTGAAACAGAAGACAAAAACAAAAAGAGAAGTGCTGAAACGGTGGTGTGGGCTGAACTGAAAAAGGTTTTTGGGCTGAAGCAAAAACGTTTTGAACTAAAAAAAGAGGTTTTGGGCTGAACTGAAAAATGTTTTGGGCTGAAGCAAAATGTAAGTTTTGGGCTGGACTTTAAAAACGTAGGACTAAAAGAAAACAAAAAAGAGGTACGCTGAAGCAGAAAAAAGGTAGCCGAAACAGAAAAGAAAGAAAGAGGGCTGAACAGAAAAAGGAGACGGCGCGTTGACCAGAAAGGAAAAAAAAAAAAAGAAAGGGCGCTGAAGCAGAAAAAGGAAGAAATGTGCGGCGCTGAAGCTGAAAGAAAGAGAGGGCTGGAACAGAGAATTTTTCAGCATTTATTTTCTTTCCAATCTTCTCAGAAAAAATTATGGTGAACTCGTTTGTGTTGGATTTAATTTTTAGCATGAACTAAACTTTCTTTATTCTAGGAAAATGATGTAATCTAGTTCCAAACTATGCTTGCTTTTTTATGTTAATTTGAACAAATTCTCTTCATGTTTGTCTGATTTATTCTAGCTTATTGCTTCTAATTAACTGGCCATTGATTAGATGATTTTAATCTTGTGATTTGCTGTCGAAAGAGGGAATTATAGGATAGATCTTGAATATTTCAGCATGGGTAAATATAGAGATCGAAAGACTTGTATGAACCTATATAGTATTAAAATTGTTGGTCTTAATGCTTTTTTGCTTTATTAAATTGCATACTCTTGTGTAAAATGATAAACAAGAATGTTTCCAATTGACTGTTGAAAGAGGCTTTTGGATGAGTTTGGAGATTGCTAATAAACAGAGAGAGTTAAATTAAATTAGCTAGATGAGTAAAGCATAGTGAGAAATTAGGTGAAATCAATTTCCTAGAAGTTTTCTTCCCATTAAATTGATTTTTGAACAACATTTTTTTTTCCTTTGCGTACTTTCTTTAATTTGATTTTATTTTAAATTCCAGTTACAAAAACCTTAGTGACTTTTCTAGATAAAATCGAGATTAGCATAATTTTGGTATTTGTCAAAAGTAAGTTACCAATCCCTGAAGACGATACTCTTCTCATCACTTTACTATAAAACTACAATACTGTGCACTTGCAGTTTTGTATCGATCACGGCTCCATATCCCATAAATGCAAATATTCATTCAAACAATGAATACAAGAATTATAAAACCCACCCAAACTAGAGAAAGGTACACAATTTCATACTCACAATTCCTAGCCAAATTTGCTCTCTAATATAAGAAAGTAAATCATTTCACCTTAAACTGATTTTTATTATCGAAGAACCTTTGGCCAATACCACACCAGTGTCCTATCATTTGGTGGTCTTTTTTTGCATATTGATCATCGGAACAACTTATCATCGTCCATCAGCATAGACGAAGAGGCAACTAATGATTTTTAGTATCATTAATTATAAATCTAGCTTTATCATATCATCAGTATTTTGATTCTTTCTCATCAACTTTTCTCCCGTTCACAATATGTGAACTCTGAACTTTGAAGTTTCAATGATAACGTCTGATTTATATATTGGGGTTTGGACATTTTTGAGCTCACGTTTTGCATGCTTTGAATGCTGTCAAAGACATAACGTGTGGCACCCTTTGTATCTCATGTCTTTCCCACGTAGTGAAAGGAAAAGCAGAGAGAAAAGAATGTAAAAATCTGGGTAAATTTATTTAGCAGCACTAACTAATTTATAAAGAGTGATTGCTGTATTTAATTAAAGAAGACAAAACCACAATGGAAAATTATTAGGTACTTTCAAAGTTAGTACAATCCACTATTCATGTGAGAGGAGAGAATACACATTTATGATACTCCGAGAGAGTACATAATAATTTCTCACAAAACAATAAGTTAAAGAAGCTTAATTGGCGGGGTCGATCGAGCATATGCCCTGCTGGACAGACCTCCAAATTTTCTAAGGACAAACTCTTTAAAGAATAGCTTATCAAAAAAAAAAAAAAAAAAAACTTCTTTAAAGATTACAGATAATAGGGAGTGAGAAGGCCAAAAGATGTGACGGCTGAGGAGGACATTGCATTGGGTAGTAGTCACAGTTAATTAATGTGAGAAGACCACAGGATGTGGAAGGGGTAGTACGCATTGGCTTGACAATGTAGACAGACGTACCTAATTTAATTACAACGTACAAGCTCTTTGAAGATAAAGATTTGGAGATTGGATAAAATGAATGTGGGAATGCGAAAGGATGAGAATACAGTGAAAGCAACAATACAAAGTCTTGTAGTTTAATTAATCAATACCTTACAGTTGGAGACACGCAGAATTTAAATTTCCTTACTCTTAATTATTGATTAAAACAAAAATAACACCAATGCATTTGGACTCTCCTTCAAAGATAACAAGGGATAGCTAGTGAAGATCTCTCGCACTTGCTATTGGATGCGGTGATTAATCCAAAGCCCTGAGACTTCAACTTCAAGGCTACGCAAAGTAAAGTATAAGAGAAGAAAAAGACAAAAATAAAATGAAGAAAATGACAAAAACCAAAACACTCTTTAAAAATTGGAGGACGATATTTTTGTCCAAAACAGCAAGTGCTTTTTGCTCCTCATTTTCTCTTTACTTCTCTCTCAATTTTGGAAAGATAATTTTTTATGGGTCTAGAAAGAAAATAGCCGAACTCGTCATTTTTCCTCTCTCCCTCCCCTCCCACTACCTATATATTTTTTCTCATCTTTTTTTCATCCTCCTTAAAATCTACTAAACCAAACAAATTCTCATATTTTAAAAATCTAATCGTTGAATTGCATGTTTTTTATGCTCTTAATACACATGTCACATTTTGTGTTAATTGAATATTATTTATTATATGATCTATAAGCTTATATTTAATGCATAATTTTAAACTACAAAAATTTACAATTTAAAAATTTTATTAATGACATAGCTATTGATTTTTAATTTTCTAGAAATTTTGCAAGTATAGAGAATATAAAAAAAAGATGTGATCCAATGGTAGATTTGTTAAAATTCACCTTTAATAAAAAAATATTGAATAAGATTATAATCTTACGTTAAAATTAATTTTATAGTTAAATTTTGTTCTATAGTAAATAACATTTTATTGGCACACAATTTTGTATGTGTCTTAAAACAGTAGAGATCAAGTAACTTAAATTTTGGGTTGAAGTGATCATGCTGATTCTCTTGCAAGTGGGATGGATTGTGCTGGTGGCCCGACATGCTTTGATTTCAAGATTGTGTACTTAAGAGGCCCATGACCTTCGCTGGGATGATTGGATTTGAGAGTCATTATAAATAAACGGCTTTGGGTTGTTGTCTTTCATCCGTTAGTTTATTGGGTAGGAGGAGACCAATATTGTACGGTACAAGTTTCTAGTTCCCTAGGGATTTGAGGTCCAATGTCGTTAAGGGTTGCTTGCAATTTCCATTCGGCTTGGAGCCCAATATGTGAAGTATCTTATATTAAAGTGATTGGGCTTGAAGGCCCAATTCCATGTAGTGGCATCCATTTAATATTATTGGGCTTAGGCTTAGCTAAAGGAAGCCCACCGAAAAGAAAAGAAAAAAAAAACTACTGCCATGCATAATAAATACTTAAATACACCCTCCAATTGCATCATGAACATCAAACGATTACATAGATAATTTTCTTAACATGGGCATCAGATTACCATCGTAATCAAGATTCCCTTATGGTAGAATTACTCTTACACTTCACATACATCACACAAGTGGTACTCATAACAAACTTACCCACATAATTATTTGGTAGAGATAATAATGTGAGAGAGAGAGAGAGAGAGGTTGCCATTTAGTGCAGTGCATTCATAGGACCATCAATGTGGCAACACTTATAGCTAATATAAGTCTCCATGATACGAGGACACTCAGGGCATTTAATATGCTCTGGGTACTTTCCAGCATTCATGGGGATGTCAACACTGCAACAATGGCGACCTGTTTGAATAATCTTCTCATAGTGATCCTTGAAACAAATTTCAAAGCCAACCTCACGCACTAGCTCCTTCTTTTTGTCAAATTCCTCCAAGACCTTCAACATTGTTGTCCCATTACCACTAACCACCAATCTAGACCCTTTGCTCAGCACAGCCCATCCACTTTGAGTCTTGTATGAAAGCAACTTTTGGATTTCCCGAGTTACAATGTCTTGTTCAGTCTTCTTGTGAGTCTTGGAGAAGAAAAAGCTCTCTATGCGGTTCCAGAAATGCCCTAAGATGTTGGGTTCATCCTCCCCTTTACTGCCTTTTCCCACGCAGAACAACTCAATGGAAATCTTTGTATCCTTCATGACTGGGTCATTAGCCAAGGTAGCTGCTTTCTTGTTAAATTGTTGGATCCATTCGTTGTCCTTGCCTCCATAGAAGAAAATGTACTTCTCTTGTTTGATCTGATTAAACAACAAAGCAATAATTTTATTTGAATTAATATGTTTAAAATTTGCTTTTCAAAGTGCATGAATATGTGTATATGTCATTGTGTGTGACCATGATCACTCACCACCTATGAGATCATCTCTATTTAACTTGAAATGGAAAGAAATTCTATTTCATCATTAAAATTTTATTTTTTGAATCTAATAATATATAGTGTCAAGTTATTTAAAATTTTGCTGTGACAGTAATACACTTTTAGATTCATAAATCCTAATGTTTATAAGTAGATTATAAAATGAAATCGTTTCGAATGCAGAGGATTTTAATATGGAATGTAAGTATTTATATAAATTTAGATTTGAGAAAATAAGTAAATAACTTTACCCAATTTGAAACATCTAGGTGAATGTCAAACCATACTGATACTATCCCATCAACTCTATTGGTAAGAGTTTCTTCAACAGTAGTAGTGAAAGGAAAGGCCTTCATTCCCCATACTCGGATCATGTGGAGTGCATTTGGGTGTTCCACCTTCCCTTGTCGATTCATCACCACGAGGATTGGCTTATTTTTGAAGTTCCACTCCTCTTTAATGAACTTGATGCCTACTACTGGTGAAAAGTACTGCACTACGTACCATGGCATCTTAGACCGCAGCATCTCAAACTTCTTTCGTAGTTCATCAGTCCATTGCTCCACAATTGGGATCCACACAATTTTATACTGATCTTCCTTTCTTATTCCATCATAAATTGGCTTGAGAATCAAAATATCATCAATGGTGATGTCTAGGGTCGAAATGTAAAACAAAACATTCTTCTTTTTCAGCACGTCGATATTAACCTGTTTATGCAATACAAATATTAAATTGAGCTATGTTAGGGTCAAAGTTGTAACATGTTAATTAAAAAGATGATGTAATTATTTCATAGTTTAGATCGAATACAGTTATATACAAATTAATGTAGCAGTGGCCGGACCTGTTAGGCTAGCTAGCTCGAAAATTCGAGGACTTGAGTTAGAGATAATGCGTGCCCATAACACTTAGAGCATCTCCAGCAGATTAGCCAAATTTTTGTACTGTTTGGCTAATGAACAGTGACATTTAGCTTTTACCTACCCACTTTTTAAATACACTTTCCAACAGATTCTCTATCCCATTCTCTATCTCATTTAAATATTATTTTTTCATTCATTATTTATTCTTTTTTTAACAACTACACATCTTCCAACATTTTTTTATTCAACACCTAATTATTATAATAGAAAATAAGAATTTGAAGAATAAACAGTAGCCCATTAGATCTATGGGCTACTGTTCATAAGCAAAAAAAAAAACTGACTTTGCCGAATCCGCTGGAGCATCCACAGTGCACATGTTCTCTATATTATAGCTAATATATCCGGATAGCCATGCTCTTGGAGATGCTTTTAGGGTGGCTATTTTTTATTGGTTCAACATCAATTTGAGTTGGGCTTAAGATTGATTTACGACAACAACCCTAGTCAATAACTGATTTTTATTTTATTTGTATGAAGAAAACTTTAAATTATATACTATATAGTCTTAATTTTTAATGATAAATTTTAAATAATGCACAAATGAATGAAAAAATAAATTAAATTTTATGTACGATATTATTGATAAATATGTCACGTGTTTCAAAAATGGGATTAAGTTGGGACTAGGCTTACAGCTTGCTAACAACTCTCTTTATTGGATTGGTTTGGAGTCCACTTGGGTAGCTCACAGTTTCAAATAACTTATTTGCATAGTGTTTATCAAAAAATATAATTTTTGGTAACTTCTAAAATCATAGCTGAGGTAGATTCGGGCCAAACATGAGCAAATATTATAACCTGGCACAACGCTATAGACACCCTTATTTGTAGTTTGCCTTCAAAAGACTGTTGTATAATAGTGATAATAGTAGTAGAAATAAAACCAGAAAAAGTGATATGTCATAAGAGCTAACCACTCTGTTAGTGGAACCATCAATGAGCGGCTGCACATTATCTTTGCCAAAAATCAGTGCCTTGAACACCTCCATGATCTCGGTTGGGGTTTGTAAAAGTTTGGAGAGTTTTCGATATGCCTCTATTATCTCTGCATTGAACAGTAGTCTTTGATTAGAATTCCTATGCATTTTTAACCTATTATATTTCATGTGCAAAACATATTTAACCTATTTGTTGACGACAACGTGTTATCTGCATCCTTAGCAGGTTAAGGGTGTAATTGATTTTTTGAGCAAAGGGTGATAGATCCTGTGTCCTATCCCTGAAATTAAGCAATAAGCATGGTTATTGCGTTAGATTAAATATATGATATTATACACAATTATTTCTGGATATATTCTTCATTTCAAAGGCAAGGACTTACTCATCATTAATGATGCAACACATTTGAGTCGTAGAAGCTGCGATAGTTATGATAGCCCAATAGACATCTATTGGGATACGGTCCATGGCTATTGACAATTCTGGTACATCTTTTGTACCATAGATGGATAACTTCTCCAACTCAAACAAGCATTGAATGACTTCTAATGTGACCTTGACCAAGTTGTTAAGTTCAAGCATCGCTTTCTTGTGTTTCTGAAGGCCTGGACGGCTTAAGATGGTAGGTACTCGCTTCAAGATCCCAATTGGTTTGGCTAGTTGGTCCGATGAGTGAAGTTGGGTAAGGAGCCAGAAATCCCCATACTCCATAGCGAAAGCCGCAAGTGTCAACACTGCCTTTGAATCCCATGAGTAATTTGAGAGATTATTAAGTATTGACAGTGTTGTTTTATGTGCAAATTCCTCACCCGGAGATTTGCATGTCATCTAGCATTACATAATTTAGCATCAAATTACCCAATTGTTAGAATAATAGTTAGATGATTAAATTTATACTTTTATAATAGTTACAATGTTCGACAAAAAATGCTATTCTTTTATAATTACCAGTGAGGAAAGATGCCTGAGCGTACACAGTGGTGGAGTGAAGCCAACTTTAGGAGCCTTTTCGTGAATGTTCTCCGGGTGTCCATGGGTACCCTAGAGTAAGTCATAATTATTTTTCAGCCAGAAAACTCAAAGACATATATGAAGAGAATAAAATTTTGAAATTACCAACGTTTCTTGTTTAAATTTAAACAAAAAACAACTTAGCATGCATCTATTTATTCCTTTCAAAACTAAATATGACAAAAATTTTGTGTTCATCTCTACGCCATTGATGAGGATATAAGCCATGGAGGTTTACAAATATTGTGATAAGTTATTGGTGCTTCAAAAAGTTTTAATTATTAGGAAATTGTGTTTAATTATTTAACAATAATTCTAATACTTCCTCTCACATATGAATTCAAACATCTCGTAAGAGAGTATGTGTAGTGGTAACATATATATACCAGCATAACATTGTCAGCAACAACCGTGGCATGCTTGAGAATGTTTTCCACTATAGCGAAAAGAGAATCCTCATCAAAGTTGTCATCGTCAGCATGAACATGGGTTGCATAAATGTAATTCATGATCTGCTCGTCTGACATGGTTAACACTCTCAGCTCAGCCTTAATGGGTTGCTGTGCAGAAGCTAGCACAATATTGGCGCTGGCCATTGACGTGTTGTGTATAAACAAAGCGAGAAAACTCAGAAACTTCAAGGTTTAGGGCAGAAGAAGAGAGAAGTGGGCTTGTGGTGTTGTGCAGTGGCGTGGTCCCCTATTTATAGTCTTCAGGACTTGAATAAGGTAACAAGCAAAGATTATATCTTGGTTCCATGGGGTCCATAATAATAAATGCACATTTTAACGTAAATGTATCTCAATGAATTAGGTCAGATTTTCAAACATATGGCTCTACCTTGTTTTTGCGCTAAATATACATAATTCAACAATAGATACGACAGGAATTAAATCTATGCAAAAAAAAAAGTGAAAAAAAAAATTATTCAATAATTGGTACAAATCAAAAAAAGAAAAAAAAAAAAAAAAAAAAAAAAAAAAAAAAAAAAAAAAAGAGGTAAAGTCAAACGTCATAAATGAATTTCTCCAAAAAAAAAAAAATAAGCGTCATAAATGAATATATAGGCATTTGTCCACTACACGTTTCACTTCATAAATTTTTGGGGGTGAGTCGTGAATAGATAATATCAAGATATGCTTCAAGATCAAACTAAATAATCAAGGAAAATGCTAACGAGTGTCCTTAGAGCACTAGTTAAAGATCTAATTAAAGAAAATTTTTATAGGAAAAGGAAAAAAAAAATTAATGTTTTTACAGTTTTTTTCATTTTTTATAAAAGTGATGTTAAAACTTTTCTAAAATGAATTCTTAACCAGTGCCCTTAGAGCACTTATTAGCATAACCCAATAATTATTATCTATAAGGCAACTATTTTATCTACTCTAGTGTACTCTATTATTATTATTATTTTTTTTTTTTTGAGAATGTAGTGTACTCTTTTATTTGCACTTTAAATTATGGACTAAAATAAAACTATTAGTATTCCATCCAAATTAAGCGTTTATTGTTCAATTATTTTATTTTTCATATCATTGATTTTGTGAATTTGTAATATTAAATTTTGGTCCAATGAATTAATTTATAATTTTTTTAAATTTTTTTCTCTATATTTTTCTTATTAGTAAATCTTAAGAGCTTTTATCTACTTTAGTGTGCTTTATTCTTGAATTTTTTTTCTCTATATTTTTCTTATTAGTAAATCTTAAGAAATTGAATGTATTTTACACTCTAATTATTTTTTTTAAATGAACTTTTATCCTTTTAAATTGTAGATTAATAAAGATATAAAAGTACTTAAAAAAAAAAAAAAATTGTTAAGAGTATAAGAATAATTTTAGGAAAGAAAATTAAACGAAGAAAATCATTCCCTTCTCTTCCTTCTTCATCAATCAAACCAAACATAGCTTAAGCTTCTTCTGGATAAAAAGGATATAAAATTAGTGGAACATGTTAAAAGATTTTTTTTTTCTCATTCTGATATTAATAAGCCAGAAAAGGACAATAATTGAACCGCGTGATCATTTTGCGTGGTAAAAAATTGTTCTCTATAGCTATAATAATAATGGAAGAAACCTGTTCCTCAAAGCTCCAACAATTTCAAGCAAAGTTCCTCCAAAAAAAAAAAAAAAAAAAAAATCCAAAAATCTAAAAGTTATTGTTGAACAGCTTTGGCATGGTCTATTCTAGCCTCATGAGTAAATCCTTCAAGATAAGGAACAAGTGGCCGAGCTCCAACTATGCTCTGCTTCCTTCTTTTTTCATTCAGAAATATCAAACGCGATAATGAAGGGGCAGGTGTGGGTTGGTAATAAAAGTCAGATATTTATTTGCTAGCTAGACCTAGACGATGTGAAAGAGAGTCGAAAAACTGAAAAAGTCGATCAAAGAAAAAGAAAAGGAGTGAGCAAAAAAGAAAAAAAAAAGGGTAAATTCCACTAAACCCCCCTGAGGTTTGGGCTAATTCCATTTAAGTCCAAAACTTCTAAAAAACGACCAACTTGGTCCTTAAAAGACAATTTTATCCCTAACTCCATTTAGCACTATTCACTCTTCTCTTTCTCATCTTAGATCCTCTCTTCTATTCACTGTGATTACACTAACATGAGCATGGATTTGAGCGCAAATCACACTACACAGATGCACCATCTCATAGAACACAAACATACACACTCAGCCATACAAATTCCAAAACCAGAAACCCCAAAAAACCATCCCAGATTACCAATCATACACAGATTCATATGCACACACTAACAAAATCACCAATTAGAACCATTTTGAGACAAACCTTAAATCAAAAAATACCCACAAATCTACAAATGATCATACATAAACCCCATTTCAAATCCAAATAAAAAATCACCAAATCCTTATATCACATAAGAAAATCCAATCCGTAAATTGACCAAGACCCAAACAAACAAAGAACCAAACCAAAAGAGAGAGAGAGAGAAAAAAAAAAAGAAATAAAGAAATAAAGAGGATAGAGATCGACGGCCACCGGTGTTGGAGTTGCCGATGGTGGTGGCGGAGCTCGTGGGTCATGTCAAATGTTCCCTTGACATTTGACACACAAACCCAAACACAAACAAAGACCTAAACCCAGAAATAGAGATACAAACCCAAAAACGAAGACCCAAGCACGTTTGGCACCAGATCAGAGCTCTTGGCATGGAACAATAGCAGTGGTGGTGATGTGAAGCTTGAAAATCCTGAGTCAAATGTCTCCATGGCACTGATTTGAGAAGAAAGTGGAAGATGGTAGTGGAAAAAATGGGTTTCGGCCATGAAAGAAGGAGTCATTAGCCGCCATGGGTATGGCTGAGAGAGGGAGCCGCCGTGGGTGTGGGTGAGAGAGAGAGGGAGCCGCCGTGGGTGTGGCTGAGAGAGAGAGAGGGAGCTAGAGGTCTGAGAGAGAGAAGGGTTTAGGACTGAGATGAGAAGGGTTTGGCTAGTCAGGGCTAAAAATGTCTTTTAAGGACTAAGTTGGTCATGTTTTAAAAGTCTTGGACTTAAATGGTATTAACCCAAACCTCAGGGGGGTTTAGTGGAATTTACCCTTAAAAAAATCATGCTCAAAAGCATTGCATGGTCTATTAATTCTCCAGAATTATAAGTGCATCTTTTACGATAAATATGTGGCCCAGCTTCAACTCCGTACATATTTGTAGAAATCAATAATCAAGGTAAGGTTAGAGCAGTCAGTCAAGAGTGTTTTTGTTTATGCCAAGTGTCCATGATGAAAGCAGTAGGTAGAGACGGAGATACCATTGGATTAGGGGCAAATGGCGCGCCGATTTTTTTTTTTTTTTTTTTTTAAATATTATTATATATATGTATTAATTTTAATAATTTTGTTGTATAAAATTATATTTTGTTTTCTTTAAATAATATTATTGATTTTTTTAAATATAATGTTATTCTTACAAACTCTTTTATAATATTTTTTCAAACTATTTTGATAAAAATTTTTTATAGGTTCGCATAATGGGTTTACCACTCACATCATTTTTTTTTTTTACTTACAAGTAACCACTTATCATATTAGTAATTTATAAAAAAAAAACTTGTAATTCTAACATTTTTCTCATTTTAGTGACCATAAAAAAATTTATAAATTTAAAATCTAAAATAAAATATACAAGCCAAAAAAAAAAAAAAAAAAGAAAAAAAAAGATCAACAATAAATATTACCAATAGTAAAACTAAAAATATTAAGCTCAATTAACTAATTTTATCCAAAATAAAAAAACCCTATTGTAGGGTCACGATTTGGGGTCCAAGCTCAAAAGGTATGGAGTCTTGGTCCAATGAGCCCAAAACAATGAATTTGTAGAGGAGGGGTCAAAGAACTAGGTCCAAGTGAATTGGACAACGGCTAGTACAGAGTTAAACGACGATAAAACACAAATAAAAGATGTTGATGTCAATGGACTTTCAGTCCGAGGAGGCCAAATTATAGTATATTGATCACTGGTGGATACTAAGACAGTTTAGATTGCTACAGTATTCTCTCTCAATTTCTTCCTCCCGGTATGTTTGTTTGGCGCGCTCCCATCACCAGGGCCTTTCGGAAGGGCCCTTTAATCTCTAGAATCACGCATTTGAGCAGCATTGATCGCATCTGAGGAGGTATCCCTCCTCGAATCATCTCTCATGCATTTCCTGTTGATGGGACTTTAACCTTGAGTCCCTTTTGTGACCATTTTCTTCTCCTCGGATTCGCCAATTGTCCCGGATGAAACCCAAAGCCCACTACATGATTTTGAGTCTTTGCCCCTACAATAGCCCCTCAAAATTCCGGTTTTTCCCTCTTATCCGAGGAGAAAAAAGCGGGATTTTGATATTTTAAAGGATAAGTCCCACCAATTCTTTGATTCACGCGTGTGGGAGCACTGTTTCACACGCCTCATAACTGCTATTGACACTTCATAGCCCACGAGGCACCATTAATTACTCCAGGCGGCTCTATGTCCCCCGCATCCAATGGTGAGGTGCTAATCCAATGGCAGATATTCCCCTAGAATTCTGGGCGGGAGTAATCCCATTTATTTTCCCTCACTATTTAAGCCTTCTGAGGGAGATCATTTTCCTCTTTCTTTTAGAAAAAAGCCTTCAAGTGTTCCAGAGAGTTTCAGCGCCTCTTCTCACAAAACACTCTGAGTTTCATAGCCGTTTTTTGTAAGGATTCCCTGCGAATCTTTTGAGAGTTTAAAAGATTTAGTATACATACTCCCGTAAGTTTTCATTTCCTTATATTCTCTTTTTTTTTTTCTCGGCCTTCTTCCTCGGCCCTCTCTCTTTTTCAAACCTTTCTCTGTATCACTTCTGATTACCTGAATGGGTAAATTCAAGAACCTAGTAGATTCTCCGGCCGATATGGAGGGCTTTAGGGCCAGGTACCATATCCCACAAGGAGTGGGTTTAGAGTATTGCCCTTCGGACTAAATCCTAACTAAAAGGGAAATGGGGCAGGTTGTCATTCCTATGATCACTTTCATAGAGGGAGGGATGACAATTCCTATGTGTAGGATAACTAGAGATTACTTACTTAACCATAGGCTGACCCCCCACCAATGCGCCGCCAACATGTTCCGAGTTTTAAGATGCGTAGATGCCCTGAATGACCAGATGAACCTCGGCCTCTCATGGCGTTGTTCACTTGTACGAGTGCCACTGCCTTTCCGGGACGTATTACCTGAAATCCAAGTCCGACGAGGTGAGGCTGATATCCTGCCTTCCCAAGTCCAACAAAGGCTTGAAGGACGATTATCTGGTCGTTTCCGGGGAATGACATGACGGTCTTCGCTGCCCAGTTAAGGCAGGAACACCAGGTGGGGTACTCTAGGATTAGGTCCCTCGGCTGGGATCTTAGTCTTCTGAGCTTTCCCTTTACTTGTTTTAATCTTGTTTTAGTTGTTTGTTCTCTTGGATTGACCATAACCTCCCTTTTGGATGTTTTGCAGACAAAGTGCACATCACCCCGAGGATCAGTCTGGTCAATGTTCAAGCTCTCAACTACCTTTTAAGGTTGGAAATCTTTGTGAGCAAAGACGGGCAATTGCGAGCCGCTCACCTTATTTTGGACTACGAGCCTCTATCCCGTATCTTCCAGGACGTGGGCCAGACGATAAGGGCCGGAAGTTCTAGATTGGCTCGAATTGACGTTTCCAAGCCGGGATTCCTTGCTCGGAGAGATTTGCCACCAGTCCAGCCGCCCGCTCAACGCATTCCCCAGGAGGTAGCCACTCCAGGGGAGGAGATTGATTCTACACGCCCATCCCTCGAAGCTGAAATCGATCACTTCCGCTTTAACGAAAAGGGTGAAGTGCCAACAAAGCCAGTAGAGCTCTCAAACTCCGACTCGGATCTTGATCGCTTCTCTGCGGCACATTCCCAGAGACTGGTAGTTGCTTGGATCGATACTAGCCAAGAGATTGAAGAGGAAGGCATGGATCTGAAGCCGATATCTGGTCTAAAGGGCCTAATGGCCAATAGGAACAAAGGGCAATCTTCTAAGGATGCCCCTAATTTACAAGCTCCTGTCGGCCTCCCCCCTCCACCTCCTCTTCCCACTGACCCTGGGCTACAGGCCAATCCGAACCTGAGGAGGAAAAGGTCAGTCGATGAGCTGAAGGAGGGTGAAGTCGGACCTCAGAAGGCTAAACAGCAGAAGAAGGCCAAAGAGCCAAAAGATGAAAGGACTAAGTCCATAGACAGCCGAGATGAGGCTACACTCTGAAGGGGGTAGCGCACTTGGTCTCCTCGGCTTGAGTTGGATGACGTTCCCATTTCTTAGGACGCAACACTCTGGGAGTCCCAACGGGGACAAGCGACATATCTTGCCGAGCCCCTACAGCAACCCCTTCTCTGCCTCGTGACATGGATGGGCTCAGGAGTACAAGGCAACCAGACCTCTTCATGTCGTTGAAGAGGGACCTTGCAATGGTACAACGAAAACCCTTCATCGTTTAAATTCTAGATTCCATGTTTACTTGCTTGTTACCCATGTTTTGATGACCTTTCCATTACTTTTGTGCAGGTGACTCAACAAATCTATGTGGCCGAGGAATGGGTCAAGAACTCCCGCGAGGAGATAAACGCTGAGGTTCAGTCCCGACTTGCGGCTGAAAAGGTTGCCGGAGCCCTTAGGCAGGAGAAGGATAGCCTGGCCGATAGGGTCAAAGAGGCCATCCAGGCCAGATATAGCGCTGTGGTAGGCCTGAAGACCATAGAGAGGCAGGCCAAGGACATGCGCCAAAAGCTACATATAACGGAGATAAACCTGGCTACCGAGAAGCAAGCGGTCTTAGACCTTAAGGCGCAGCTGCAACGAGCTGAGGACGCGGCTCGGGTAGCTAGGGAAGCAGCTAAAGCCGCTGTGAAGGTCTCATATGAGCGTGGGGTGCGTGACACTGAGGCTAGGCTGACTGAAGAGGTGGCTGTAGTCTGCAGGGACTACTGCATCGAGTCCTGGGGAGTGGCAATGGACCGGACGGGAGGGAGTCCCTGCAGACTCCGAGCTTAGGAGAGTCGAGAATATCTTCTTCCCAGAAGATATTCGAGAGATTCCTAACTCGGATACTCCTGCCGAGAAGCTCCCTTCCGCCCAGGTTGCCTTCCCTGACACTAACGTTCCTAGGGGGGAAGGGGTGGATAAAGAGGCTCAGCCATCGACGAGGGATAAGCCAGCCGAGTACTCCCTCACAATCAGAGATGTCGTCTCACAGGCTAAGGAGGCTGAATTGAAGTCCAAAACTGAAGGCGCTTGCTCTGAGGCTGCTGACCCCGAGAAAAACATGGCTAAGGATAAAGCCTAGATTTCTAGATCTAGGATTTCCCTTTATTATTTTACTGTTGTTTTTCATTTCTGTGGCCTTTGCCATCGTTTGTAATACGAATTATCTTTAAGTTAATGAATGAACTTCTTTTCTATTTTTTGGGTTTTATTTTCATTGCTTTCAACTTTATTGTCGTTCATTATTTGTTTTCCGAGAGATCTAACTAAACAGGGGTATTTTAATTTCGTGCTGCGAATTAACTCTTATATACTGAATATTGGACTTGATGGTCGTAAAAGATATACCTTGCATCCTGCGTTTAGTCTAACGTTCATAAAAACATTCTTTGGGTGGTGGGAGTAGTTAATTTCCCATAGGCCTGCGGTCTGAGGAGCCACGCAGGACTTAGGTTCTATTTAAGTACTTGGACAATTGTAAGAAGTAATTAATTTCCCCCGAGCCTGTGGTCCGAGGAGCCATGCAGGACTTAGGTTCTGTTCAATTACTTGGACAATTGTAAGAAGTAATTAATTTCCACTGAGCCTGTGGTCCGAGGAGCCATGCAGGACTCTGGTTCTGTTTAATACTTGGGTAAAGGTAAGAAGTAATTAATTTCCTCGAAGCCTGTGGTTCGAGGAGCCACGCAGGACTCAAGTTCTGTTTAATACTTGAATAAAGGTAAGAAATAATTAATTTCCCCGGAGCTTGTGGTCCGAGGAGCCATGCAGAACTCAGGTTTTGTTTAATACTTGAATAAAGGTAAGAAGTAATTAATTTCCCCCGAGCCTGTGGTCCGAGGAGTCATGCAGGACTTAGGTTCTGTTCAATTACTTGGACAATTGTAAGAAGTAATTAATTTCCACTGAGCCTATGATCCAAGGAGTCATGCAGGACTCAAGTTCTATTTAATACTTGAATAAAGCTAAGAAGTAATTAATTTCTCCCGAAACCTGTGGTCCGAGGAGCCATGCAGGACTTAGGTTCTATTCAATTACTTGGACAATTGTAAGAAGTAATTAATTTCCACTGAGCCCGTGGTCCGAAGAGCCATACAGGACTTAGGTTATGTTCAATTACTTGGAAAATTGTAAGAAGTAATTAATTTCCACTGAGCCTGTGGTCTGAGGAGCCATGCAGGACTCGAGTTCTGTTTAATACTTGAATTGATAAATGAGAAATAAGAAGCGTGAGGGCTTTGTGCAATAGAAAGATTCATCGACAACGTAAACTTTCATTAATAATAGTACCTTTTCAGGTTGTTTACATTCCAAGGGCGTGGTACTACATGCTCATCTAAATCTTCTAGAAAATATGCCCCAATGCTAGCCACCGAAGTGATACGATACGGTCCTTCCCAATTTGGCCCGAGCTTTCCCCATGCGGGATTTTTTGCAGTGCCCAGAAATTTCCTCAATACTAAGTCCCCAGGCGCTAGTGGCCTTAGCTTTACCTTGGCATCATAACCTTGCTTAAGCTTGTGTTGGTAGTAGGCGAGTTGGACCATTGCCCTTTCCCTTCTTTCCTCGATAAAGTCTAAACTTTTCTCCAGTAGCTCACTGTTGCTGCTCGGACAGAATGAGCTGGTTTTGAGCGTTGGAAAGTTCGTTTCTAGTGGAATAACAGCCTCGGCCCCGTAAGTCATCGAAAAGGGCGTTTCTCCTGTTGATTTGCGGGGTGTGGTCCGGTACGTCCATAGGACATACAGTAGCTCTTCCAACCCATCTTCCCTTCGCGTCGTCTAACCTTTTCTTCAGCTCGTACACTGGTCACACTTTTTCACGTATTCGTGTGCTTCTTTCTGCATGTTTGGCCACCAGTAGCCTTGGGTGATTGCCCTATGGGATAAGGACCTGCCTACCGTATGGCTTCTGCAAATTCCTTCAGGATGAGTTCTGAGGCCTCAAGATGTACGTAGAGCAAGTATGGTCCCGAAAATGAACGTTTATACAGCTTTAGGTCCTCAGATAGCCAGAACCAAGAAGCTTTTCTTTGTATCTTGTCGGCTTCACTCTTTTCATCAGGTAAGATGTCCTCCTTCAGAAACAGTACCAAAGGGTCCATCCAGCTAGGCCTCACTCTGACGTTGTGGACGTGGGTCATTTCTCTTCTTGTCACTGAGGGTTTGTATAAATCCTCCACAAAGATGACTCGAGGTAAACATTAAGCCAAGGAGATGGCCAGTGTGGCCAGAGAGTCGGCATGTGTGTTTCCACTTCTAGGGATGTGCAGTAAGCTAAAAGAATCGAAATGTGATTGCAGGCGTTTAGCTTGGTCTAGTACTCTTGCATTCTTTCATCTCTTGTTTCTAACTCCCTATTCAGTTGGCCTACAACGAGTCTTGAGTCCGAGAACATGTTTACAACTTTCCCTCCTAGTTTCTAGACCATGGACATTCCTTCTAGCAGGGCTTCATATTCAGCCTCATTATTTGTGGCCAAGAAGCCCAGCCTCAGCGATTTCTCGATGGTAATCCCTTCGGGGGAAACCAGGACTAGCCCCACACCAGAGCCCCTATGGTTTGCCGCGCCATCAACCTATACCTTCCAACAGGTGGGCCCTTGCAAGGAGATTGCGCCAACTGATTTTTCATCCATGCTTTGCGTCCCTTCTTCTTCTTCTTGCGAGGGTTCAGCAAATTCAGCCACCAGATCCGCTAGGCCCTTTATAGAGGTACGAGGCATATACTTAATATCAAAAACCCCTAGAATCGTGCCCCATTTGGCAATTCTCCCTATATAATCAGCACTCCAGAGTATAGATCTGAGCAGGAGTTAGGTTAGAATAATAACTGTGTGTGCCTAGAAGTAATGGGGGAGCTTTCGTGTAGCTTAAACCACCGCCAGGATGGCCTTTTCTAGTGGAAGGTAGCAAATCTCAGCCTCGTGCAATGATTTGCTTACATAATAGACTGGTCATTATATGTCGTTGTCCGTTCGTATCAGCACTAGACTTACTGCATGAAGGGCCACAGCAATGTAGGCAAACATGACTTCATCAGCCTTGGGACTAGACATGATTGGAGGTTGAGACAGATACTCTTTAAGTTGTTGGAAGGCCAAAGCACATTCCTCGGTCCATTCAAATCCCTTCCATTTGTTCAACAAAAGGAAAAAAGGTCTACACCTGTCTGCCGACCGAGAAATGAAACGGTTTAAAGTGGCAATCATGCCAGTAAGTTTTTGGACCTCCTTGGGATTTCGAGGAGACTGCATGTTGTGGACAGCCCCGATTTGGTTGGGGTTGACCTCAATGCCCTTGTTGGTCACCACATAGCCTAAGAATTTTCCTGATCCTACCCCGAATGAACACTTGGAGGCGTTGAGACGCAGCTTGTGCCTCCTCAGAATTTCAAAGATGTCATCGAGGTCTCTCACATGTTCGGACACCATTTTGCTCTTTACCACAATGTCATCTATATAGACTTCAATGTTCTTGCCCATCTGCGGCTCAAACATTCTGGTCATCATTCTCTAGTAGGTGGACCCTGCGTTCTTCAAACCAAAAGGCATCACCTTGTAATGGTAGTTTCCAATGAGTTTGGAAAAAGCCATCTTTTCTTGGTCTTCTATCGCCAGGGGTATCTGATGGTATCCTTGAAATGCATCTAAGAAACTCATTCGTGGGTGCCCAACGGTTTCGTCTACCAACCGATCTATCCGGGGCATGGGGAAAGGATCTTTTGGGCAGGCTTTATTCAGATCCGTGAAGTCCACACAGACTCGCCATTTTTCGCTCTTTTTCTTCACCACTACAGTATTGGCCAACCACTCAGGGTAAAAAACCTCTTTGATAGCCCCTGCTTTCTTAAGCTTCATCACCTCGTCCCTAACAGCATTAGCATGCTCCTTCGACGGATGCTGGAGGGGTTGCTTCTTTGGTGTAACGGATGGATTGACGTTTAGGTGGTGGAAAATGAAGTTCGGATCAAACCCCGGGGCCTCATAGGCATCCCATGCAAACACGTCCACATTTTCTCTAAGAAAAACAATTTGTTTTCTTTCTCTTGGGGAGGTAGTTCCGAGCCAACCTGAAAGAACTTTTCCGAATCAATGCCCACAGAAACCTTCTCTAGATCCTCGCATTTTGCCTCATTGGCTGATCCACCACTGGGTAATGCTGGGGCGGTTGATTACTATAAGCCACCTTCAGTAGAGGCCGAGGGCTCGGCACTGTGTTGGTGTGAGATGGTGGACACCATGCATTGTCTGGCCATGGTCTGGTTCCCTATAATCTCTTTGACCTGGCCCTCCGACGGGTACTTCACCTTTTGGTGCAGGGTAGAAGAGACAGCCCCTAGTGCATTAAACCGTGCTCAGTTGGCAGGCTACTCTTGAAGGTATTGATGGCAATGTCATCATAGTTGCCCTCTATTTCATTGTACATCTCCCAATACCTATCCGAGTAGGCTTTTAGGGTCTCCCCTTCTCGCATGGAGAAAGACATAAGAGAATCCAGGGGTTGAGGAACCCTACTGCTTGTGATGAAGCGAGAGCCAAAGGCTTGGGTTAGCTACTTAAAGGAGTCTATAGAGTTTGGCCTGAGGCCATCAAACCATCTCATCGCCATCGGTCCCAGACTAGACGGAAATACTTTGCACATCAAAGCCTCATCTTTGGAATTGACGGCCATCCTTTGGTTGAATTGGCTCACGTGCTCTATGGGGTCCGTTCTACCGTTGTACATAGTGAAAGTAGGTTGATGGAATCATCGAGAAAGCTCAGCCCCTTCTATCTTGCGTGTGAAGGGTGACTTGGAGATTCGATCCAGGGCCTTGCTCATGGCGTCGTTCACTAGGCCCTGGTAGGATGGACTTCTGTGACTGCGTTTATGATGGTGTTCTACCTCACAGGAGAAGGTCTCACTTGGTGGAATTCTTGACCTTCGCCTGTAATTGTTGTCCTCTTCATCACTATTGTTTGGGTTGGAAGGGGGAAGCTTCCACTACGCGCGATGCAGCTTCCTCTTCAAGTTGTCAATCTCCTGCTGCAGGGCATTGTTATCGTCCCGTTTTTGGGATACATGACTTCTCCCCTTAGAATGGCTTTTGTTTGTATGGGTAGTACGTACACTACCCTCTCGACGTTTGTCCTGATCTCTTTCCTGTTCAAGGTTAAGAAAATTGTCCTGCCGTTGAGAACCTACGGGCTCTGTTCGGTGTGGCCTGCCTGGTGTGGACCTGATCCCACCACGTTTAACCGTTGCACTTGCTGAGGCACAAGTTCTTCTTACAGACGGCGCCAATTGTAGGGTCACGATTTGGGGCCCAAGCCCAAAAGGTATGGAGTCTTAGCCCAGTGAGCCCAAAACAATGAATTTGTAGAGAAGGGGTCAAAGAACTAGGTCCAAGCGAATTGGACAACGGCTAGTATAGAGTTAAACGACGATAAAACACAAATAAAAGATGTTGATGTCAATAGACTTTCAGTCCGAGGAGGCCAAATTATAGTATATTGATCATTGTTGGATACTAAGACAGTTTAGATTGCTACAGTATTCTCTCTCAATTTCTTCCTCCCGGTATGTTTGTATGGTGCGCTCCCATCACCAGGGCCTTTCGGAGGGGCCCTTTAATCTCTAGAATCACGCATTTGAGCAGCATTGATCGCATCTGAGGAGGTATCCCTCCTCGAATCATCTCTCATGCATTTCCTGTTGATGGGACTTTAACCTTGAGTCCCTTTTGAGACCATTTGCTTCTCCTCGGATTCGCCAATTGTCCCGGATGAAACCCAAAGCCCACTACATGATTTTGAATCTTTGTCCCTACACCTACCCTTTAAAAAATCTAAACAAAAATAATTTTGTTCTTACCCATAATAAAAAATAAAAATATCAACAACTAAGTAGTAACAAAGTCAAAAGTTAAAACCGTTGCACATAACCAATAATAAAACCACCCTCTAACTCAAAGTTCTGGTTTGGCACTTGCCGTAGGTAAAAAAGGTTAAGGCTTTGTTTGGATACCGCTTATTGCTGAAAACTAAAAACTAAAAACATTGTAGCAAAATAATTTTTAAATGTTTGAATAGTGCCGTGAGATCCAATTTTAAAGAAAAATTTGCTAAAATCCGTACTTACAGATCTCGTAAACAGTGCACGGGACCCACAGAAAAAACGCAGACACTCATTTTTAGTGGAATCCAAACCCAGCCTATGATTTTTTTTATTTATAGACAAAAATACCATTTTGGTCCCTATATTTTAAGGTCACAATCAATTTGATCCCTATATTTTGATATCGGTCAATTTAGTCCCTACAGTTAAATCACTAACGGAAAATGTTTATGTGACAAATGGTTTGTATAGTTGGCATATTTAATATTAAAAAATTGAATCATACGATGATTTGTCTAAGTTTAAGTGGCCATGTCAATGCTTAGGTGGCAAAAAAAAAGCCACATCAACTTTAAAAAATATTTTTCTTTTCTTTTCCTATTTTTTCCGTTTTGTATTTTTTCTTCTAATTTTCTCACTATTTTCTTAACCTGACATAATTTCGTTTTCTTTTTTTTTATCGATATTGGTTTTTTTTTTTTTTATTGATATTGGTTTTTTTTTTTTTTCCCTTTCTTGCAATTTCTTGGTAACCAAACAATAATTTAGTCCAATAATTTCATTCTCAAAATAAATAAATAAAATTTAGTCCAATAATCTTAAATTAGTCCAACAATCTTATATCAACCTTAAATTAGTCCAACAAAATCTTCTAACCCCAAAATCATCTCCTAAAAGAAAACCTAGATGTAGAGGATCCACCAAACCCAGATTCAAACTAATTCCAAAATTTTCAAACAAAAGCCCCAAATTCAAAATTTCAAACTAATCCTGCAATCCTCGCCTGCAAACCTAAAACCACCATAACCTCAACCGTCCAACACCATCCTAAACCCAAATCCACCATAGAGCTCGATTCGTGGCCACAAACCCCAAAGAAAACCAGATCCAATCGATCCCGACCACCTAACTCGGATCTCCTCATCTCAAGCTTGACCAGCATGGACCTAGCCTCAGATCGTCATCACCTTGTGTGGCAACAAGGTCTCACGAGCTCCTCATTGCACATGTACGTTGGTCAGAGTGACATAATTTGAGTTGGAGGATTGGCTATAGCATTGGAGTGACAGCGATTGTTGTTGGCTTTGGCTTCTTTGGGCATGAACCAGAGATCACAAGAATTATCACAGAGAGAGAGAGAGAGAGAGAGAGAGAGAGA